>WEIV01025309.1:4768-189384 GCA_013390005.1 Calyptomena viridis | reverse complement strand
TGGCGGGCGCCGAAGGGCCGGCGGGCCCCCCGCCCTGGGGTGAGACCACCTGGATCTACCACGACGGCGAGGACACCAAGATGATCGTGGGCGAGGAGAAGAAGTTCCTGCTGCCATTCTGGCTGCAGGTCATCTTCATCTCTCTCCTCCTGTGCCTCTCGGGCATGTTCAGTGGCCTCAACCTGGGCCTGATGGCCCTGGACCCCATGGAGCTGCGCATCGTGCAGAATTGTGGCACGGACAAAGAAAAGAACTATGCCAAGCGCATCGAGCCTGTGCGGCGTCAGGGCAACTACCTGCTGTGCTCCCTCCTGCTGGGCAATGTCCTGGTCAACACCACGCTTACCATCCTGCTGGACGACATTGCCGGCTCTGGGCTGGTGGCCGTGGTGGTCTCCACCATCGGTATCGTCATCTTCGGCGAGATCGTGCCGCAGGCGATTTGCTCTCGGCACGGCCTGGCCGTGGGCGCCAACACCATCTTCCTCACCAAGTTTTTCATGATGATGACCTTCCCGGCCTCCTACCCTGTCAGCAAGTTGCTGGACTGTGTCCTGGGCCAGGAGATCGGCACGGTCTATAACCGTGAGAAGTTGTTGGAGATGCTGCGGGTCACCGACCCTTATAATGATCTAGTCAAGGAGGAGCTCAACATTATCCAAGGAGCCCTGGAACTGCGCACCAAGACTGTGGAGGACGTGATGACCCCCCTCCGAGACTGCTTTATGATCGCTGCCGAGGCTGTGCTCGACTTCAACACTATGTCTGAAATCATGGAGAGTGGTTACACCCGCATCCCTGTTTTTGAGGGTGATCGCTCCAACATCGTGGACTTGCTCTTCGTAAAGGACCTGGCTTTTGTGGACCCTGATGACTGCACTCCTCTCAAGACCATCACCCGCTTCTACAACCATCCTCTGCACTTTGTGTTCAATGACACCAAGCTCGATGCCATGCTGGAGGAGTTCAAGAAAGGTGGGCTCGTGGCGGGGGCGCGGTGGGGAGGTGCTGCTCAGTGACTGTCAGCATCTACCTTCTTGCAGTGAGGAAACTCTGCAGAGGGGCCGCTGGGGATTCTGCTCATGGAGGGGTGTGGGAAGGTGCATTCGGGACAGTGAGTGCCCAGTATTTAAGCTTCTGCCAGATCTGCTTGTTCCCCGGGCCAGAAAGCTGATACACGGCTGGTATGTGCCCCCGGCCTCTTTTCCCCACTGCCCTGGGATGTGTGTGTGGGCATGGTGCCAAGCAAGGTTGTTTTCTTTCTTGCTTTTTCCACTCATCTGTCCATTATAGTGAGAGTCGCTGACGGGAATCCGCGCCTGTTACTTGGCTGTGTCTTCTCCCTGCTTTTTCAGCTGGCCTGACAGGGAGGAGCGGGTGGGCTGCTCGGGCGTCCTCCAGGCTTGGTGTGCACACACGTGCTGAGATAAACAAGGCGTTTTAGCTCCATTCATAGGCTCAGCCGGCCGACCTCAGCTCTCTGCTTCTGTTCCAGTTATTTTGATTGATGCTTTGATCTTGTAACTCATAAATTGTTTCAGGCTCTTAAAATGTATTTGAAAGCACTTGTTGGTGTTGCACTTCAGGGGTGCAGCACTTTTTCCCCAGGCTCCTCTCTGCCTCAAGACCACAGGCTCAGCAAAGATGTGACCCTTTCTACCTCTTTGGTGTAGCTTGTGTATTAATTGCATCAGAACAGGACTGAGGCTTTCTGGCCTCGTCTTAATTGTAGGAGGTGTTGACTTGACAAATGCATCTTAATTCTTGTTAGAAGCTACTACTTATGAGAAAGGAAAACAACTTCTTTTGTTTTCCTTTGAGTATCTGTTCCTCTCTGTAAGCCAAATAATAATTCCTAAGGCTTGTGCAGGAAAGAGCTTTCAAGGTAGTGGGTAAGTGAAATTTCAGACAGCTTGGATATGTGGACTCCTGTGCTGGAAAACTGAAGGGAATTTGGAGTGCTGTTGGACTGTTTGTACCTGGGGGATCTGATCACCACTGAACAGCTCAGTCCCTGGGAGGTGATTTGTCTGAGAGGGGAAATCTAGCAAGGAATATTTGATTCACCTTTTATCAACTGTAAACGTTATAATGATGAATGATCTTTCTAGATAATAAATTTAAATTAACACTTAAATTTCAGGTGCTGTTGTGTCCATACACTAAGCTGTGGCAACAGGGCATTTGAGCTGCCTCTTCCTGCTTAATTTGGGGGATTTGGAGCATTACCTCATCTTTATTTCATCTTCATGGATAGAAGGTGAACATACTCATGCTTTTTATTGAGCAGTGCAGCAGCGATTGTCTTAATTTCTTTCATCCTCTCTGTAGTGATAGGGAAATCTTACTTGGTTTTGGAGCTGTTGAAGGAAAGATAAGGGAGAGCCTTCCTCAGCTTGTGGTTTCTGCACTGCAGGATCTGCCGCTGGCTGTGGGAAACTCAGTGATGTCACTTAGCTGTTGGCTGGTTAAGGTGGATTTTGCTGCGTGTGTGGGAGAGGGGTGGTTCTTCCCCCCAGCCCCCATTGTTCAGAGTCCAGAGAGCACGATGGGGTTCTCTAGTGAGACTTGGGGGTTTTTCTAGTTCCATTTGCAGCACTGTGTCTGAAGAAATTAATGTTACGTTGGTCGATTTATTTCCCCCGTCTTGAAAGGGTGGAATGCTCTGCTGTGTGTTAGCACAGCACTCCTTTTATTTAACAGCTGGGAGAACTAGGTGAGCGTTTTAATCCTGCAAGTGTGGCTGAGCCAAATATGCCTCCTTAGAGTTCCTGAAACTGGTGCTTAAAATAGGCTTCTTAAAACTTATGGGTGGCTTGGAAGGTGCAGACCAGAGATCACTGGCTGCTCTTGCCTGCACTAGGAAACATCCCAGTAGCACAAGTCCAGGATGACTTCCTAACATGTGTGTGTTCCCTCCTGAGATCGCTGAGTCCTGGCATAGTCTCTGTAGTTGTGACTTAATTCAGGCTAGTCTGAGCATACTTGGGTGTTTACTCTGCAATCGCTATGCTGGTTGGTCTGTATAGACAAGCCCTGTGTTAGGACCAGCTCTGTCCTAACTGGTTTCTCTTTAAAAAGTGCAGATATAGTGGAAATAAACGGCTTCCTTTGTGTCCTTTGAAATGAATGTAAATAACTGATAGCTTGCTTGATCTGGCATAGTGCGGTGTCTTTTGCAAGAACTCTTCCAACTTTCTTCTTCAGAGCAACCTTGCCAAATTCCCATGAGAATGTACAAATTAAGGGTGAGAATCAAATTACATGTTACTCTCTGGTAGGGTGTTGAAAATAAATAAGGTTACAGTTTTTAATCATTCCTTTCTCATCACATTGACCTTCCCCCACAGCTGGCTTGCTTTTAAACTCATATGTATGACTTTTTTTAATACTCAGGCCCCTGCTACCACTGTTGGGTGCAATGGGCAGCTCGTGTGATAGTGTTGTCAGTCGAATACTTCAATATTTTTAAGGAAAGAAGGTGCAGTTTGTTGGTTTTTTTTTTTGAAGCTAATTAGTTGAGTAGGTGGGGTTTTTGAGACTCACGTTTTGGGCAGAAGCAAAATGTTCTTAACCTATAAATGGATTGGAGGCTTACAAGGAGGAGATTAAAAGCCAAGCGTGGCAGGATATGTATCCTTGTGGAAGATGAGATGGGTAGTTCTGTAGTTGTTTTGGTGCACAGGCTGAACAGCTGGAGGATTTGGTGGTGGGTCTGTTATTAATGTTCTTTGTTAATGACCACAATTGCAAAATTGGTGTCTGTTTCAGTTTTATGCTGCCAGCCAAGAAACTTAATTTTAAGAGAGAGCTGCAGCACATTCCCACTCCCTTGCTGCTCTAATCTCTTAAAGTGTGAGTAAATGTGATTACTGAAGTGGTTTACAAACACACTTCTCTTCTAAAATCATGGTTTACTTGCAAATAAATAAATAAATAGCTTTAGAAAGAGGTGTGACTTTCTGTTCTAAGAACAGACCTTAAACCTCTACCAGTGCTGTCATTCACTTACCTGCAAGTTGAGCAGACCAAATGCTTAACTTAGGTGAATTCAATCATTCAAATTTAATGCAAAGAGGTGTAATGTACTCCTTATACTGGCCTAAGAAATTACCTGCCTGACTCTGCTCAGTGCAGAGGATCCCATTTGACATAAGTTCATTCACAGTTAATCTGGTGTTGGCCTTTGCTGTCAAGGGGAGCAAGGTGTTACCTGTTTCAGGATTGATTTGTGTCCTGGCTCCTAATCTGCAGCAGGGAATGAATGAGCCACAAAGTCATTTTGGGAAAGAAGCTAGTGAACTGTCTCTACTGATCTCCTTTTTCTTGATGACAAGTGTGTGGACTTGCTTTTTTTTTTTTTTTTTTTTTTTTTTTTTTTTTTTAGTTCAATTTTATCAGTTTTCCTAGTTCTCTGGTCAGATGCTCTCTGGCACTTGCTCTTGGTGTTTTTCACAGGAAGATATCTGCAGGTGTGATTCTAAATCCAAAGCATTCTATTTCTAGCTCCCTGCCTGCCAGAGCTACAGAAATTCAGCTTGAAAAGCCTCAGGTTGTAATACTAATATTTCAAGATTGGCCCACTTTCTGCAAGCCATTCTACAGCTGTGTTCCTGGTGTCCTGGATGGCTTTGGAGGCTATCAGTTTCTCAGTTGGAGTCCTCCTTATCTGAGGACTTTGAGTCATATGTTTTGATCTTATTTATATCTGTCTCCACTATTATTTTATACTACAGATCAGAGCTTAATAACCTGTTTCAAAGAAGTCACAATAACTGTGTGCAGCAGTTCTGAGCTCTTGTTTTCTGAATCACGTGGCAGCCTTGAGAAAAATCCTAGATTCCTTGTTAAAATCATTGCCAACTGGACCTTAAAAGATTTTTCTTTCCTAAAAGCATTGTCAGATTTAGCTTGATCATATTCTCTTTAGGCTCTGCTGGTCTTGTATTGTCTGTTTTTAATAGTGTGTATGTTTGGTGTCTGTATTTAGTGTGGACTTAGGAGAAAAATGTTGTTCATTTCTATTCTAGTTCCTCTTCCCCCTCCAAAGAAAGCCAAGCCCCAGCAGCCTGAAACATAAACCTCTCACTTTTGAGGGTGCAGAGAAGAATACCTAGACCTACTTACTAGTCCTCTTTTGAGCACATAGATCCTCTTTTTGGAAGCAGGTAGAACAGCAAGTAATTGGTAGCACAGGGATCCAAAGTTCTGAGTACTATTGTTGGTCTAAGGGGTTTTTAGTGTTATTAGGTCACTCGGTCTGAGGGGGTTTTTTTGTTATTAGGTCGCTTATCTTTGTGGTGCAGCTCTAATGGAGGTTTGTAGGTGGCTTCTTTCCTGGCTCCTTTCAAGTCTTATGAGTTCTCATCCTGCTGAATCCGAATTCAATCTTCCCCTGAATAATGTTTATTTAATAAGTCTGAATGCTCGCTTTCTAGTTTATGTAGCAGGTTGTTTCCTGGGCCTTGTGTGTAATCCTGTGTAATGCTGTGACTGCAGCATTACGAGAAACTGGAAGAAACTACATAAATCCTTTCTGGGATTACGAAAGGCATGTAAAACTTCTTCTTGGAAAATAATATCATTTTCAAGGCTGCTTGGCTAATAAAAGGCACCTGCTCTGATTTGTTTGGGGGAAACTCATGTAAAGGGAAGGGTGTTGAGCAGGTCCAGTGCAGAGATTTTTCTGTGTGAAAAGAGTAGGGGAGTGGTAGGTGGGAAGGAATTTACCACCAAGAAACAGAAGTCTTAGCATGCTATGCCTGCAGATTTATTCCCTGAACAAAAATTGCATGTGGGGGTGGGGGTTGCCTCGTGACAAACTGTTTCTTGGCTGTCTGACAGCGCAGCACCCGCAGGTACTGCTCTGCCAAGAGCTCTGCTGGCCTTGCAGAGCTCCTGGGGGATGCGTGCTCGTTCCACTGGAGAGGAGAGGATGTGGGTTACTGCAGGCAGCCCTCCTGCTGGTATGCTGAGGGAGAGGCCAGGGGGAATGCATCAGGGAACAGCTCCAGTTCTTCCCGTGCTTCCTACTGTGAACCTTTGTTAGGGACCAGGAGAAGAGATGCTGCTTGGAGAGCAGCAGGGCTTCTTCACCCTGGCCTTGGTGAGGAGCCCAGCTGGAGGCTCCGTTCTGCTGCTGAGAGTAGAAACAAAGGTGTGATTCATGTGGCTGGCAGGGAGAGGAGTAAGTGAATTAAATGGCTTGGGCAGTGGAGGTTTGAGTCTGACACCCGTGTTGGATATGATTCGTTGATTGCTTTTTAACTGATGTCTGCCACTCTTGTCATTCAACAAACACCAGAAGTTGCCTTTTCCTCCCCTCAGCTGTTTGCTAAGTTAGCAAATGCTTTCCTGGACTGAAGCTGATGGGAGTGAATTCCACCACAAGTGAACCATGCTCCTATCTGCTTTCTCTGTTTCTGTAAAGGTTATCTCTAATGGGCACGAATGTAAACTTCAGGTCAGGCTGTGCAGCCAACAGCATTTTGTGGCCAGCTTTGGAGTAAAATAGAATGAAGAGGCAGAATGTCAACTTCTGAGCAAAGTCGGTAGTGCAGGAAAATGATGAGGTAGTTTAACTGTAGCAGTATTCTTCCAGGCCTGAGATTTTTCTTTTGGTTCATTTTTTCTCTGCCAGCATGAGGTGCTGAGGAGCAGAACATTTTCTCAGTGGACTTCACTTGATTCTGAGGGCATAAGAACAATGCTAGTGAATCCTCTGCAGTAATTCATGTCTGACAATGACTGTGGCTGCTTAGAGAAGGTATTAGAAAAGAGCCAATTTATTTTGTCCTCCACAGATGCTTACTGATCTCATCAGGCTGCAATTCAGGAAGTTCTGGAACTAAAGATACTGTTTTTATTAAATAGCCCTAAATGCTTATTTCTCTCTATGAGCATGTCTAATCAACACTGAACCTTTGTCAGCTCTTGTACATAGACAAAGACCAGCAGTGGGTGTCTCCTGTCAGTAGCTGCGTGGTGGTAGTGGCAGAAAGAGGTGGATCTAAAGGTGCTCTATGAAGCCTTCCAAAGGTAGGTTTTGTTTGTCAGACCGTGGTATACCTCTAGCTGGTAATTTAGGAAATGAGGAAGCGAGCCACCTCACACTTCATACATGTTGTGAGCCTGAGTCCCCTCCCTTTTTTTGTTGAAGGAATCATTATAGTGAGTGGAAGTATTCCAGGGGTTACTAGGCCACTTTAACTTGGAGCATCAATGCCACTAGACGGTGACAAGATCCACTCATCTTCCTGGTTTTGATTGGTGTCAGATTTTGTCTTGCTCACTTGGATGGCACATATTCTAGTGCACAGGAATTAAGACCTGGAGAATTCGAACTCTCACTACTTCACTTCTTCTAAACACTTAGCAATGTATGCTTAATATTAGGAGTGATAAGTCAGTCTTACAGCCGCTTAGTCAGCGTTAAGTAGGCAGAGAATGAAAGCAGTGGTCGAGCAGTGTGTTGAATAAGTCTTTACACCATCCAACTGTGCTTTTTTCATTAATACTTAACAAGAGCTCACTTTTTCATTAGCTTATATGCTTTTACAGAGCTGTGGTGCAATTGCCAGTCTAGGTAGACCAATTGCACTTCTGGTGTTGAGTCCCTTCCAATTCCACTAATGGAGCTTGTAAAACTAGTCCTCAACACAGAGTACTCCAGTACCCTGAACCATACCCTGCTAAGTGTGACCTGGCACTCTTGTTAATTTGACAAGGTCCTGAAATACAGCCTACCAGCTACAAATAGGAGTGTAAATACTTGGTGCTAATGTGCTACAGCCCACAGCACATGGCTAAAAGTCCACATCAGGTGGTTGATCCAGCCTAGCTCCTGCCAAGGTCACTGAGTCATTTCAGGACTGTCAAGTGATGGGGCTTTTTTTCACTTTTCACCAGCGTATAATCATAGAAAATGAGGTGCATAAATCTGTCATTAACCACCTTCTGGTGGAATCTACCTTTTCCCTTGGCCAAGAAATCAACATGGCCCAATAGTTGCTGGTAGAAGAAGCTATGCTGAGAATAAACTAGGACAACTAGTGTGGTGGTATACAAAGCATCTGTGAGAAGGGCATGAAAAGCAAAGCTGGTTAAAGAAGTATAAGGAGAAGAGATGACCTAGTCACCTCAGTGTAGGTGGTCTTACAGAGAAGTAGATATAGGGAAGAGAAATGCATGGCCTGGAACAGGTGAGATGTTCCTTTGGTGTTACAAGTAGTGTTTTGTACAACCTGGAGTAATGAAATTCTGATTCTGCAATACTTACTGCTATGAGTTGAGGCAGAGGAACTGAAGTCTACGGAAAGATTTCCCATAGCTTCTTAAAAAAAACAGAGCCAAACCGCCCCAAAAACCCCACTAATGGTATGATTCCAGGACATGCAGCTTATAGTGTCTTTCACAAAGTGGACTTTAAAGAATCAGGTCCCTATCTGACACTCCAACTTTGTGTTTCCAAGTTGCAATATCAGAAGGAGAGATGGCAGTGAGATCCATCATCTTTGGAGTGGAGCTCAGTGTTCTTTTGACTTGCCACTGCAGTTGCATGTACCAGATGTGCTTAACACAGCAGCCAGCTCAGCTTATCTTTCCATTCCTGATTCCCAATAAGAAAGAGGCTTTGATTCTTTTGAAATTGTCTCCATTAATTCTTTTCCTTTTTTGTCCTCCTTTACTCCAAAGTGCTCTCTTCCCTGTTTGTGGCTTTGTCTGTAGTAGCTTTCCACTTTGGAGAGTTGTAAGTGGGGGCCCATGTTCTTGTGTTTTCTGTTAAAATTGTCTGGGAGCTTTGGGTTTTGATAGACAGACAGTTCTCACTGAAGTAAAGCATAACTTCCAGGATTTTCCTCACTTCATGCTGTCTATGGGATATCATATGGGCTGTCTGCCTTTGAGGACTATGTTGTAGTACACAACCTGTAATGCCAGAGGTGTTGGAAATTGCAATTCTTACGTGGGTGTTTGTGGTTATTTTTGTGATTTAGAGACAGGAGTCAGACGTGCTCTTCACCTAGTGGTGATGATATCTGCTTGAGAGGACTAGTGAAAGAATACTAGAAAAGCAACTTGTCTTGTAAACAATATTTGTCTTAAAATATCCAAGCCCTAGACTAAACAGAGACCTCAAAGCTAAGAAGGCTTGTGTGGATGGTTTGGTATAACAATTTCAGTGTTTATAACACAACTGCCCTTCCCATCAAAGAATACTGTGGAGGACAGAGCAAGTGTGATTCCTGTCAATCTGGGAGCTGAAACCTGGTAATTGTGGAGGCCTCAAGAGTTTACAGGTTAACACGACTCTGCTGCAGTTACTAATTAACAAGCAAGAGCTTTGCTGCAGCCAAAGGCGCTGGGGCCAGAAGATGTGTGCATGTGTTTAGTACAAAAAATCTATATAGTTATGTTTTCTGTTGGGATTGCACCATTCTTTTTTCATCAGTCCTAAAAGGATGTGCTCTTCAGATGAGAGCGGTGTTGTAACATTGCTCTCTGCAGGGTGAACTGTTCTGTCAGGACCAGGCTCCTGCTTCCTTGAGGTTCTTTCGCACAGCTAGTGTGGATGAAAATTGTGTGGTGTTGTTTGTTTGGGTTTTTTTTAATATTGAGTATCTTTATGATGATATAGTCTCTTACAGCGATGTGACAGAAGCATTTGTGATGGTTGATGTTCATGGAGGTGGACAAGGCTTTATTTCCATCATTTGTTCGTGAGTAATGAGGGCAACAAAAATGCTGATTCTGCCTTAGTTGGATACTCTGCTGCCAGCAAACAATTTTAAGAAGGATCTTACTGTTTCTGGTCTCCTTCCAGGACTCCACCTCTGGATTTCAGAAGATTGTCCTGCCTACCCTTTGCACTGAGGGGTTCAAAGTGCAACCCTTGGCTGAAAGTGATCCTGCAGGACCCCTTTCCTGCAGCAGTTATATGAGGACAAGGACGATCAGTTGCCTGCTTTTATTGCTTGTGAATTGCTTGTCAGCTATTTCTAGATTCCTACAAAAAGGAAGAAAATCTGCCAGTGTGGACTTGTTCTTGATAAAAATTTACAGTCTAAAGTAGGTGTGTCTGTGAGTTTTAGGCAAGTTGCAGGCTTAGTTCTTCCTATCTTGCCTGGGACATCTTTCCATTGGAAGCAAGCATAGCTCTTACAGTTACAATTCCCGTACACAGCAAGTGCAGACACGGGCCTTCAGTTGATATTACAGGGCATCTAGTATAGAGGCTTCAGCTAAATTTTATACTTGTTAAGATATGCTGTAATTGTGGATTAGAGTTATTCAGTAGCTTTTACTTGAACTCCAAGGGACATCACTAAGTTTCTGGTACAAGGTGGATAAGTTAGGTGATGTATTTCGCTGTATGAATTTGTGTGGGAGCTTTTTTCCTCTGTTGTGTAACTGAGGTATGTGTATGTGTACAGATAAAGCTATTTTACTTTGTGAATTTCAGCTTTTATTTTAGTGTCTTGACGCAGTGTGTGGGAGTGAGGGAGGAATCATCTCTCTCAAGATACCTTGAAGACTTGCTGCCTGGGTCTTCCTCTTCCTCCAGCAAAAGAGAGGAATAAGGAGTGCCTCAGTGGAAGCTGGGGCAGTGGACCTGTGAGTAGCTTACTATATGGACTGCATGGTTGTAGAGGTGTGGGATTTATTCTGCTCTAGTCTTGTTGTGTATTGATTCCCTACCCTTGTGGGGAATTACTTTTATCTTCTTGTTGGTATTCTAGTTTACCCGGAACCTTTTGGCCTGAAAACACTCATTTCAAACCAGCAAATTTCAAGAACTTCCCACTGCTCACAGGGAGTATTTTTTCTTTTCTTAGTGTTGAAGAATTACTTGTGCTATGTGAATGGGATTTCTCCCAGAGAAATCAAAATCACTGTCTGCTTCTCTCTTAGTAAAAATACTGTACAGTGTACTTCAGACTCAGTGTCAACTACTAGAAGTTTGAGTGCTCACTTGCAAGAGAAATGGGAGACGTTCTAGTATCACATATAGAGGAAAGCCAGGTTCTGTTCCTTCTGTACTAGTGTGTGTGTTTTCCTGTGACCCTTGCAGAGATGCTTAATGCTCTGTTCCCTTTCCATATGAAGGAGACAGCCTCTCCATCATAGTCAGGACTGGAAGTTTTGTAGGTCTTTCTGTTAGTTTGACAAAAGCCTAGAGGGGATTTGCAATCACTAAACTCTTTACCAGTAGCTTACTAATTTAATCTTACTGGATTAATTCAGCTTGTGTTGTGTTGTCTGAAGGCTCCCAAGGAGAACCTGGAAATGGAGAAGTTGCACAGTTCACCCTGCAGGCAATCTTGGTGGGGGGTGAAGCTCCCAGCCTGGGAATACCCTGAGGTGAGAGCTTCAGGAAGGCAGCTGGGGCAGTGAAAACACTTAATTACCTACTGGATGCAGAACTACAGCAATTGTAGTCAAAGTTTGATGCCAATCATAGGGTTAAACCTGTGAGTGCAGTTGTAGTGTGTGCAGCCAACATGCAAGCAAATACAGTAGCTTTCTTTTTTCCTGCTTTCTTCAATGCCCCTGGGGTTAAGGGTGGGGATGAAGGTTTCCCTGTACTGTATGATGCACCACAGATGGAAATCCCAGTCTTTCCTCCTCCTCTCTGGATGGGCACTCCTGCTGTGCATAGGATGAGAGGTCTACCAGGAGAACTCTGATGTCAAAGGCTCTACTCTGTTAATGTGTTTTTTTAATTTCCAGAGCAGCTGTTTTGAATTTTCCAGTTTTTGCTGTAATCGTTGAACAAAGTTTGTTTTATTATGAGAGAGACTCTGCAGAAGCGTGTGGGGTGGAGTGAAGACACACATACATTGGAGTGTCAAGGGCATTTTCATTTCTGATTCCTGGCCTGAAAACCAGGTTTGAACTTGTTGCTTGCCTGCTGTTTGAACATGGTCCAGTGGTAAGAGGCTTTAATACATTTCTTCTTTGCAAATCATCAACCTCACATCTTCCAGTAAAGGAAAGAATTTGTGAATATAGCTTCCAAGAGTAATAGCCCACTCAACCCTATACAATGCACAGGCTTCAACCAAAAAGTTCCAAGGAAAATATTCAGAAGGGGGGAAGTTGTCTAGCTGTGGCCCTGATGGTTTTGCATTTAAACTATTTGGCTTTGCAGAGAGATCAATGTGCTCTTTTTTCAGATAGACATATAGCCATCCTGGAATGAATGACTGTGTGGGCTATCTTCATCCAAGGATAGGGTAGAGAAATTAAGAAAATGTCTCTTACTTCCCGTATATATTTTGATGCTCTGTACTTTGTCATTGTTTCTACTATCCAATTAATCTCTAGATGAAAACACACTTGGAAGTATTGAAGGCTGCTTCCAGGTACCCTGCTTTCTGCTTGTATCTACCTCCTGATCAGTAGAAAAAGCGGAGTGCCTTGAGCAGTGCTTGAAAGGTTTAAAGGAGGATGCTGAGCAAAGAGCTACCACGAGGAAGTTGGTAGGTTTGGGGATTTGGGTGGCGTCTGGGTCTACATCTATTTCCTCTGAAAAAAACTAGAACAGCAGTGTTCTGCTAGTTTTTAGAGTGAGTATTTAGGAGGGAATAAAGTGCTTTAAACTCCAAATATCCTTTCAACGAATGAAGTTATCTTAACCATCCTCTCCAGTGCTGCAGTTAATAGTTGTGAAAAGGAATGAGTATGTACTGTGATTAAACATGTACTCCTACAGCTAGAGGCAGCACACAGTTTCTGGGAGCAAGAACTCTGGCTGTGGTAATGCTTGTGAACAATTCTAACGAAAAGAATTCTCATCTTAGTGTTTTCTGTGGCTTTGAAGATGATCAGGACATAAAAAAACCTGAAGATATGATTAGATTAACAAATTCTTGCAGGTAGGAACAGACTTTTTTTTAACTTTGTAAAACAGGGCTTAAAGCACACAAGAGACTTAATTTTCCTATTTTTATATTTTTTTCCTCAAAAATTTTTCCTTAGAAAAATGACCCAAGGAAATCAAGGGCATAACTGCATCAAGTGAGTTGAGAGTTGGTCAAGGATTAAGTGGTGGGTTTTATCTTTTGGATTTCTTAGCACTGTCCAAAGTTGCAGTTGACTGTGATGCCTTCTCCTCGTGTTTCAATTACTTTGCTCTAGAATGAGGACTTATTTTTGTCCCTTTCCCTTGTATCAACTGAATGGTTTTGTGGGAGTTGGTATGTTTGAGCTTTTCTACTGTAATTGAGGTCCTACAAGAGGACTTTGATTTAATATTCATCTAACAGCTTCCTTGCATGATTACAACTTTCTTTAGACTGATAATCCCTCTAGTGACTCAGATTTTGTCCCTCTTGCCCTGAGTTCCTTGGCTTTATTTAGCGTTTTCACTCTTTCCTTTTTCAGATCAGTGTGTAGTTCTCTTGGCACTGCTGGCAGAAGGTAAGGAAAACCAGAGAGAGACTAGGAGATGGTGGCAACAGATAAGATGAGGGCATCCAGTAGGCAAGTGTGTGGAGACACAGTTAAGGTGAATGCCCTGTCATTAATGCTCTGTTCTGTGAAGCTTTATGACTACTAAAATTGCTGCTGTAAAGTTCATTGTTGGGTGCTTTATAACCTCTTACTGGGGGTTTAATCTGTTGGTTTTTTCTTGCTGTGTCAGTGATGCCATTTATCCTTTTATCCTCTGCTGCTTGGCTTTTGTTTTCAGAGAGTTTTAAAATAACGTTCAATTTGTAATTACGTACTAAATACTTTTCTGTTTTTCTGGGCTGGAAACCTAATAAACAAGTCTTTAAGTGGCATAGCTGTTAGGGCCTAAATTCCCAGACTCAAGGGATATGCAGGTAACTGTCCTTTTTTCTTGTTGGTGACAAGGTGATAACCAAAGTATGGTTAAATACCTTGGCTCTCATGAACCAGAAGGTCTTGAGCTCCTATTTCTTTCTGGTGCTACTGGAAAGTTGTTCTTGCACCATGGACAGGTCAGTTATACCAGAGGATAACACAGAAGTGTTCCTCATTGCCATCCATTCCAAGGAGTCTTGAGCAAGCTGGCTAAGAGGGATGCAGTGACACAGATCCAAGTTTGTTTTCACTACTGGTAAATCCCATTCATTTGGGATGAAAAGGATGGCTTAGTTGGGCTCTTCCCTTGGTTCCACGCACGATGGTGTGATATGGGGAAATTGCAGCCCACGAGCCTTCTACTTGTCAGCAGTTAAGGTGGTTTGCAAGACGTGTCCTTGTGATAGTCCAACACTGCTCTAGGCAACCTCCTCCGTGTTCCGCTCAGTCTGTCCTGCCTTTTCTGAGTGTATTGGCAGAGACTGGGTTCTGCCACTGCTCTGGTGCTTGTGCACATCAGGCTCTAGGCTGGACTTGCCTCTGTGACATACAGTTGAAGGAACCTGTGTCCTGATATCATTACCACTGTGTCTCTTTGTGCTTCTGTTAATGTCTGATGTCTGATTAAAGTGCAGAAGTTTGATGTTGGCTCATGATCCAGGGCACCATTTTTGCTAGGATGAAGAGGTGTGCTGTGATTGTGACCATAATGACCAGTCTAGCTCCATCCTGCCTCTTTATTGCTTTCTTTGACATAGGAGATAGGAACAGGATGGAGGAGCTGAGAATTTTCTTGCTTGTCCCATTCAGAAAATGGATGTGACAGGGACAGTCGATGTGTAATTTGTTTTTTTATCCCTCTCCCAGAGGTTAGACTCGCACAGGGAAGGGGTGTACAAGGGACTAGTGAATTCTTCTTCCCTTGACTGACTAAATGAAAAGGTGAATGAGCAGTATCCTCCAGTAAAGTGTGAATTCAGAAGTGTCATTGGAAAAATTGCTACCAAAAGTGATAGAAGTAGAATTCTAGTTTTAGATAAAATTATTTTTCCTTAAAATCCCATTGTGTTGGAACAGGAAGATGAAGGGAATGATGATAGGACTAGGTAGGGCAGTCTCTGCAGGCTGCACAAGGAGGAGATGGGAGTGTTGCAACCTTTGAGTTGTTAACCTTTTGAAGTGGCATGGGGTAGATGTCTCATTACCCTCGCCTCAACACAGGCACATTTTATCTGTGACATACCAAGCAAATTGCCTTTTGCCTCAGCGAAGGTGAAGGGCTGTTAAACCTGTTTGGCTTCAAGGCAGTCATTCTGTGGATTCTCTTTATCTGCACTGTGAGGGTCAGGAGGCCTGCAGCAGCCACCCTCCTCTTCCCATGTCTGATGTCTGCTCTGCAGGACCAGCACTGAAGGCAAAACTCCTGTGTTGGGTGAGGGGGTTTTAGTAAGTGCCTATAAAATAGTAGTAGACTGTCCCTCCAGGGCCAGGTAAGGGAGCTACAATGCTTGTGGGGAATCTGAAGCCACGACTGAACAAGCCAGTGATTGCTCTGCTCGAGTATGATGTCTGAAGATCTTGTTAGAGAAAATTGAATGTTAAATTAGGTTTGATTTTAACTTTGATACTAAATTCTGAAAGCCAGTTGTCATGTGTTTCCCTATCAAAATAAACTGTTTTAACATGAATGACTTGACTGCATTGGTGTCTGTCAAAATGCTGACTTCAGTATGAAGAAACAATTGACCTGCATAAATGCATAAACTCATAAATGCATTTTTGGTGGTGATCATGCTTCTTGTGCTTCTTATGCTTCTTATGTCACACATCTGTAGCAGGTGACAATAATGCAGAACAAAGCTGTGGGCATTTCTGTTTGTTTCTCTTTATTCTTTTTCTTTCAGTTATTACAGACTCCCGTGTGATTGCTGAGACAAGCCTGGGGATGGGAGTGGTTGAGCAGAATCCAGAAGCTCTGGAAAGAGAGGGAAAGGGAGAGAACTGCAGTCATTTAGTACATGGGAGAAATTTAAAGCATAAAATAAAGAAAATGAAAACTATCCTGAAAAGAAGAGTAAAACCTACTAGTGGGAATAATCATTAAAGTATCTGACCTCCCTCTGCTGCTCCTGTCACAGCTGACACACTCCTGACTTGCTGTTTGTGCTTGCCTGTGTTTTTGGCATGTCTCAGTGATCTGTTTTATGTTACCAAAACAGGTGCCACATAGGCACAAGCAAAAGAGCTTTCTTCTTACTGTTCCACTAAGGATATGACTCATTGCTGAAGGGATGGTTCATTTAGTAGAGCAACTAAACAAAAAGTATGGAAATTTTCAGGGTTTCCCGTGATAAATCTTTCCTTTGGATATTTTCTGTGTTATGGACACAACAAGAAAATTTTTGACTGTGGGCATGGGTTTATTAGGAGTTGACATGTCATAAATTTAATTTCTGTGAGCCTCATAGTGCAGGTGACTGCTTGGGAGTGGAGGATGGGCTAGATTTGAATCTATAGAAGGTTATTGACCTGATCTTTTAATCTGGCAGCTCATTCTTCATTCCTCTTCTCTGTTTGGATGTTGTAGTTTTGAGATGTTTTTGGAAAGAGTACTGGCAAAACTTGCAAACATTTTTCAAACAAAAGATGGTTTGTCTTCATGGCTGGGAGGGTTCATCTGGACACTTGCTCTGAAATTTTTTTTTTTTTGTTTGGAAAACTGAAGTTCTTAGAAGTTAGATGGCCTTGGCTGTCTTTGTTCTTTCCTCTGTCTCAGACATCTGTATCAGCTCTCTTACCGAGCTCTTTATCTTACTTGGCTTTTCTGTGGATGCCTGGAGGCCTTGGCTCACATTCTCAAGAGTGTCCACTGGTTCAAGAAGCCATCGCTTATATCAAATTACCTTGACAGCTGTTGTCCCATTTCATATTTGCCATCCCCTCCCCCTGGCTCCCTTGTGATTTTTGGCAGAAGCTGTGGCTATTGAGCAATAAAACTTGGATCTGAGAATCCTGTTGCTGGTGGGAAAATGAGATGAGAGCATATTAGTTAATGCCTTGCAACTTGACTTCTTGCTGGTGTACAATCAGTAGCATCTTTATTTAAAAACAAAACCTACCACTAGCTACTCTGTTAGGGGATTGAGCTGATGGTTCAATTAATGTTCATCTGGAGTTATGTGATAGGTGCTGGTGTTTTAAAATAGCACACTCTATACCAAGATGTTTATGACCAGACAAGCTTTTACTTTGGAGTGCTTAACAAATGCTTATGCCTAAGGACTGCAAAACAGCTTGGATGTTCATGTTAGTGAAAGTAATACATAAAGGGACAATCAATTTCGTGTCAGTTTTATTGATGATCCTGCCCCTGTGTAACCTGGAATAGAGCTCCTTTAGTGCTATTTAGTAGACATTTAAGATGACCCGATAAGAAGTCTTGCTTGGATTTGAATTAATAAAATGTAGGGATAGCATTTGTGGGCTCTTCTTTTGTGTGTGTTTGGGGATTAATTGCCATTCTTTTAAATACAACCATGAAACACTTTTGACAACTGAAAGAAATGGTGATGATCTTGGGGCCAGCCATCATAAGAGAGCTGCTATCTCTGAAACCTCTCCTTTCAAGATGTTTTGCATTTCTTTTGTCGGTTGTTTGAGAAGTTGGCTGATGCATGACATGCTTTAATCTCTACTGATCATTCCTCTTGTCCCTGTTGGAACATGTCAGCAACTAACTGGCAAAATTAGGAGGGAAGGAAGGAGCAGATCTTAATTGGAAAGATGACTGACAGAAAATAATTAATGTATCCGGAACACTCAGTTGTGAGGAACGCATATAGGAAAAACATAAAAAAAAATTCTTTTGCTTGCAATGTGTATGATTTACTAGCTGATAAGATCAGTGTGAAATGTAAAGCTTGTAAAAGGCTGGATCAGACCAGCCTTAGTGCTTGTCTTACAGCTCCTAAATTACTCTGCCAAAGTGGGAAGACCAGACTCCTACTGAAGCACATGCTGCCCTGTTCTGTGTGTCTGCAGAGAAGGGCGCTTTAAGCAGTTGGTGGATGGTTCTGCTGTGTATGGAGTGATATCATGAGTTCAGGGTGGCTGCAAATTTGAGAGCTGGGGCATTGAGGGTCCATCATGGTTGGAGCCAGTGTATCGTGGTGCACAAGATGGTCTCAGCATCTAATGTGCTATGGAGTCCTCCTGGGTCTGAAGAATGGGTGGGAATATAGTGCGTTCAGCTGTGAAGTCAAGGGGAGAAAACTCAGAAAGCATAGGGTCAAAGATGATGTCCTCTGACTTTGGAAAATCACAATTACATCAATGTAACCCCCTGGAAAATACACAGAAGTGAAATAGAGAATGGGTTACATCTAGGTGAAAAAGCATGAAGCTGTAATGTTTGAGTTGCAGGGTGGGATGCGTGGGTTTTCTGTTGACCTGTGGGGAAATAACATTTTACTGACTTTCCCCCTCCCCCCGAATGAAAACAAACACTCATAAGGCATCAATTCGGTGCAAAACTTGATTTAAGGTTTTTTATTTGTTAGGGTTTTTTTTTTTTAAGGGACAAGGCGGCAATTTATCTGCCCTGTCCCACATCCCTCGCTATCCTGGCGTTTAGTATGGGTTTAAACAAGGTGCTCCTTGGCCCGATCTCTCCATGGAGATTGCAGAAAGCGCTGGAAGGCTTGAGCTTCCTGCGATCCCTGGCATGTCTTCCGTTACGCAGCTACGGTTATTGTAGCAGTAGGGGACTTGTTAGTTTTCCAACTGCAGTTCCCAGTGAACGTGTCCGCTCTGCGGTGTAGACTCCTGCATGTTCGGTGTTAAAATAGTTCTATAGCTTTCAGGCATCTTGCATTTCAAATAAGGGTGGAGAAGCAAGTGTTGGCCTTTAAGGCAGGCATTTCAAAGCTTTCTGATATCAAAGGCCATGTTGACAACTTGGCAAGCGCTTGTGGGCCCAAGTGTGTTAGATCTTTAGGATAGGAGCTGACTTGCTGCAGGCGTTGCGAAGGGTATTTTGCATTGTTTAAATGTATTGTCAGGTGTGTTGCGTTCTTTCTTTGCAGTGTGGCTGCTGAAATGTTTCCTCCTTTCGTGCTAGGCTTGGCTCACTTTCCCGTCAGCAAGAGAAGGAGTTAATTTGCTGTTACAGTCAGATTGTCTCTTACTGTCCAGTTTCTTCTGCCTAAACCTGTTCTGGTGGATAATCCCATCTGCTGATCTCCCTCAGCTGTAGCAGCTCACACAGTGGCTGGGGAGGATGGAAGGGAGCATTTGGGGAAAGTGTTAACCTCTGCTGCAGCCCTTTGCATCCTTCTCATGGGTGTGGGAAGGAGGTAGGGTCCTGCAAACTTAGGAAAGCAGCTGGTTCTGGCAGGGCAGAGCTTGTCTATCCTGGTCAAGGTCTCAGAGGTCTTACCAGGTTACTTGCTGCTTGTTGACTGTTTGAAATACCAGCATGTGTCGCTTCCGCTCTGCTCTTGCGCTTCCCAGCCTCGCTGAGCTGCCGCTCTGCCTCCTTGCGTTGGGTGATTTAGCAAACAAGTTTGGTTTGCTGTGGCACTGAGCACCTTTGGGTGCTAGACAAACACCTCACCAGTGTTTAATGAACTGTCCTTGCATCTGCAAGAAGGTTGGTTTTCACTTCCTGTGAGAGAAGTGCAGAGGACAGTGCTGCAACACAGTGCAGAAAGGTAAATGCAATGCATAGAGATGTAACCAGAACTTTTCTTAACATCAGCACTGTTGCAGCCAGTGCAGCTATGAGATGTTGAGTGCCACCAGGCTTATTGTTTGGATCCTTGTCTGGCTCATGGATAGAGCATTGAGCTCTGGCTGGCGTGCTGGAAGGAGCAAAGCTGGCACGGATGTTTCGGCTTTTAAATGCAGTCACAGGTTTTGGTCTAAGGTGGAGGCGCACTTTAAGAGCTACATTGTTTTGCATGAAAGACTAAACAACAAATCTGTAGCAGTGTGGAGGAGAAGCCAGTTCTCCTAACTCCTGGTCATGTGCTTTCACCACAAAGACCCCATTTCTTCTTTTACTTAACTGCAGAATTCCATTAGATCAAAAGCTAGTTAAGGAAAATAGAGCCCCATGTGGTCCTGTGTGGTTACTTAGGCAAGTGCTATTTTTAGGAATCCCAATTGAGTAAGCCCTGGCTCTTGCTGCTGTTAAAATCCATGGAAGGAAAATTAAAACGTCTACCTTCATCTCAGCTGCATGTAGGCCACTAGGCCCCAGCCATCTGGGTTTTTTAGGGTTTTTTTTCCTCACTTGTGCCTCCCCAGCACATTCCCTGCCTTGCAGGGATTTTTGCCTTTCCAAATGAGAGTTAATCAGTTCCTTGGGCATGGGAGATTTGGAATAAGGCAGGTAGGAAGTAAGAAACTGTTCCCATTGTTAAGGAGCTCATGCCCTCCAGTCCTAGGGTTCAGTCTAACTCTGCTCAACTTCTCACTTTAGCTTCTGTGGCCCAGTTTCACTGGTCTGTAGATGCTTATCCCCCTACCAAGAGCAGGGAGCCCAGGCTTGCAAAGTGTGACTTGTTTACAGCACTTTCTCTGTGGTGCTGCTGAAGAAAACGTCTTGCTTACAGAGTTTTATATACAGACCTGCTTGAGCTGCTTTGTAGGAGCATTGGGGGTGGTGGGCAATGGTAGAAGAAAGACAGTTTGGTCTTGAATAAAAATGTGAGAATACAGTTCCTTTTCTGGAAACAGTTGCCTGACATGACCAGATTCCTCTCCATGATTTCATGCCCCAGCTTGCAACATGCAAAGGCTTTATTGGTTATTTTTGTGAGTATTTTTCTGAGCAGAAAAGCAGCAGAGAAGTAAGGTGGAAAAGAAGCTAAACACCAAGGAAGCTTTGGGCGCATAGTTCCAGGGGAAACCTGCTGAACCTTTTTGAGCTGGCTGAAAATGCTGAGAACTGCAAGCACTACTGTGTTTGATTCATGCTGTTTGCACAAATTACTTTTCCATAATTTTTTAATTAAAAAAATATGAGGAAGACACTGTCATAATTCTAAGACGGTTTGTAGGGGCCTGGAGACTTAGCCAAAGGACTTGATTCAGAAGTGAGTGTTGATTCAGTGTTTTGAGTTTGAAAAGGCCCTGTGTTGGCTAATAATTTTTGTTACAGAATCAGTTAGGTTGGAAAAGACCTCTGAGATCATCAAGTCCAACCTTTGACCTAACACCACCTTGTTAACTAGACCACAGCACCAAGTGCCACATCCGGTCTCTTCTTAAGTACCTCCAAGGACAGTGACTCCACCACCTTCCTGGGCAGCCCATTCCAATGCCCAGTCACTCTCTCTGTAGAAAACATCCTCCTAATGTCTAACCTAAACCTCCCCTGGTGCAGCTTAAGACTGTGCCCTCTTGTCTTACTGCTGGTTGCCTGGGAGAAGAGACCGATCCCCACCAGGCTACACCCTCCTTTCAGGTGGTTGTAGAGAGCAATAAGGTCTCCCCTGAGCCTCCTCTTCTCCAGGCTAAACACCCCCAGCTCCCTCAGCCGCTCTTCACAGGACTTGTGCTCCAATCCCTTCATTATCCTCATTGCCCTTCTTTGCTCCAGCACCTCAACATCCTTCTTAAATTGAGGGGCCCGGACCGGGACGCAGCACCTGAGGTGTGGCCTAATCACTTCCCTGGTCCTGCTGGCCACGCTATTCCTGATACAGGCCAGGATGGCATTGGCCTTCTGGCAACCTGGGCACACTGTGTTCAGGTTGCGTCATCTCTGCTCGGAGAACCCTTTGTTTAAAAACAACAGCAATAACAACAAAAAAGCTTCTGAAATCCTATGTCACAGCTAAATTTGCTGCATTACTGGGCTGTATGGAGACTTATCAATATTCTGTGAAAAATTTTAGATCCTTTTAAATGCTGAGCAAGTAACTGGTGACCTTTTAAGCTTGGTTGACGTTAGTCATTTGCTAATGTTTCATGTCAGGATTGGAAATTAGTCAGGTATGATGGTTTTCTGTGCTGGTATAAATGCAGTTAGATGGGCAACATTTTCATAGTGTTTTAGTTTTCCCCATTTAGAGATCTAGATTGAGACTGGCCAGCAAAAGAGTGGTATTATTGATACAAAGTGCATGTTCCCTTGAGAACCCCAGGTCTGTGTGACGTGTGTAGAGCCCGCAGGTGACTTAAACTGAAGCAATGCCTTAAAACAACACTAAGAGAGTATTAGGGATAGTTGTAGATCAAAACATCCTTGACTGTGCTTAGAGTGTGGCATGTACAGTGCTACACTGCTGTGTCCTTGGTAGCATGGATGTGATTGTGCCAATGGACAAGACTCAGGGATATTTAACAGATATGTTAAGGATCTGTTGGCTAAAACACTCTTCAGCATATGGGTGTAGTCAGCTCTTCTTCTCTCCCCACCCACAGCTGCTTTAGTTGTGACAGTCAATTGCTTCCTTAGAGCAAGAGGGTGTTCGGGTCAGAATGGAAAATCCTCACATAAAGAGGAGGTGTTCTTGTGGCTGTTTGGGACTGTACTTGTGACCCCCTTCTTCAGTCAGTCCCAGGACATTGGTTTCCCCCTGTTTGCTTCATGTCCTGTAATGCTTTTTGCAGAGTTGGGGTTTTGTTTGGAGCGCTGTCATCTCCACAACTGTTCTACCTAAACTCAGTGTTTTGCTGAGTGTTTGTTCACAGAACCCCCAAAAGGAGGATGTGATTAATTGTTTCTCAGGGCTAGAGGTGTTTTCTGTCTGGACAATTTGGAGGTTTTATGGCTTCCCATCACAGAAAGGAAGCACAAGTAACTAGTTTTAAATTCTTTGAAAAATGTGGAATAGATAGCACTTAGCTGTCCTTCACATGGACTGGGGATTAGAAAAAGCATCAGTGTGTGAACGGCTGCAAAGATCAGCTATACAGAGCTATAGGACTGGGAGCCAGGAACTTCCATCATAAAATATTGATCACTTTCCTTATGGAAATTGAGGTAATGTCTTGTTACTGCAGAGTCTCCCTGCTGCAGCTTAGCTAAAGAACAGACCACTGCCATGCCACAAAATGGAATTAGGGGATGTGATGTCCTGCGGTGACAACCACTGAACTGACTGGCAATTTGCAACCTCCAGTAAAGTGAACATGCATAACATTTCTCGCTTCTGTTCTTGCAGTTGGAGTTGAAAACATGCATTGTGATGTCTTCAGTCTGTCAAACAAAAGTTCTGTAAATATGCTTCCCCACCACCCCCAACCTCACACTTTCTGGGTGGCACTGCAATAGGTCACTTTGCTGAATTAGCCTGCAAGTCAGGTTTTTTGCATGTGTTTTGCTTCCCATAAAAAAATGTTGTTTCCCTAATGGTATTTTCCAGTGATTTTTTTTCCCTTAATTATTCTTTGATATCCAAGACCTGTATTTTTTGTGTTAGCCTTGGGTGTGTTTTCACCTTGAAGTCCTGTTGGGATATGGGATGATGTAGGTGTATCTTGTAGGGTGTATTTACTTTTTAAAAAGATCCTATTTTTAAGGTAGATGTTTTGCAAGGGGCAAGTGAGAACTGCATTTTCAGAGCTGTTAAATCTGAATGGTGTTTTTAGTTGTTTTCTTTTGGCAGAAGTTTTTTTTTCTTTTTTAAGAAACAGCTGTGGAGTATTGCCATGTTGCATTTCAGAGTGTTCAAAGCAGAATGTAAAAGGTGGCTGAATACAGATGCCCAGGGGTAGTGGTGTTCATTCTGTGTCATATTTGACTCCAGTCAAAGTGATTGGAGAGGGTTAGTCCCCAAAAAGAGTTGCCTTTAAATGACCCACAGCGTAACTTATTTTACTTTGCTGTAGTCTCATGTTTCCCCTTCAAGGGAAGGGAGTGACTCTCATGCTTTTGAGAGTTACAGAAGGTGTGAGAAGTTGTGCAGAAGAAGGGCACTGTAAAAAGCTGGCAAAGAGCAGTTCAGCAGCAGGGGTTTAGCTCCTGCACAGCCACCTATGGGGTAATGCACCTGCAGCTCTTATTCCCCAAGAGATGAAATAGTGAATATTAAGCAGAGAAGACTGTGTTAAGAATTACAGCATTACAAAAAGATCACCTTGCTTTGCTGTGCAGAGGGAGAAGCTGACTCATGCCAACCTGTGCTACAGCCTGCTTTGGGTAGAGCAGTCAGAAAACTGTGTCATTTCAGCCCAGGAGAACTGTGAGAACAGGAATGCAGTAATGTATTAAAAATTACATCAAAGGCTCTGGGAGATTTTAATGGGATCAGCCCCATATTTATTTTTATGGTTAAGAACAGAAATAACTGAATCATGTCATGGAAATATTCTGGAATGAGGAGATGTAACAGCCAAGACTGTCTCTAAGCTGGTCAAAGGATTTGTTAATTCCGGGTGGGCTGCTTCACTTTAGGGTATTGAGAGCTTGCAGATAGAGGGTTTAGGCAGAACAGAGACCTGATGAATGTCCCAAAATGTTAAAATCAGGTAAGCATGGCAGAGTACTCCCTGCCTTAGCACTTTGCATCAGCAGCAGGGCCAAGTCAGCTGTGCTTTGGGCTATACTCTCTCTTTATTCTTAAAACTCCCTATTAGTCTGGACTTCCAGGGTGGATGGGTGGATCTAATGGACTGGGGCTGCCTCTGGGAGTCCTTGGACCCCAGCTCCCCTGCCAGGCCGCTGCAGTGGTGGCTCCCCCCAGCTCCCCTCAGCAGGACTCTGCTGTTCCCCAGGGCAGCTCTTGGCTCAGGTTTTGCGTTGCAGATACCCAGGTACTGCAGTGGGGTAGCACTGCCAGTCATTTCAAGGCTTAAACTTTCAAGGGTACCCCATATTGCAGGGGAATAAGTGCTTTCTTTGCAGCCCCCAGAGTGTGTCAGGGACCAGTGCCAGCTTACCATCCTCTCCTGTCTTCCTTCCTCTCCCTGAGCTCTTCCCAGTAGTTGGCAAACTCTGGGCCTCTTCATACACATGTGCCTGTGGCATATTCAGGGTGCTGCAGGAGGTCTGTCACTGAGCTGAGGGTGTACAGTTGTATGTGCCCGTGTCAGCAAACCATTGCTAATGGTTGGGTTTGAGAAGGTTTCTGCATATTCCCTTGCTTTTTTTGTGCTCTCCTGGGGCCACATATGCCACTGCTAGTGCTGCACATGCTGTGTATTTGTGCAAGCAGGAACCTAAATATTTTCCCCAGGCTTTGCTGAAGGAAACAGATATTTTGAAAAATGGCATGCTTTTGTTTCATTCACTTTGCTTAAAATGAAAGGAAATGTTATTCTGCTGGTCAGAGGTTTGTGAAGGCAGGACAAGTGTATGGCTGTGATGATAGAGATGAACATATCTGCTCTGGCACTGAGCTGCAGCTGTAAGGTTACTCAGCAGCATGTGGAATTTATCTTTGTATGGCATTTCAGTGACAGCAAAGGCTTAGGCACTGGAGCTTGAGCCCTGCCCCTGCAGTTTTGGGGAAATGCATCAGCTCCCAGTGGACTGGATGGTGGATATGTCCTGGAAGGAGCAGGGAAGCCATGGAGTGAATCAGCAATGAATGCATTTGGCAATACATTTGCACCTCCTAAATTAGTATTGAGACAGTGGTGGCTTGCAGAGATGTAGATGTTAGGCCGGAGCAGTCTAGTCTTCTCATTTGGAAGCAAGATGATACAAGAAATAGAGACCTTGCAAAGTGGAAACCATTTCTCTTTTTCAGGTGGCTAAGCTAGGAAGGCTTCAGTAAAATTATTCTTAAGAATAATTTTTGAGATCCTATTTGGAGGAAAAAAAAGGTTCAGTACTTTCATCATATTATTGCTATTCTTCTGATTTTGGAGTTGAACCTCCATAGTACCTGAAAAAATGTGTCTCTTTTCAGTAACAATATTCTCAGAAAATTTACTTGGCTTTCCTGACTCAATTTCAAATGCTCCCCCTCTTGCCTTCAGCCACATAGCATCTGCCATACTAGAATTCTCTTCAGAGAAAATTATATTTGGAAACTCAGTGGAGGCACAGAAGAGTTGTGTGTAGTGAAAGGTCCTTTTTATAAAT
Source organism: Calyptomena viridis (assembly GCA_013390005.1). NCBI lineage: Eukaryota > Metazoa > Chordata > Aves > Passeriformes > Eurylaimidae > Calyptomena > Calyptomena viridis. The sequence continues at coordinate 163,511 of WEIV01025309.1, read as the reverse complement.
GACTAGAGAAGCTGCACTTTAACAGTCTTTAAGAACTGCGGATTTTTAGATGTCAAGAAGATCCATATATTTTAATGTAGGAGGACAGAGGTCAGCACAGCCTTTCAACAAGTTAAATAGTCAAAGAGGATGCAAAACCCTGTCTTTAGCTTTGCTTAAGTCAATAAAGGCTAAATACTTTTTTTCCTCTTCCCTCCCCTTTGGACAAATTTCACCTTGAATAAGTGAATTCTAAAAGCAGGGCAAAGAAATTCTGTTTCTTTTAGGTATCCTTTCATGGAAGAATGCTGCTGTTCTTCCAACTGGCAAATTGCCTGAAAAAGCAAGTTTACCAAATATTAAAAATCAGTAAAATTCTACGATGCTTCACAGTGTAACCTTGATTGTTTGCATCCTCAATAAACTTATGAGAGAAAATTGTAACTTAAGCTTCAGTCAGCTTTAAGATCTCGATGGACTTTATCTTGTGTGTCTGATACTGGTATTTTCCTTTACTTGTGCATATTGAATGTTAGGAAGGCATGAGACAATTCACTGATCTCTTTCTCATGGCAGAAATGATGTCTGGTGTTGCCCCCACCGTGCTTTGCAATGACTTAACATTATACACTGAATTATACCCTTACTGAGCTCTGTATTGCCCAGGAAAAGGCCCATGATACCTGTCTGCTGCCTGTGGTAAAGCATTTGGGTCAGTGTAAGAAGAATAAGCAGCAGACACTCTGCCAGAGAATGAGTAAAGATGGGGAGAGAGGGAAGAAGCTTTTTGAAATGTAACTTGGCTCCAAATACACAGAAGTTTTAGGTACCTGATTCCCCTGGACTTTGAAGGGAGCTGTGCATCCTAAAGTGGGTTTGCTACTAAGATGTGAGTGAGGAGTGGTATTAGCCCAGATCCTGGTCTTGTACATAGCCACAGAAGAGAATCCTCAGAGGGCTAGATTATCTCTACTTTGCCTACTTCAAATGCAGACACTGTTAGACATTATAGTCTGACCCTGAAACATTACTCTCATCTTACATCAGAGAGGAAATGTTTTTTGATTTTAAAAAATGCTTTAATTACCTTCCATATTGTCCTTTTCTGGCTTAAATTTAACATTTAAACATATGACTGCCAAAGACTGAGTCTCCAGGCTCTTTAAAGTAGAGCGTGAAGGTTTTCTTCATGCTGAAAATGCTGCGTTACACTTTGATAGAGGATAATAAAATGTGACTGCCTGAGATGAGCAGTTGCTTCATCGTGCGTGACAGAGCGAATCAATTTTCCTCCCATTGCTTTCCCTCTTGGGAGATGACATGCCAAAATAGTCAGTACCCTGTACTATGAATGTTCAGGGATAGACAAATGGTTCACTGAAGTTGGTGATTTTTTTTTTTACTTTCTATGTATTTTCTCCCCTCCAATAATGCCTTAAACAATTTTACCTTTGGAAGTCTTAGCTTAGGATTTCAGATGTCCTAAAAATGTGTTGCAAGTTTACTGCTTCACAAAAGATTTTTGTAGGCTTCTTTTTCTTGTCATCCCAGACTTCTCTTTTTCTTTTTTTTTTTTTTTTTAAATTTGGCAAACAAATAAGAAGTGTGGCTGTTTTAAAAGGTTTAAGGTGGTTGTGGAGAAGGTTTGGCACAGAATTATATGTTCTGTCCATAGAGAATCTCTTGTGGAAAATGCCAAGTCTTTCTCTTGTTTTGTAACATTAACAGTACAGGATTATACTATGAGATGAATTATTGAAGCTGGTGTGCTGAACTGGCAAACATAACATCCCTCAAGGAGATAGAAATGAGATACAAATCATTTTAATCTGTCAAATTTTGTGTTGTAGAAAGAGTAATGCAATGTAACACAAGTCGCTGTGAGTTGTAAGCAGAGGTAATACAAGTATGGAAGCTGTTGGTGCACATTGAAGAAAACAGGAAATGTACTGGGCTTTGTGGATGTGTAGGGCTAAGGAGAGCAATGTTTTGACAAAAGGTGATTTTTGGTTGTCTCTATAGTCCAGTGTACCAGGAAAGGTGTAATGTTTTCAGGAAGGGTTGAGTGCTTATTTTTTGGCAGACTGTGGGGTTGGTTTGAACAACCCGAGTAGCATCTGAAAAATATGAGCCATAGGATGAGAAGGGACTTTCTTGAAATCTGAGAAACTTGGCTGTACCACTTGGCCAGTGTTGCAGGTACCTGTCTGTGTCACTCTGGTTGGCTGGGGTTTGGGTATTGTGTTTTTGCTTTGTTTTGTTTTGTGTTTTTTTTTCTTCCCTTCCTAAAGTTGCCCTGCTTCAGCTGTTCAAAAAGGATGAAATAATAAATCCTCCTTACAAACAACATTTTGTTTTACCTGTGGTGGACAACACTTTGACTGCAGCACAAAGTTACAGAAATGTACTGAAATTCTCAGAAAAAAAACCATGATCAAGAATTTTATTGCATAACACTTAGAGTTATGAGAAGATAGAAGCTAAAAGCAGACAGTCTGGGTAACTGTCACACAGTTGCTCATAAAAGCTCCTATTTAGCAGTAACTTCCACAGATGGCCAGAATTCCACTGTTTATGCCTGCAGGTGTCAGGTTTGTAATAATGAAATTACAAGGTGTGTCATAGATGTCGCTACCTCAAAGTCACACATCCAAGGCATTGCCTTGGAATCGTCTAGAAGTCATTTTGCACAACACAGATGATGATTCAGGAAACTGAAAATGGTGCATAGAAAATGATGGACAAAGGCTTCTTTTTTGATGTGTTAAACCAGAACTCTGGGTTTTGTAACAGGTCTGCAGCTGAAGGCAAAGCTAGTAAGGAGCTGTAAGCACAAAACAGACTTGTGGTTAAACTACATTTAACCTGTGCTCCTCTCTGGACCTGATAGCCTGCAGGATTCTGTTGATTCTCAGAGGAAACTGAGTATCAGAGGAGGCTGGGAGGCAAAGAAGTTAAAACCAGCTGGACTTAAGGATGAGAATCTGTTGTGTTATAATGATGCTGCATATTGTGGTATAATTGGATCTGCTGGGAAGGGGGCAAAATGAATCATGTGGGACTCAGACGCTGGCCTGTCTTAGGAAAAAATCTGTCTCTTGAAGACTGGTCTTTAGATGGTAGGCTTGCTAAATGTGTTAATTGACAGGATTTCAGTCACAACTTTTTTCTTAGGTTGAGGGAAGGGGGCAGGCATCACCTGGTTTTCTTGGTGCGTCAAGTTTCATACAGACTTTTTATAGATGAAAATGAAAACCTGCCTAAACAAGAGATGGAAAGATGTTAAAGAATGTGACATCTGTTTAGCGATGCCTTTATGGTCAGAATAGCAACAGCCAGTGGTGCAGCAAAGGACAACCTCTGCTACCTTCACTAAATTGAAAACCTGAGACATCAGTCAAGTGACTTGTCTCAATGTAAAGCTGATTAAATGAGCTTCCACTTTCCCTGGTTCTGGCCAATGTCTGTTTTGAGACATCTGAACCCAGCATAACTGCTGACATGTGCATGTGTATTGTCTGTGTTGGGCTGGTGGTGGTCTGGTGTGCTTTGGTGGTGCTTGGTCCTTCTAACCCAGGGAAGATCCCTGGTGGAAAGAGATCCTAGTGTGGCTCCCAGTACCCTGTCTGTTCAGTTAGCTTATTGAAACAATCTTTTCATGTTGCCTTCATCAGAGGGGGACCAACACAGTATGAGGATAAAAGCTGCTCTCCATTTATTTTATCTGTAGCTATTAGTTAGAAACTGATGGAAGAAACGGACTTTGTTTCAAGGCTGATTCATTCTTCTTCATAGATCAGGCATCCTGAGTACAGAAACGCTGCTGCTGTACAGCCAAGCAGAACACACAGCTGAAACTCAGATAGCTGAGTTTGTTCACACAATGACTGAGGATTTATAGAAATTATTTAGGTGCTGTGCTTCTGGTTGCTTGTAAACAGAGGCACTTGCAGGGATTTTGAGAGTTCATACTTTATGTATTTGTATGCCTTAATCCTCTAAATGGCTGATGGTATAACTGTGTGCTTAGAGCCTTGGGGTTTCTAAGTGACTTCTACCATTTATTACAAATTACTTTTCCTAAATCAAAAGAATTTTGAATCCTGAGTGGGGGAGGAGATTAATATGTTAGTGGAGTTGGTTTGGTTTTCATCTTACTGAGGTATTGAGTATGTTGGTAAGACTGCTGAGCCTTTCTGGTGTGTAAGGAAGGAATTGAGTATGTGTCTTTCCCTATTTGTATGCCTTGTCTAAGTAGAGGAGCCAGTCTTCGAGTTGAAGGTCTGTTTTGTGTGTCTCCACAGATCAGTTATGGTGAAGATAACTCCATCATGTGCTCTCTAATTACAGTGGTGCATTCAATATTTTCCATCCCTTCACAGCCACAGAGGAGGGGAAAGTAGACAGGCTAGCTGCACAATAAAGGAAACTCAGGCTTGGAAACTCAACATGATATTATGTTCCTCTGTGGTTCATCTGTTTTCAGCCCTGACTTCTCTCTCACCATCTCCCTGCTTGCTACCCTTGCACTCTGGATTTAGTTGTTGAAAAGAATTTGCAATGGAGTGAGGCAGAAGCGTGGAATTACCCTCTGCATTCCCACCAATGCCACTGAATTAGTGAGCTGTATTCTCTTCCTGCAGCCTTTCTGGTCTGCAGAGGCATTTTTCTATTTCTTCGGGTATTTATGAGGGTGGGGCATCTGGATGGCTGAGTTCAACCAGTCTGGAAGCATGTTTTTTACTACTGGGTGTCAGAACTCTTCTGGAGAGGTTAGATTGGGAGAGACGAGGGGATATCCTATAAGGATGCAGACATGATCTAGTCTGATAGACCATCATCTAAAATAGACAGAACTTGTTATTCTGGAGAACCTGTCTGTTTTTACAGGCTAGAGAATGTGTGCAGCTATTGTTTTGTAAATGTGGGTTTTAAAGATAAGCAACTAGACTTCTATTTCAGTTTCTTCACAGAGATCTCCTCAGCCTAGTGCTTTTTCCAGTTCTGATACCTGAGGTACGTTACAGGAATTCTTCAGGTCTATGAAAACTATAAAAGCAAAGCCAGGAATTATCTGTTTTCTTTAAACTGAGGATAGTTCTTCAATAATAAAACCATTACTCTGAGCAATCATGATTCTGCTGCTGCTTCTTGACCAGAGTAGAAGCAAATATTCATCTGTGTGGGTATAGCATACCACCTGCACAACACTCATCAGCTCTCAGGGCACCCTTGCACAGTGCCTGCTTCTACAGGACTGTGTGACCTCCTCCTGCCAAGTGACACATGGATTGTCAAACGGGAGAAGTTTTAATGTGCTCTCTTTTGAGAGAGCTGGATATCCAAATCTGCAAAGCTCTGTGCAGCTGCCTAGGGTTGCCAAAGGAGTGTTTGTGCCTTGCTGTGGCTTTTCAGACTACAGATGTCACAGTTTTGAGAAGATAAGTGAAAATACATCAGGAAGGTTTATGCATGCTTAACTGTTCTTTTCTACGTAGTTTAAATATCTGGAAATGCTGTTGTGGAATATAATGTCAAACAGAACATAACATTTAACCTAGAAGATCTAATCCACTGTCTCTCACAATTCTCCTGAACCCTGTCAAAATCCGAGTATAGTCAGTCCAGTTGGGTAGTTTCTACTGGAAGAATTTGAATTAAATGAGGTTCTTCAAGATGTCTGAAAGTGACTCTGCTTATATTTCTTCTAATTTTTTAATGCGGCATTAAGAGGGTCTTGGAATAAGATTTGTATCTGATTCACTTCTGTGCCTCTCTCTTAAGACCAGATAATAAGTGAGCACAGAAGCTGGTACAATATCATAGAATTGTAGAATAGTTTGTGTTGGAAGAGACCTTTAAAGGTCATCTAGTCCAACCTCCCTGTAATTAGCAGGGACATGTCTCCACATTGGTTGTTTAGCTGAGCTGATGCTTTTGAAAGCGTGAATTGAACTTTTGTTTACTTTTAATAGCCATTCAGTCTGTGCTTTCTAAGAGTGTCCAGAGTGATCCCTGGTGCTCACATACATCTGTGTCTGCTCTCTGCTGCTCCTCCTACTGCAGAAACACAGTAAGAGGGGACCATGCCCTGCAGTTCAGGCAGAAATCCAACTAATTTGTTGTCCTTCAACATACTTTCATAAAGGTGCTTTGCTGGGTAAGCAAAATGCTTTTCTGAATAGGCACACATCCAGTAAGCACCCAAAGCCACACCACAGAGGATACTGTGCTGTGGCAAACAGTCCTGGAGGTCAAGGTTGTCCTGTGGGTGGATACATTCCCTCTGAGTCTGCAGATTCAGCAGTTGCAGCAAATTAAATTTGTTACCGTAATGTGACAGGAAAATTAAGCACAAAACCCAAGCAAAACTTTTCTTGGGCTGGTGTAGAACAGCAATGTGGTTTCAGGTGAAGCAAGAAAAGCTGCCTTTTCCTCTCCTTTAGTCTGTGCTGTTATTTTATCTGTGTGGTCTCAGTAGTGCAGAAGACTGTCAAGAATTAGAGAAACTGTACACAGATGGTTCCTTCTCATGCTGATTAGGAGGAACTAAATCCTTCTAGGGTTGCTGGGCCAAGTAGCAACACTTTAAGCATCGTGTCCTCTTCTTATTTCATGTTGGTGACTAGTGTAAGTTTAGTTGGCCTTCCAGGATGGTGGGAGATGTCACCTAATGTATAATTGCATGTTTGAGTCAGGATCCCCATGGGAACTGGGCCTTGTTACAGTGGGGGAAGACTAGTGGGAAGCTTCATTTGATGCTGTTAATGTCACTTAGAGGGCAGGGTCTGTTGCTTGACAGGAAGCGTCTGTTTGACCTTTCACAAAACTGTGGTCTCCATGCTATTGGTCATTAATTCCATTCCTTTTAAGGCAATGGTGAGATTATCTTGATGTCTGAACCTTCCTTGTCTCCTGCCAGATAGCACTGACCTGGGTGTAGTCTGGAGCCTGTTAGTCTGACTGTAACTATCTTCTGGCAGTCCATGGAGATCTGATGTCCGTTCTTGTATTGTTTGTTCTTGTTAGCTGTCTCTGTAGCTGTCAGGTTGTCTTGACACACCTTTCCTCTTCTCTTTGGTGATCCCCACAGGCTGGTGTTGAGTAACTCTTCTGCCCTGAGACTGGCCGACGCCATGGTACTGTTGTACCTGAAAAGGTGCATGAACTAGACCTCTCATTGAACTGTTCCCTCTCCTCTGTTTTGTACAGATACGCTCTAAAATTTATCCTTCTTTAGCTCTGAAAGCTTCTTCTGTGTTAGATATATATTGTATTCCTTGGTTTACTTGGCTTGCTGGTCATCTAGGGATGCGTAGCTGAAATTACTCTATGGAGTCTGCTTCTTTCGTCCTGTATTGGAATGAGTCTTGTTTGGAAACAGATCAAGCAAGTTGTGCATGTAGAGAAGACAGAAGTTGGTTTAAAGCCTGTTGTCAGGGATAACCATTTTATCTTTTCCTGCAAGGCATTAACATTCAACTGCCCCTTTTGCAGCAGCAGTGTCTGCACGGTTTTGCCATGGTCCCTTTTCCCTCCATCTTGTGGACTGTCAAAATGGTAGGAGTTCAAGCCTCAGGGGTTGGTTGACAGAGGTGGCAAAAACTGGCACCAAGACAAGCACATTTTGTAAACTACATGCAACAGTCCACTGAAATGACCACAGTGCTGCAGCGCCTCTTGGTGCAAGGGGGGATCTTCTTTTGGATTTTTTCCTATCTGCAAGATTGTCTCTTGGTATTTGGAATTTTTCCAGAGCTTCAGGTTATTGTCTTCTGCTTATAATTACATAATAATGATATCAGTTAACAGTGTTTCCTTAGAAAGTGACCTCTCCAGGGTCCAAGTGAGGGTGAAAGTGCTTTTCGCACGTTTGCATCCTGTACAGTGTGAGCAGCTTCTTATAGGACTTAAACAGCCAAGTGGCAAAGTGGAGGCTCAGAGTACAGCTCGCCTCTTTCACAGCAGTTGATGCATGTGGGAAGTGTTTAGAAATTATTTTAAACTTGAGTGAAAAGCTGCTGATGTGGAAAAAGGCACTTGCCCCTCTGTGATGGTGAATACTTGGAATCCTGTTCCTTTGGGGCAACCATTCTCCAACTGGTCATTGCTAGAAATTCTTTGGCAGCTGTAAAATGGTGTAACATTGTAGGTGCCTTGGTGAAGTTAGACAGAAGCACACCTGTTAAATTGTTACTGCTAGAAAGCATCTCAACGACCTGCTTTGCAAGTACTGAGTCTACTGTCCTTGTTTTACAAGTTCAAAGCTGAAACCAAATTCATAGATGCTGACTCTGAGTTCCACAGAAATGAGTGGAACCTGATTTCTGTAAATCATCAGATAAAATTGATGTAGTGTGTATGAATAAACCTGAATATATTTTACTCAAAACAGAGAAATTCAGAGTTTGAATTCAGTTGCTTACTTGGAGCTTTGCCAATGTCCTAGGTAAGTCTAAATAGAAATGTTCATAAATATTGCATGTTAAATTGACTTTAACCCTGGGTACAAGATGGAATATTGGAGAGGTGGAAAATTGCTATGAGAATGTGCAGCTTTGGTGCTCTAAGCTGCATGCATTGATTTGGTGATTCTCGTGGTTGCAGAAGATGGTTGTTTGTTAAAGTACCTCTTCTTATTATCAAAGTCCGGTACCAGATAAAGGAATAAAACTCGCAGCTTCTCAGTTTTTCTTGCTGTTTATTGAGCTTTATCACAGCTTCAGCATGTCACCCAAACCAGGGTTTAACATATCAGAGCGTGTGCAAAGCGAGGAAGTACAAAGTGAGAAGAGAGTATNAAGGGTCCCAGACCCTCCAGGGTGATCTGGGGTGTAAACTCCTCATCCTGGACTCCAACAGTGATGAAGTCATGCACTGAATTCGGGGCAGGCTGGTAGGGGACTATCCAGATGCTCAAGGATTTTCATGGAATTACATGTGCAAATAATAAACCCATCCATGGAAATGACCGGGATTAATCCTGCACAGCCAGTCAGGCCTCCCGAAGGAATAAAGAAGGTGCCCTTGCTCTGCAGACCTCATCATCTTCAGCTAAAGGTATCTGAAGTATCTTGCTGCTCAAGGTTTTGTAGTCAGTCAACTCCCTTTTCATCCTAAAAAACTTTGCAAATTAGTAACTCACACTTTTTCTTCTTTTGGAAGTAAAGTACAGCATGCAATTTATGTCTCAATTTTGGTGCATATTGTTCAAAATCAGGCCTCTCCCAAGCAATTACTAAACTGTTTTTCTTGCCCAAACCACTGAACTCTATAGGCAGCCTTCAAGCAACTCATCATCCACTAACTGTTCCTGTTGTAAAATATGTTGACTAATGAAGATAAGATGGGGAAAAATAAACTCTAACTGGAATTAGGAATTCTACTGGAATTCCACTTAAGAGTAATAAGGGATTTTTGTTGATTTGTCTTATCTGCATTGTGTTGTACAAGAACAGCATCAAATCCAATTTGCCAGACTTGATCATCTGCTTCACATGATTTTCTGCCAGCAGAGCAAGAAGTGACTGCAAGGTCACTAAAAAGCAAAGCACTTAAATGATGACTTCTGCATAGTATCGGTGATGTTAAGGAATGAATTTATGTAATAATTACACTAGAGTTCAGAATGGAAAAGGTCTGACAGTCGTCTTTGCAGGTTAAGGATGCATCTCCTTAGCTTACAGCTTGACTATTGATAAGGAATTAGCAGGGAAAACTGACCCTCTTTAATTATTTATTCCTACTCTTTATCCTATAAGATTTCTTTGTGGCTTCACTGTGGCCTTGTTGCTCAGTGAAACACTGCCTGCAGATGTGTGTTGAGTAAGAAGGTAGGGGAGGGGAAAACCTGGTGTGTTCCACTTGCTTGGATGTTCTTGAAATGATTTAACAAATTTAACAAATGTCTTCAGCAGCTCTTCTGAATTGCCCTGGTGCTTCAATGGTAGGGTCAGTACTGAGGACAGGAAAAGTGCTGATGAACGTAGTAAGACTTGGATCTATTCTAAGCACATTGAAATAAAGTTTCTCTCTGCTTCCAGTTTTCTGCTCTTTCGAACCTCTTGGGCGGAGTTATGTCAGTGCACATGTACTCTTGTTTATAACTGGGCTGGAGTCATGTTCATGGTTATGTTCTGTTGGGGCAACTTGTGAATTAACCCTGCTTTGATATTCCGCATTAAATGGGAAGGCATATTTTATGCCTTTCTGGACACAAGTGCTGCAAATCTCTTTGCCTTCTTTTCCAGCAGGGCTGAAAATCTTCTGTGACAGAAGCCTGTCCCATAGCAAGGCTGAGTTGTGTTCCTGGTAGCTGGGAAACTGGCTCTTTGGCCTCTCTTGCTTAGGAGTCTGGAGGTGTTCTGAATTTTTGTCTGACTGGAAGGCAAAATCAATATTGATAATATTTTGCGATTGTGCACAAGAGAAAGGAGGTGATGCATCTTCACCCTGATGCTTCTGCTCTGGCTTCACATCAGACACATCGGTTCTGAATGCATTTGGTGTGGAAGTTGTATCAAAATGCTCTGCTGCCTTCCGCTGTGAACATCCTCATTTGCTGAAAAGGAGTTGTTAATTTTATGCTTGTAAAATTCTTGTGCTCCTGAGAAGTAAAAATAACACTTCTTTTTTCATTGGATAATGACCAACAGGCTTGTGTGCATCCTAAATACTAAGCCTTACTCAGAAGGGAATGGAGCAATGCCATGTCTTAGGCAAGAGTTACCAACTGCTCTTTCCTCTCCATTCCCACAAGTTCCTCCTCTGGTAGAGAGTTAGATCTGGTCACAGTGCTTGGAGGCCTTAGTCATACCTGAAGTGCTGTGGTGACAATTTCTGTTGTGTCTGTCCAAGTTTATGCCGATGTGGCAACCCAACACACAAAACACTTAGATGTGAAGTCTCCAAAACAGCTAGAGCAGCTTGTCTTCATGAAGCAATGGTTATTGATTAAAAGAAATAAAAACAAAACCTTAATGCTGCAGTGAACAAGATTTTTTTAAATGTTAGAAATGGTCATTCTTCCGAAGAGTGGGATTTATCAAAGTCACTGAACCTACATTGGCCTTAAGGACCTGTTTTTAAACCATGAATATTCACTGCTTGCATCTGGTCTGTTGTCCCTGTTGGATACCCAGACATCTTGTTCTTGTGAGTTGTTTGAATTTTTTAAGAGTTATGGTTGATGTTTTTTCCTGGCTCCGTTTCTTCACCCACCAAACACTCAGCAGCAGCACAGAAGTACAAATCAGACCCCTCAGAAGCACTGTTGCTTTACAGCTTGGCAATGGTCGTACACAAGCCAGCAGGAAAATAAAGATGACCTTTGAGATTTGATGCTAATAGAGCATTGTCCTGACCTTGTAATTCCAAATTTCAGAACAAATACCTCTAGTCAGCCTCATTGTTAATTGACACAATTGCTGCTGGTATGATCTAGCAGTAATAATTGTCTCATGATGGGTTGGAACATCTCTGCTAACATCACTGCTAATTGGGGACTGGGTTAAGCAGAGAGCTACCCAGGATGTGTGCTCAGTGGAGTGTGTCTGACACTGACAGCCACTTGTGGATGATAAGAACAGTTTCCTCTCCCCTTACACAAGTGCAGTGCTCCCGTTCACTTCTCTTGGACTCCCCTTTTAAGCAGTTTTTGTACCAAGTGGGAGACGATCCCGACACTATTGAATTTTCTCTTTGTAGATTGACTGCCCAGTAACATAAGGATAGCAGATATCAATCTCTGCAAACAGTGTGTTGAAACTCTTACTGTACTGGTCTTTATAAACCAAATTATGTTCCAGTTGTGTGTGCTGAGCTTCCTACAAGGCATGCCAACATCTGACTGGTTTCTTCATTCCAATCACAGTCTGACAGGAGTAGACTTCCCTAGAGTACAGGCTAAACTCGTGCCACATACCTGGGAAATGCAGTTTCTAACTTTGTGAGATCCCTTAAGCAGAAGTCTCAGGTAATTAAACAAAGTTCTGCCTGGTTACTGATTCAANCAGAGGGGCCTGATAGAGTCCTGTGGGCCGTGGGAAGAAGAGACCCACGCTGAGTAGCAGAGCAGAATTTCTTGGGAGGACTGGTGGCCTGGAAGAACCCACACTGAAGCAGCCAAGCAGCACCTGAATGACTGCACCTATGGTAAAGTGACTTACGTGACAACAATACCTGAAAAAGCTGTTGTTAGTAACAAATCCACTGAGAAGCAGTTTGCAACAGACTGTTTCCGTAGAGAACACTTTATTAGCTGTGTTGGTACTTTTATTTTTAAGTCTAAAAGGACATTTGAGCAGGGCTACAAATTGCAAAAAACTTACTGTACTGTCTGCTTGTGCTGTGAGAAACTTGAGGTGTGAGAGAAACTGAGCAAAAATATGTCTAGGGGTCTTTGTTAAATTTCTAGTGCTACCAGGAAGGCCATTTGGCCCCTGACAAGTGAACTTTAACAGTTCTTAAAAAAAAAAGATCTGTAGCTGTCAAACCAGCTTGTCAGTTTTTCCTGGAAAAAGCAACCTTTAGATCAAGTATTTGTTCCTCACAGCACATCTCGGCTTGTCCTGCCTGATGCAGCATGCAGAGAGAAGTCCATTGGACAAGTCTTTAGTGCAGTGGTGGCACTTGCTCAGCAGGTGATGGTGGCACTGAAGCTCCCCAGTGTCCCCGTGAGACACCTGGGTGTGGGGTTTTTGTGTTTTGTTTTGTTTTTCCTTCTTGGGCTGTCTTGTCTCTTCATCTTCCTTCTCATGTGGTATTGGAGGGCAAGGTGTTTTATCTTTGAGGGGAAAGGGGAAGGGGCAGAACTGAGGCTGGTTTATCAAAAAGTACCCAGGGTGTACTTTGCCACCGTTGCACTATTTTCTGTGCCTGGTTACATTCCCACAGCTTAACCGAGACTGCAGAGCTTTTATTAGTAATTAGCTCGTTGTGGCTTTAGGGCTTTCAGACACGAGTAGTTGTTTTCATTGGGGGTATTAATTATGAATCACAAACCTGTAAACAGCTATAGCCAAGAATGTGCACATTTGCAGATATGACTGTTTTGCTGTTCAGCCCTGGGTTAGCTCTGCACTGCCCTCATTGTTGTTGCAGAGAAGTGTATGGAAAACATGTTTTTAACCTCCTAGATGCTATTGAATTCCTGCATAGCAGTCTGTAAAACTGTGGGAAAAACGGCCTGCTCATTTGCTTTCTAAGCCATCTGGTTTAAATATGATGGTTTGAATGGGCTGAAGCAAGGACTTTGAGAACCCACTTTTCCAAAGGGCCTACTTTTAAGATCTTCTTATAAATACATTTAAAAATTATTTTATTTGAATCTTTGGGAAGGGGTTGGGGAGAGAGAGTGTTTACACATGACAATCTTACCAGCTCAGCGTCACTGATATGGCTCTATTTCTAGTGTTGTTTTCCTGATTTTCTGCAAGCAGTAATACTTGAACAGGAAATCAAATTAAATTCTCTTCCTATCAAAATTGATAGCAAATCTTCCTTGTAATTTAGTGGAGCTTAGTTTTTTCTCTTTAATGTGGAATGAGAAAGAAATAGGATCCTTATATATGAGGAGTCTTGGAAGGCTCCTAACAGCCTCTTGTGGCTTTTAAGATTGAGAAAGAATGAATAGTAGGGACTTGGGTGAGAGAGATAATAGAGACCTGCATTTCTGCTGTGAAAATGTGACCCATGTGGTCAGAGACCACTTCCACAGCACCCCAAACAACCCAAACCAGGATAACTGCTTTTTATAATTCTCTAGGCATGAGTGTTGAGAAACCAAGAACTGTTTTAATGTGTGTTAATGAGTTGATGTCTGACAAAAACTGCTGCTGTTTGAGGTACTGTCCTTTGCTGGCTGTTCTTTTGTCATGAGAAAAGCTGTGTCTTCCTCCCTTAGACCCTGCTTCATTTGTGGTCCATGAGAAACTCTGTACTAGATTTTGAGGGACACCAGAAGACTAATTGGCAGTGCTAGTCTTGCATTTTTTCCCAACAGGTTCCTCCCTCCCCTCCACTTGCTTTTGATTTTGACTAAGAACTCTCCCAGTAGCTGTGTAACCACAAAAAAACCATACTAAAACACCTTACCTTGACAAACTAATTTTATAGAGGTAATAAAAACTGAATCATAAGCTGGTTTTTGAGAAGTAATTCTCTTGGGCAGATTCTTGAAGTGCTTTCATTATTGCTGATTTCCTTTATTTAAATATGTTTTGTATTGGGATATAGGAGGAAACACAGAAGATGTATGTTAAAGATATTTCGAGTTTTACTGCAAAGTATTTATCTAGATTTATGTAAAAGGCTAGGGGAAGGTGTTTTTATCCAGTTTTCTCTCCTCCTCTTCCAAGTTAAGAAACAGATGGTCTGACCTGTGTGAGGCTTTAAGTGTTGGAATTGGCATCAGTGTCTTCTTAAGGATTATTTTTAAAAAACAAAAGCCAGGAAGCATAGTGTCATTGCTCAGTGTGAAAGCTGGTCTGTACAAAAATAGCATGCTCACAATATGTGACTGAGATGATTCCCCTGACCTAAATAAGGAAAATGATTACCTGATATTTGGAATGAGGCTTTGCTTCTAGTGTTTCCTCCTCCTTGTCAGTCATTACTTGCATCTACCTTTTTTCTCTCTGTTCAAAACACTTCTCTGCAGTATTGCAGCTTCAAATATCTCTGCATGCTTGGATGTACAAGTGTAAGCACATTTAAATTCTGACTCTTACTTGAATGGCAGCTTGCAAGGTTTTTATTGGAAATGGAGACTGGTTTGATAGTTATACATGCACTGGGAAGGAAACTGATGTGGAGTTGTTGATTCTGAAAGATATCTGCCACATCTAAGGCATAGAGTGTCAATTGTGTTTGTAAATTAAGCCTAGATTTGTTTCCTTTTAAAGTTAAGGTTTCCTGAATATAGAGGTAAGCTTGTTGCTATTCTTGGTCATGGGCAGTTGATTGACAGTTCTTGACAATGAAATGGAGCCCAAGCCCAGCATAGATTTTTATTGTTTTCTGTAATGAGTGCATTGATTTCTAAGATGGGTATTGTTGGTGAAGAAGTAGTGATCAAAACTGAAATCTGTTTAACACCTGTTAGATTTTAACACCTGTTAGGTTGTTTAGGTTTTGTTAGGTGTTGTCTTTTCAGTTAATGGGTTTCTGGATTGGATCTCAGAATCAAATCAAGCTTTCTCTGTGCAGTGTAACTAAGGAACATTTCTTTATAAAATGGGCATAACTACTGCGGTTAAGAAAAGAAGTCCATGAAAATAGATCATAAAACAGTGTACTTTGATAAAAAAAAGGAAGATATCAGCCCTGCTGAGCAAATCCATGTGGAATATCTTTGAAGTGGTCCTTGTTTCCATTTGTCATTATGCTTCTTGGTAGTCTGTGGATGTGTTAATTGCTTTTACTGAATGGAATTATTGTAAATCACACTTCTCGTTTTTATTTTAAATGTTTTAAACTTTGTTTAGCCACTACTGTCTGTATGAAGATGTTTGACAACATGCATCATATACAACATACATTTTGAACCTGCCTTTGCCTCTTACCACTTGCAGTACACTACAAAAACGAACAGGAAAAATTCTGTGGGCTAATTTCTGTTAGTAGCCAGGCATCACCATGGCCTATGAAATGAGCTGCTGGGGGCTGGAGGAGCATCCTTGGGAAGGCTGCTGACTGCTTGCTGTGTGCTTCTCTTCCTTTGCCATCTGCTGTTGGCCCTGGGGAGAGAAGAGACGCCAGATTGGGGGATCTTTGATCTCACTTCTTATAGTTATTTCTACATAGAAAGCACTCAGCTCTGCTGAAATTGTGGGCATAACTCTGGTTTGTTATTGTGGTTTAGAAGTGTTGTTGTGTGCTTGTTAAATAAGGTTGTGATGGTGGTGCAGGTGGAAAAGAGGAGTGGTTTGCTCATTATTGCTGCCTTTCTAGAGGAGAATGTGGGAAGAATCCACAACTGGAGCAGTAATAGCTGCTTCTTGTCCTTTAGAATGCATCTTTAGCCTACCGTAGTCACCATGCTCTGTTCTGAAAAAAGTCTGTCACGGCACTTCTCTTGTCCGGCTCTGTGAATGCCATCTGTGGATAATTGTCTCGCCTGCAACTGCTTCGTCTGTTGGCATTTCCTTAAACAAGGAAGTCTGTGGAAAAGTGCTCATTTTGTTGCAGCCTCCTTTGGCACATCTCTGACTGAAGCCAAACAGTTCTTGAACAGGATGAAAATTGTTTGATCTTGCTTATGTTACAATATATGCTACCCTGAGCTGTTACGCTAAGAGCAACATTGGCTTTTGTTTCTACCTGGCAAGCCTGCACAGGCAGCTCGTGCAGTGGATAAATAACATGCTAATTGCAACAGAGCTTGACCCTTGGGCAGAAGTGGAGCTGGCTGCCTTGTGTGTACTGCGAGGTAAGAGTTTCCATATAGGCAGTTACCACAGCGGAGTTAATGAGCTGTGAACGTGCACCTACCCTGATTGTAGTTCATTGCTTTTGTCACCACAGCTCTGTTGGTGGTGTGTGCATCCTAACTTTCTCAACTTTTTAATCTCTGGAATCACATCTGTGCCAGTATTCCACTTACATGACTATCTATGTGATCATACTTATTTACAAGAAACACGGATTTCGCTGTGACTTAAAGCCAGTTGCAGTAATTTTTGGTTTATATATGAAAAGTCCCTTTTAGTCAAACAAGCAAACCCTATTACCTGTACTTCAGTCATTCTGTATGTTTAATTTGGCTCATTTACCTTAGGATTATAAGTCTTACTGAAGCAAAAAAATAGCTTTGCTAAAGACATTTAATATAGATGTTTATCTGCTACTTCAGTCAAGTGTGGTGGTGAAAAGTGAAATTCTTGCTTCTACCAGTTCATATGATTCTGGTTCCTAATTTTAGACAGACATCCACAACCATAATATATTAACTTTGAAAGGAGGAGTACAATTTAATGCAATGTGTTTTCATCTAGAAATATCTAGGACTGTTGTATAGGTGATGTTCATCCACAGTGATATCTGGTTGCCTGTGTGGAGGCTGTCAAGTGATTATCAGATCTTTGTGGTATTTTGAAAGCTTTTTTGTCCAGCTTTATAGACTATTTTCTTGTGTAGTGTTTTGCTTGGGCATTTCTATCTTTGGGGGCATGAGCCTTTTGCATAGTTTTTCAGGTGTTTTTTCTTTTTTGCAAGCAATAGTCTCATTATTAATGAGAAAACACTTAGAGGGCTAGGGAATAGCTTTCCCAGTGGAGCTGTGTTCCGATGAATCCTGTTCATGAAGTGTTCTTTCATCTCATCAGGCATAGCTAGCAGGTCTGGTTTGACAAAATCAACTATTTTGCCAAGGCTTTGAAGTCACTAATGTTTTTTTCCCTTCTCTTAGCTTACATCATTACACTTTCTGTAGTCTGGTTGTGCATTTGGCCAGTCAGCAGTACAAATACAAACAGGCAAGTAAATCAGACATTGTGGAAGAGCAGGACCCAGAGTCATCTAGGATCAGGAAAGGCTGTTGAAACTAAGAATGCTTAGGAAAAGTTGAAGGGTTTAGGAGCAGGTCCTCTAAGAAGGCTCACAAGGAGATAGAGCTTTTTGTGTCTGTGTCTTGAATTAAGTGTATGACGTGAACTTTCAAGGGACGATGAAAACGAGATGAAATTGAGAGGTCTTTCTTTTTACAGTCAATGTGATCTTTTTACAGTTGATGTGAGCTTTTCATTGAGTTTCTTGGAGGTGAGCCAAGGACGAGCCCTGAAATTCTTCAGCGAGTCAGGCTCAGATTTTCTTCTGTTTTCGTGGAGAAATGGTTCTCATGTGCAAGGCTTCTGATAAGTTCACAAAGCTTCCCTGCTGGAAAAGAGCTAAGAGTGTTGCTGTCTAATTAGCCAAAACACTTTAATCCTCCTGCTAGACTACCTGCAGATAAGCCTTCAAGCAAAGATTCGTGTTGAATTTCAGCTAGGAGTAGGTGTTTGGGAAAATTAAGAAGATAAAGTCAATATGGTGCATTGTTCTAATATACAAGAAACCGAGTGCCTTCCTCCTCTTGCTCTTCAGACCTTCAGTTTTACTCTGTCAACTGTTTGAATTATGGTATGTTCTTACAAGATTACTACTCAATTTTCCAGCTGAATTTACACCACTGGGACTCTTAAGCACTTACCGCTAACTCACCTCTGCAACAGATGAAAGATTCTCTTCCTGCTCCCCCCCCCAGCCCTGATCCCCCCAAATATTTATGTCCTTTCAGGAGGGCATCACAACTGTTCAGATTTCAGTGGGAAGCTGCAGTGCTACAACAGCTTCTACTTAATTTCCATAGGAGCTACTTTCTAATGCTAATTTCACGCTTGATAAATACAGTCCCTTGTTGCCTAGGCAGCAAGTTACGGCACAAATGTTCATTACTGGACTACTGGTTAATGAGTCTCTAGTGTTCTGAAAAAATTACAGCTAGAATTAAGTGGGTTTATTCACTTTAATCTTAAGTCACCCCCCCAGCCTAACAGACCAGTCTGCAAAATGTTTCCAGTTAGACATGGTACCCAAATGCAATAGTGACAGAGTAACCAGGCTTGCAGAAGCATTTGGTAAATGCCATGGTAAATGCACATGTCTGTCTTGGTGGTTCTTTAGGAGCTCTGCTGGTTTATGAGCATGTCTTTGCTATGAACAGCAAAATATGTAAAAATCTACAACCAAGATATCTAGAAATACACTTCTTGTCAACATTTGTAGTCTTTCTTAGTGGTGTCTAGCTTGGCCAAGTGAGCTTGACGGTCTCTAAGCAATTTCAGAGCCAAGTGTTTGTGTGCTGACAGAGCTTTGCATCCTGTCCCCAAAGGTACTGTAAAACAAGTGAGGTCTTATTTGATTTGATGTCTTGAGGCAACAGTAATATTTTCTGATATGAATGTGTCAAAGGACCTCTTGCCGGTGGCTAGTTTTGCACC
This sequence comes from Calyptomena viridis, assembly GCA_013390005.1. Taxonomy (NCBI): domain Eukaryota; kingdom Metazoa; phylum Chordata; class Aves; order Passeriformes; family Eurylaimidae; genus Calyptomena; species Calyptomena viridis. The sequence goes on along the minus strand of WEIV01025309.1, from coordinate 144,555 downwards.
AAGTTCTCCATTTCCTTTTTTTAAAGGAGGTCTCATTTGTAAAGAAAAGTTTGAGTTGATTCAGTTCATATGTAATTAAAGGCAAGAATTCCTTGGTTCTCACTTGGTTGAGAGGGGGCTTTGCTTGTTGACCTTTTCTTTGGTGACTCAGCATGGAGAACTCAACACTTCCCTGCCGGGCAGAGACCATTGTTAACTTCTAGCCCATTATTATTTTTCGTTTAAAAGCTAATTTACTCTTTTGCCTTCAATTCCTGTCATACACATTATTCCAACTGTTAAATAATGCGAAAGTTTGTCTTTGGCAGGCTGCACATGTCATCTTGCCTTGGGAAATCAAAGGGGAAGATTACATAACAGCTGACAGGGAATTTGGCTCCAGAATGTCGTTAAACTAATGAACATTGAGTTGTCTTTCCCAGTCACAATATTCTTGAGTTCAAAACTAAAAAGTCTTTTCATGTGTAACCTAGAGTGCACGTAGGTGGATTGCAAAACTTCAGGAGCTTTCTGACCCTACACTGTTAAACCAAATGTACGTTTTGGTTTAAAAATTGGAAATAAAATCCAGACATATGGAAGTTAATTGTCCTTCAGTGAATTTAGAATAATTTAATTTTAATTTTTTTTCTGTCTCTGAAGTTACTATTACAGTTCCCTAAATTTGATGTGGGCTGGTATTCGCGCTTTGAAGGAATCCCATGCTGCCTATTTGAATGCAAGAAAACATTGTCTTAATTTGTTCGAAACTTAAAAAGAAAACACCAAAAACCTAAGAAGAGCAAAGGCCAAATGCCTAGTACAACCACTTGTTTATTAGTGCTTTTAAAAACTCAAAAAGGCCTTAAAATGAAGTTCTGCTGCTGCATATGCATTTATAACTGAAATGCAAAGCTTTGGCCTAGAATTGCTAAATTCACCTTTTTGTTGTTGCAGCTCCTTAAAGGCTTCTGCAAGATGAGAGAAGGGGAACTAATAATTTTCATTTCATTTAAAAGCATAGTTTTGTGTAAAGAAGCAGTTTACCACATCTTAGAACTCCCTCTTCTATTGATAATTATTGAAAGAATATATTTGGCTGCAGGGGATGCTGGCTTTGTGTCGGGGCTACAGCAGCATACTTACCTTGATTGTTTGCTGTGTTAGAAACGATGTAACTGCTGTAAATATCAGTACAGGTCAAAATACATTTTTGTACCAAATAAAGAAGAATTCTTACAGTGCTGTGTTGACTTTTCACGTGTTTGGAAATCTGCAATGGTCAGGGATTTGGGCTTTTGTCATGTGTGGCTTTTGAAATTTTTTTTTTTTTAATCTCTTCTTTAGAAAGGCCTTAACTGAAAACAGGTTTCGAAATCAGAGGAAGATGTAGTAGGATCCATGGGTGTGGACTGTTGTGTTCAGATGCTCTGTGCTATATTGCAGTTGGTTACTCATTCTTACTAGAAGAAACTCATTACACTCATAAGTCATGTTGTAATTTTTGTTACTATCTATTAGGAGAAACAGAATACTCAATGCATTTAGGGATGTTTTCCCTTTTTGAATATATTGGATCCAAATGGAGATTCTGGTGCTTAAAATGAGCCTGTTCTGAAGCAAAGCCACATGCATGATGTGAATAGTGATGATGCAATGCAAGTAGTCCATTAAACTACCAGTTTGAGTAGTCTCTAGTGTAAGAGGTTTGGATCTTCATGTCTGTGCATTTTAACAACCCTCATATGAACAAAGTAACTTTGTTTGTTTGAAGTGGAGCCCTTATTGCTTAGCTCAGCTCAGCAGGGAAGTCTATTTTGCAAACTAATCAGGATCCCAGGGCAGGTGAGATGCTCGAAACTTATATATTTCCATGTGTACTGGCAGTGTAACCCAGATATCAAGGGCAGATGATGGAAAGCACTGAATAAAATAATGACATGAAGCATAGCTGGATTTGTTAAAAATAACTGATCATTTTAATGGATCAGTTAGGGTAATAAGCCTGATGCAAAAATGTAGCCTATACACGAGTCACAACCGTTCTAAGAATCTGTGTCTTTATTTTTCAAAAATAGGGTAATTTTCTTAAAAGCATTCAATTCTTCTCTGAAAGCTGTGGCAAACTTTTCAGTGTTCCTGTGATCATATCTGCTTGTTGATCTCATAGTACCTTCAAAACTGAATTCTTTATCAGCAGAATGTGTCCCCATTCCTGTTTCTCTATCAAGAAACTGTTGTTTTGTGCAGGATCAAGACAAATGACTAATGTTCTTTGAAAATCTATTCAGAATCTGCTTAAAATTAAGAGCAAAATAAGCAGCACATGCTCCTTTTGTATAACTTGGTGCTTGCAATCTTGTACTTGTGCTGCACAGGCAGATTGGGTCAAGCTGGGAACTGGAATTACAAGTGAAAAATATATGGTTCTGTTCACTCAGTATTTAAACCTGTAATAAATCTGATTTACTGTTCTGCTTTCTTTCTATGCATAGCCTACCCTCCTCAGTATTCAGAAGCAAAAAGTGTATTAGCACTTAGAACATGCTTCAATCTGGACATAGTTTTCAAGGTGCTGGCCAAGTGTACAAAGTGTTTTGTTAAATGTTCAGGCCCACTGCCTCAGGGAAAACAATTCCAAGTGTGCTAGAGCAGGATGATAAGATGTGATGAGCTCCTCTGCCTTCGGCACCACCACTACCACCAGGTTAATAAGTCTGCGTGGCTGGATGAAGCTGGGTGAAGTTGAAGTCACATCTTAATATCTTTGCCATGCTGAGATGTTCCCAGGTTGCACTGTGTATATACTAGTACCTAACACTTTGCCTCCAGGCACCTGTGGCTGCAGACTTTCCAGAAGCAGCATCCTTGTTTTTAACAGCCTTCAACTGACTTACTTTCCTTGAATCCATCCAGTTTGTTCTTTTAACTCATTTATTTTTATCACCACAGTATCCTGAGTCAAGACATTCTCGTCCATGGCTTCAGTGCATGTGGCTATATACCTCCTTGATTGTTTTGACCTTGCTATCATGCTTTATTTTAAAATCAGGAGAGGAATAAGAGTAATTTTGGAAAAGCATTAAGGAAGATAGCATTTGGAGGTAATCTAAAGTGCTGTCTTGGCACGGGATGGCTTCAGTCTGTTACTTGTACAGTGCCTTCTTCTTTAGACTTCTGTACTGGACAGCTAGATTCCCTTGTTAATCTGTTCTATTACCACTGAATGTAGGGAAAATGTTGCTTTAGGAGTAATTCTAAGGTGTGCTTTAAACAAATATCCAAATGTGAGTAGTTTCAGTGTCTTAGGTTAACAGTGCCCTTTGTTGTACTGATTCAGCCTATGTGAATGGACATGACCACACTGGAATTCCTACTCACCTCTCTCACTAAATGAACATTTCTTTTCTGAAGAAGGTGGTAAGTACTGTCTCCCTTTTTACTTGTTTCCTTCCCCTCCTTTTTTCATGCCTTTTAATATCAGTGTTAGTTAATGGTGTGCATTAACTTAAAAATTCTTCTCCCTGCTTAGTCATGTCTTTTCATTGTCTTCCTGGAGGACTTCATGTCTTGTCTTAAAAATACAGAACAGGGACATAAGACCATAGTTGAAGGAAGTATGACATAACCTATAACAAGGTTTAGCTATGTATTATTTGACAGAAGATGAGTTATTTTTATACCAACAGTTACAGGGAGAGCTGAGCTGACTTTCCTTGGGCTACTCTTAAAAACCTAAAATACAGGAGATTCCAGTGCAGAGATTTTCCTGACTGCCATGGGCCTGAAGCTAGCACATCCTGTCTACTTGTGCTAATCTGCTGCTGTACTCTGGCTAACAAGCTGCAGGGTCTTGCAGTTCTGTCCTGGATTGAATTGTCACTGCACTGTAGCCTGTTTTCTGCTTTAGACATGCTTTTTGTGTATGTCTGATGGATACTTCAGTCCTCATACAGGATCTGCAACTAGCAGTGTGGTGTTGTAGGGCTTGTCTCTTGGCTGGAAGCAGATGGTGATGATGATTTCCTTTTGCTTCTCTCTCCCAAGACTTTGTGTCTCCGTGTAGTTTTCTGATGAACTTCAAAGTGAGGGTTAGGTTCTGACAAGTTTAATAATTTAGGGTTTTTTCAGTCTCCAAAGGATCCTCCTCTACTTCCCATCTTGTAGAGCTGAGAATAAACTTCCTGTGAGCATTATCAGGTGTATTTGTCTCTTGCTTTTCCCAGCATCATGCTGCATTTTTCAGGATGATGCTTTGTTGCTTTGAAACCAAGCAAACTTTTACTGAGCATTTCTGCTATGTATTTTTACCCAGTGTGCATTATTATAGTCAGGGCAACTCAAGTGATGTCTTTCTACCTGGAAATACTGTTCTGATGAAAGTTGACACTGACTTTCATTTATTTTTTCTTTTAAGAAATGTATTCCATCCATTCTGGATGTCTGCATAGTATTTTATTTTATTTTTTTATAATACTGTGCTCTTTGTGCTTTTATTGCTCACCTTCTCTAGTGTTGTCCCCAAATGATATGGGCAATCCCAGGGTACTTTGACCTCTGAGCAACCTTTGCCTTCTCTGTGGGTTTTGAATGTGTTCTTTGTAGTAATTCCACTGTTGGGATGTTATTTCATCCTCTGGCAGCTACTGCAACATAAAGTATGTAAACTTCTTTTAGTATCAGAGGCACATGGGCACTGAAAGCAGAATGGAGAGGTCTCAGGTGCGTGTAAGGGAAAGGTGATGCTTGGCCTCTGCATAAGCCAGGTTATGTTTCAGTGGGAAAACTTGCCTTGGACCAGATAAGTTCAGTTATCTCTTTAGCAATTCCTGAGGCAGCATCAGACCACAGTACCTTTCCAGGTGAATGTTGTTTTCAGGCAACTGAGAGCTCCTCTGATTTGATGTGTGTACTTGTCCTGTTGCTGCTGGGTTCAGCACCCGACACCTGAGAGCTACACAGGAGGGATTGATAAGGTCAAACCACCCATGAGAGCACCTTTGGTTTCTCTAGGATGAAGTCTGATGCTGTAAATGTACAGCACACAGAGTAATGGCTTATCTTGACTCCTCAGGGTACCGTGTCAGTGATTTGGGGAGAGGTCAGTAATATTTGACACCATAGCTGTGAGGACACTTTTTGGAACAATGGTTATCAAAATTAGGGATGATGGAAGACCAGAAAGATTGACCATGTGAGAAGAGAGAGCAGACGAGCAAAGATGAAGACACTGAAGCAAGTTAAAGTATAATAAAACATGAGAAGCTGTCTGAGTTGCTCAGCTGCCCTCTGGCTCCACTGAGCTCCTCTCTGCACTCCCTCGTCGCTGGGAGGAGAGAAGGTGCCAGGACAGCCTTATATGGTGTCTTATATGGAGCCATAAGGTGGCCTCACTTGTCCCATTCAGAGTCCAATGTTAGCTGGAGTGAGATGCACAGCCAGCCTTCTTCCCTCCTGCTCACAGTGCAGGGACACCTGGGCATATGGCCTGTCTGGGATAAATGTGCAGTACAAGGGTGACCTTTCTGTGTCAGCAAGCATTTCTGTCCTTTCTTTGCACACAGAGTCACTTTATATATAAACTAACTACACTCTGAACCTGAGGTGGCATCTGGCCTGGCCTCACTGTGCCTCAGGTCTTGCATGAATGATGTTTTGGAGAGCATACTAGGCTTGAAAGTTGTCTGGAGTAGAGTGGCTTTAGTGACTAGCTTTGGAAAAATACATAGACTGGACTATGACCAAACTCCTCATTCTGGTCATTCCATTTCCAGGAGAAGTAGGCTCAGATGAATGCACGCCTTGTCCAGTTCTTCCCCTCCTCTGCAGAGAGGAACTCTGTTTGAGGGGGAGAACATGGGATTGCTGGAGCTTGTTAACTTCATGGGAGGAGGATCTGACCTTGTCACTAACTCATCATGGGGAAAAAAAATCTAGCAAATTTAGTGGCCCTCTGGAAGGAAATTGAATTTGCTTTGCTGTCTAGAATTGTGCTGGGGTTGTAGCCCTGCCTCACTTCTGCCAAATAAGCTCAGGATAACTAATGAAGTTGAGCAGAAACCTGCCTGCAGGAGCTGCAGCAATACTTCTTGCATTTTACTGTTAATACCAAATTGCTTTTTTCAGCCTTTCCCTTCCAAGGATCTTGTTCCCACCTTTATCCCACCTAACTCCTCCTACACCTTCCATTTTTTCCTTGTGTTTTCTGTTCCCTAATCCCTTTATGTACTCCTGTGTGGTATTTTTCAGTTGGTCATTGCCTTGTTTCTGTTTTCTTAACTTGTTCCTTTCTGCATTTTGCCTGCTGCTATGCCTTTGTGCTGTGCAGTACTGGTAACAGTGAGACAGGCATTCAAATACACTCTGGAGCTGTAACTGTGGTGGTTAAAAAGCTGAGACCTCATGCCCTAGTTTAGTGATCAGTGAGTTTGAAGAATCTACAACTGACACTGTCTGCAAGTCTTCTGCTTTTTAAGTTTCCTCTAATACTTTTGCTGTTTCTTCCTCCTCCCACCACTTTTTTTTTCCCCTCAGTATATAGGAATTAGAAAGTTTTGGGAATTTGTAATTTCTCCTATAACTGCGTGTGGTACCTCTAGCTCTTGTTGAGAACTGCCATTTGACAGCAGCTGCTTTACATGGAGAAGTTCTGATGTTGTATATTCAGGAAAGAGCATCTACTGCTGGAAGCTCTCTCCCTGTTTGAATCATCTGAACCGCCCAGGCATTCAGTGTGAAAAATCTCCAGAAGTGTTTGTGCTGTCTGTAAGTGGTTTTACATGTGCTGGAGGAGCACAGGACACCTCGGGAGACAGGGGCAAGAACAGCCAGGCTGTCCTGGGAGGCTGCTCACTTCTCTTCCCTGCTGCCTCAGTGACACTGCAGTCAGCAGCCACCAGGCTGGTGCTGACAAAGAACTGCTGACCAAATGCTTCTTTCCCTTGCTCCTTAATCAGCATGTAAGTTTTGGTTGCAGACCACGGGCCTCTGCTCCAGTTTGATCACTGGGCAGCTTTCAGGGAGGGACTGCTAGAAGAGAAATAAAACTGGTGTTACAGGGGAGAGGAGTGGAAAGGAATTCCTGTGCTTTCCTGTTCCCCTACGGTTTGTGGCTGTCTGCCCTGGACCCACAAGGCACCAAATTATAATGTTCCCAATCTGCTGAATCCCTTTTGGAGGGGAGTGAAAGGAGAGATGGCTTCTTTCCATGGTGAATGGGTACCCATGGCTTGGGAGTGCTGTCATGTCCCAGAGGATGCAAACCTGAGCAGTGCCTATCCAGCTTGTCTGCCTGCTGCCTGTGGGAAGGGAGTCTGGCCTGTGTGTAATAGCATTAGAGTCACTTTATTGAAAAAAAGTTTGGGTTTTTTTAGGTGCCAGTTGTCTCTTAGTTTCCAGCTAATTGCTTTCTATAGTATTGTGGTCATTAGCTGGGAAAGGTTGGAATGGACTCCTAGCTCACTCCTCTAAGTATTGGGGCCTGGAATTACTTACATGGTTTTGGTGCTGCAGTTTCCAAACTGTAAAACAAGGTTTGTCCTCACTACCAGGGGTCCTCTCTTTTATCAAATGCCATTTGTTTTTGTCATGCAAAAACTAAATCACTGCTCAATCTGAAAGAAATACAGGAGATAAACAGCACAGATGGTGGCATAACTCAGGTCTTGGAAAGATCTAGTTGAAAAGAAGTTTTTAAATGTTACAGAGACATAGTTTGAAATAAATAAATAGAAATCCCACTCACCAGTGACTTAGTGCATCTGACCAAGCACTGCTGATCAGAGAGTGAAAATGCTGGGTGTCCAAAGGCCCTGCTGAAATTGTGATATCCAGTCTGGCTGCTCTGTGATACTCTTGTACTCAGGCATGTTGGGTGCCAAATCTGGACCCCTTGTCCTGTAGTGCAGACATTGCACTCCCTGGAGTGACAAATTCCTGGTGCTGAGATTTTGCATGTGGGGAAAGACGGGATAGAAAAACAGGCCCGGGCTTGTGTGTTTTACTGACATTTTACCTTCACAATATGCATTTGAATGAGCCTTTAGAAGTGTCCCAAAGAGACACGGAGGGCTGTAAATGGCAGCTGCATGGGATGTGAGGTGGGGAGCACTCAAGGCTCGATCTGGTGAATATCCAGATGAAAGTGCCATCTTCAACCTCCCAGGAATAAATGTTTGATGTGAACAGCATCTTATATTTTCAAGTATTTGTATTTCTCTGTGGTGTTGAGTAGCTGTCCTGTGACAGTCTCTCTAACTACACAACATGATAATGTGTAGTATTTTGAATTCCTACCTCATTAGGCTTGCTGTCTTCAAGAGTGTATGTTTGAGTGGGCTCTGTGGTGGTGCCCAGGGCTGGATTTGGCTGGCCTCTGGAGAAACAGCACAACCGTGTGTTTATTCCCCTGTTACAGAAATAGGAGCATGTGCTGCAGGAGGAGGTGCTGATGCAGAGACTTGAACTTCAGTCCTGCTGTCCTCACACTCTGTGAACCTTGTTCCTAATTATAACCTGAAAACCATAATGTGAAAAGGCTGTGTAATCAGCCATTTTGTCCTGGTCTGTGCCTTACAGGCTGAAGTTAAGGCACTGGTACATGGTAAACATCCAGAAAATGAGAGGCAATCTCTGGAGCTGGGTTCTGACCCTGTCAGATATGTTTATAGTCACTGTGGTTCTTCCTCTGAGCTTTCAGTAAGTGCAGTGTTGGAGGTGCATTTAACACTTAAGATAAACCCTTGACTTAAGGGAAGAAGCCTGCATGCTTGTTGCATTTTCTGATATGTCTCAGCAGTAACTATGTTAGAGGCTCTGCCCTCCCAGTGTTCAGGGCACAGAGCATCCTCAAATGGCCTCCTTCGGCCTTGGTGATTCATACAGAGAGGCTGGTTTCTGAGATTTCAAACTCTGTTGGTGTCCTTAGAAAGGCCCTCAGGTCGGTGGTCACCCACGCAATCCACTAGCCAAATGATAACTGATTGCATTATGAAAAGATTTTGTTATTGAAAGGTCAACAGCTGAAATGGGTTTCTTGGAAATGTGTTTCATACCTGTTCTGTTTGTAGCCTGTCTTCTTAGCCTTCTCAGGACTCTGAAATTCAGGCCAAAAAAGGAGCACAGTGTTCCAAGGCAATGAAAAGAAATTGGGCAATGTGGATTGCTGGTATATGCAACTGTCTTTCTGGAGATCTTTCTGATCGTGTTAGAGAGGTAGGAATTTTTTTAATCAGCTTTATTTCTCTGTAAGTCTTTAGACTTAATTTTTTTTTTCCTCTGCCAGGCTAATTGCAAAAATAATAACAGCTATTTTGATGGATCCTGTATAATTCTTCTGCTCCAGGTAGTCTGAGGCACTCTTAATTTTGAAAATACACTGGATATTTGTAATTGCAGAATTTAAGAAAATTCAGTACATGAAATGACCATGAAAAAGAGTCCATAGTTTGATAACTAGAGATTCATTAGTGAGGAACTGGAGAGCAGACAATTGCCTACAGGAACTATGTATTTGGGTGGCATCCAAAAAGATGGTAAACCTTTCCGGTTCAGGAAAGGGGTGGTGGCAGGGGAGTGATATATGTTGGCATATAGAGCTTACTGAAGTAACAAAGAGATTTTGATAAGGGCTAGAGGAACAGCCTGAAGGTGTTCTTGGTAGCTATTTTGGCTCATAACTTTTTGCTGGTTCACTGATCATTCACTCTTCTTCCTCATCTCACAAACATGTTCTTAGGTTTGTAAAATATTTTTACATCTCTATAGGTCCCTTCCTTTTCATGTTTTGGTATTTGTCTTATCCATGTACTGCCATGCTGTAATACAGATTTATTTTGCATATCTCACTATTCTAGATGATACATTTTGATCTCTTTCTTCAGTGGCTGCAGCAAATTTTCCTGATTCTCGTGGGGTTTTTTTTCCTTATACCCTTATCTTTCAAGAAATCTTTAAACGTGTGTTCCTGACAACTTTTCATAGGATCACAGGGTGGCCTGAGCTGGAAGGGACCTTGAAGATCATCTAGTTCCAACCCCCTGCCGTGGACAGGGACACCTTTCACTGGACCAGTTTGCTCAGAGCTCCTTCCAACCTGGCCTCGAACACTTGAACACAGGGGTGGGACATCCACAACTTCTTTTGGGCAACCTGTGCCAGTGCCTCACCACAGAATAATTTTTTCCTAATATATAATGTAAACCTACTCTCTTTGAAGCCATTTCCCCTTGTCCTATCACTGACATGCTCTTGTAAATAGTCTCTCTGTCTTTCTTGACAGCTCCCTTCAGGTACTGGAAAGCCGCAATTAGGTCATCCCTAAGCATTCTCTTTGCCAGGATGAACACTTCCAATTCTCTCAGCCTTTTCTCATAGAAGAGATGTTCCATCCCTCTGATTGACTTTGTGGCCTCCTCTGGATTCACTCCAACAGGTCAATGTCCTTCCTGTGCTGGGGACCCCAAGAACTGGATGCACCACTGAAAGTGGGGTCTCACCAGAGCAGAGTAGAGGGGCAGAATCCCCCCATCACGTCTGCCCACGCTGCTTTGGATGCTGCCCAGGACACACGTGGCTTTCTGGGTTGTGGGCACACCTTGGCAGCTCACGTCCATCCTCTCATCCGTCAGCACTCCCAGGTCCTTCTCAGCAGAGCTACTCTTGATCTGTTCATCCCCCAGCCTGTGTTGGTACCAGGGGTTGCCCTGACTCAGGTGCAGCACCTTGCACTTGGTCTTATTAAACCTCAAGAGATCCCCACAGACCCACTTGTTGAGCTTGTCCAGGTCTCTGTGGATGACATCTCATCCCTCAGGTGTGCCAACCACACCACTCCAACTTGGTGTCATCTGCAAATTTACAAGGTGCATTTGATCTATCTGCATCATTAATGACGATATTAAATAACACTGGTCCCAGTATGGAGCCCTGAGGGGCACTACTTGTCATTGATGTCCATTGGGACTCTGAACTCTTGACCATTAATTTCCGTGTATGGACAGCTTCCCCTCTTAATAGCAACCTGTTCTGGTTAGTTTAACAAGTTAGAGGCAAAACCTCACTGTTTTTCTGGGCAGTTTGCTATGGGGTGGTGCTGTTTGCTATTGAACAGCCTGGCTGGGCCACGGAGCTGCAACACAGGCTCTGCAGGCAGGAATCAATGGTGTTCCTTTAACAGTGTTAAGGATTACTTTCCCTTACGGAGTATCTCATACTGTTTTCAGCTCTTGTATCTTCCAGGAGATACAACGTTCTGCTCTGAAGGGCTAATGGATTCGAGCTGTGAATAGTAGATTCTGCAGATTAGTGGATGGGTTAAATCCCACTTCTCAGCCCAATCGCCTCTAATCTTATTACGGTGCTCAGCTGATTAAAATCAGTGGTGATTCTAGTGGGGATACAGCTTTCCCTAACCCATTTGTGGGTCTTCATGGACACAATTTTGGAAGCTGCCCTGTGCTTCTGTGAGGTGCTGAGCAATTCACTTACTTGCTCTGTATATTACACAATTGAACCTTTCAAGAACTTAGTGTGTAAACATCACTAATTATAGTATTTAATTGACTGGAACAGCACTTGGATTTAACCTTCCTAGTTTCCTGTAATAAAATCCTTGTTAATCGGAATATGTTCCCATGGTTTCCCTTGTATGTTTAATATCCTTTAAAAGGGAGAGAGGAAGCAAGTATATTTGTTATGGGGGAGAAGTTTGCTGGCTTGGCTGAAATCAATGCATCTAGAATATTAATATATTTATATAGCAAAAGAGACACTGCCTGTTCTTACTCTTCTATTACTAATGACCCTGGGATGTAACTGATCTGGTTGGTGCCATGTCCATCAGGAGAAAGTCCCAGTGCTAACTGGAGCCATGAAGATGACAGCTTGGTAGTGCTAAGTGTGACATCATTAGCTGGGTACAAATATCTCTTAGATAGTCTGTAAGCTTGCAAGCACCTATGCAGACTTGAGGACTTTCTGGTTTTTGGTACTTCTCCGACAGGCTTGTGAATGCTGTTCAGTGAAATTCTGTGCTAAGATAAATTGGTATTGGTGCATTGAGTAGACAGAAGAACGTGAGTCTGGAGGAGACTTGCTTGGGATCATATAATCATAGAATGTTTTGTGTTGGAAGAGACCTTGAAGATCATCTATTCCCAGCCCCCGTGCCATGGGCAGGGACACCTTCCACTAGACCAGGTTGCTCCTGGCCCCATCCATCCTGACTTGGAAAACTTCCAGGGATGGGAATTCACAACTTCTCTGAGCAGCCTGTGTTGGTGCTGCACAACACTCTGAGTAAAGAATTTCTTCCTAACATCTGATCTAAATCTCTCTTCTTTTAGTTTTAAACCATTTCTATCATTGTCTGTCTGTGTGTAAAAAATCACTCTCCTTAATTTTTTTATAAACCCACCTTAAGTACTGGGAGGCTGCAATGAGGTATCCCTGTAGCCTTCTCTTCTCTGATCAACCCCAGTGGTGATGAATCGACTGCAAAGTGGGAGGAAAGCAAGGATCCCCTACCTCCTACCCTCCATTCCAATTGCTGGACCATCGCCTCATTTTTTAATGATTTTAGTGCATATAAGAACACAGTTTTGAGTCACTTTAATCCTGTAGAGCTCATCTGTTTGGGAATTTTAACTATGACTGATATCCACCTCCCACTTAATTTCCAAAAAAGCTCATGGAATTACACATTCCAGTCTTTGTAGCCAGAGCTCGGTTTCCTGCAAGCTGCCTGGCTGCTGGGAACATGGCTCCATGTGGGAAGGGACTCTTCCTGAGTCAGAGCTTCTCTGGGGTTGTGTAAAAGTTAAGTTCTCTGATTTGTAGACATCATTACTCTTGATACAGGAAAAAAATTATATTTTTCAACAAAAAGACCCTGAAAATCTCTGAAGGGTCAGTAGCGTATTTCAGAGGAACCAAATCACTACCACCTTCTTCACATCACCTTTGCCCATTACCTCTGTTCTCTTCTGGAAGGGGGCTGTGGATATCTGTACACCAGCCTGTGTGTAGCTGTGCCTCATATCCCCTCTGCAGCACAACTGAATGAGGCATGTTGGGATTTTGGTTTTTTTGGGTTTTTGTTTTGTTTTAACCTTCAAGTTGTCTTCACAGAATGACAGAATCAACTAGGTTGGAAAATACTTCTGAGATCATTGAGTTCAATCTTTGACCTAACACCACTTTGCCTACTAGACCATGGCACTAAGTGCCACATCCAGTCTCTTCTTAAATACCTCCAGGGATTTATTAATCCAGATGAATCCAGATGCATGCTGAATCTTATCAGTCACTGTGCATGCCCAGGAGTTGTAGCCATCTGTGTGTGTGTATGCACACATGTGATTTGTGATCTTGCATGTACGCTAATTGTGTTTACATGAAGGGTTAAACATTTCTTTTTTGAGTTAAATATTAATTCAGTGCAAGAGTTACTGTTGTCTTCTGCCTCTGCGTAGCCTCCCAGGCCTTGAGGAGCAAATAGCTTTCTTCTGGCTGAAAAAGAAGAGTCAGTTTTCCAGTATATATAACTAACTTATGCTTGCACTGTGGAGTGATAGTGTTGTGGAGAAGCTTCTGGTGAAGCTGTAAGGCACTGCAGTCAAAATTATGATACTTGGGTATAAAAGTGACCCCTACCATACAACTAAGAAGTTGTGTTTAAACCTGGATTTCTCAGTTCCAAGAAGTTGTCTGTTGCAGGCCTTAGAAGAGGTTGTTGGACAACCTTACTATTTCCCTTGTACCTTAGAAGATTATATTAATCAAAGGATTTGGTGCCAGAAGTTATTTTTTTGCCAACTGCTAATTGCTGGGCACTTTGGAGTGGTGATGGCAGAGAGCTGTGGCCCACTGGTGTTTCTCCATTGTTTCTACCAGAGGCTGACGTAAAATTATCGAAGGGACTGAGAATGAGGGCAGCATACTTGGGAGAGAAGGGGGAATTATGCAAAAACCTGGCAGATTTTCTAGAGAAGAGGGATCAAACTAAGGAGCTTTACCAACACGAAGCAGTGTCGGGGTGGCTGACCTCTGCCAAGATATATGCCAAATCTGAGGCTGGCTGCCTGCCTGTGGTATTGTTCTGGTGGATTTTTCTATATAAAGCACTTTTTCATTAAAGAATATTTGTATTGCATTTAAAGCAGGCTGCATAAATATCTATTAAAAAAAATAATTGAAAATCAAATCTTTCATGTTGTACTTAGTAGGATTTTTGATTGTGATCCAGCATATTCAAATAGTGGTAGCTCTCTTAATGAGACCTACACTCATTAAATAGTCCATGTATCCTGCTGAAGTTTTAAAGTCATCAACTGAATTTGTAGAGGTCACTGGCTGAACACTCAGAACTTGTTTGAAGTAGTAAAGCAACTTTTGATGACCATGACATCATTGGAGGGTACATAAAGGAATACAGAGAGGCTGTTTCAATTTCTGAATTTTAATGTCCAAATGAAATCAAGTTGGGAATTGAAAAAGCAGGGCAAAAAAGTAGAAGTAGTCCATCCATGAATAAAAGAGCAGGATTGAGATGATGGCTTCTGCTAGTTCCAAGAGCTGATTATCATATACTTCAGACAAGTTCACTTCCTTCCCTGCAGACAAAAACCTCCTCTTTGATGGAACAGTTTTAAAATGCAAATCATGTTCAGGTGAACTTAAACATTTAAAAACTTTTTATCTGATATAGTTAAAACATGAGTTATTAAAGTAAGCTCAAACGCTGTCATCTTTTGCATGTAAAGTCAAGTCTATTTATTTTCTAGTTTGATACAAAATTATAAGTTTGAAAAGCCCGAACACCTAACAGCATTTCATAACACAAGGAGAAATCAGGAGGGGTAAAGTGCTTATCATTTTCCTTAAACAGATGTGGTTTGTATTATCCCTGAATCAGGATGGGCAAATGGCAGTGTCAGGGCAGGGTCTGGCCCAGGAGACAGGGACAGAGGGATGGGTGGTCAGCCTGCCTGTCCCTGCTGCTAAATCAAACCACAGCCAGAGGTCTGCCAGTAATTTTAAAGATCCAGGATGTTGGGACTTGGTTGGTTGGTTGGTTTTTTAATGCCACCAAGACTGGGAGCAAATACTGTGCATCTATGGCAGAGAAACTAGTTTTCTGTTGAAAATACCTGTGTTTCTTTAGCTCAAGGAAAATGGACTTTCAGTTCCTGGGGTTCTTATTAGGAATTTTAATTCTAAGTTACATATCCTTTTTTTTTCCTGTCTGAAGTCCAGCCTGACTGTAGTGGCTGAAGCCTTGTGAACTGCTGAAGCCAGAAACCCCTGCTTTATAGACACTGAATGTACCTTTGAAATCCCATCTTTCAAATAGTATGAAGCATTAGTCTCAAACTGTAACAGTTCACAAGGTATCCGCTAAAGTCCTGATCTGCTTCAATTGTGAAGCCAAGGAGGAACAAGATTCATTGTAACATGTCCTTATTTTAAGGTCTGATGTCTTTTTGTCATGACCTGAAACACTTTAAATGATCCTGAAGAGCACTGCTGCTTTTCCAAGTGTTTGTCCTACATCTCTGAGGGGACCTCTCCAGAGGATGTCTTCTGTTAACTTGTTCCTCTTTGCTGTCCAAAGAGTTCCTGTGGGAGGATACACATGGAAACAGTGGTTTCAAACTGTGTCATGCCTGCTTACTGTGTGTTTTGGTTTTCAGTGAACTGAAGGAATGTTGGATTGTAAAGCATGTGATTATTGTGTGTGGGCCTCAAAGGTATATTTTTGCTCTCTTAGTGCATGTTTATATCTTGCAGAGCGAGCTCCTAGCTTGTCTGGCTGTAGACACCCATGTTTGACACCGAGCATATGATACCTAGAAGGCCCCAAACCATAAAGTCACACTCATACTCTGAGATCCCTTCCATCTGTTCAATCTCCTTTGGGGTCTTGGCTTGCAAATTTGAGGTGTTGGGCATTAGAATAAGACCATACAATTGCTGTTATTCAACAGGAGATGCTGTATAAGTACAACCCTCTTTCTGCTCACTGGGCATTGAACAGATGATGCTGCTGGGTAGGAGGCCCATAAGGACTGCAGCTTTGCTCTCATGCCTGTTGTTCCTGGCTTGTGTGTAACAAACCTGTAAGCTCTTTTCTTTGCTCTTTATCTGCTTCCTCTCCATTCAAAATTGTTTTGTCCACAAAAAAAAATTAATTGCCCATAGGCACAAGCACAAGTGCCCTTAAATTATTTTCTTTCCTGATGAGACCTGAAGTAACATGTCTTCAGGCTCAAGTTCTTTTCCTATTCCTTTTTCTGTGTGCTGTCACACCCATAGCACTTCTCTTTGTTATGGTGTAGGAATGTGTAGGGGTCATTCACTGTGTCCCAGCTGAGGAGCAGGGGACTTCCAGTTCTGGGAACAGCTTCCTTAGCCACTGTAGCACAGCCCGTAGTAATCAGCTCATTAAACTCAGGGAGAGCAAGTACATGGTGGGATTTTGACACATAAGACTGATGTAACAAAACTGACAAATAAGTACCCATTCCTGCGGTCAGTCATGTGTGTTTAACTACTCGGCCTGTTAGCAGGGAAAAAAAAGGGGGTTGGGATTGTAATATTTTTCCGAAACTCTTTTGCAATGCAGTACTTCCTCTCCATTCTGACTGATCCCCACACTGGAGTTTTTTTACTGAAAACGTTGGGTTTGTGGGGAGTGCTTACGTTTCAAGCATGTATCTGTACAATAAGTCAATACAGTAAATCAGTACAGCTTTTGTGCAAATATGGGCCCATGCTTATATCCTATTTTTAGTGAAACAAAGGCTGGTAAATTAAAGACCTGGGAACAGCTTCTGTGAAGACAGCACAGAATACACTGCTGATAAAGACTGCTTACTGCTGAAAGCCTGCCTTGTGACACTGGATTAATTTGTCATTGATAACCCTGTTTAGGTGTTTTGAAATGCTGCAGAACTAATAACTGATGTAATAACTGATGTAATTCAGTGATGAAAACCTTTTTTCCATTTCACAGAAAATCTGCTTTTCCAAACCCTAGCCATTCCATTTAAATATTCTATTTATGTGGAATAAATAAGGAGGGAAGTGGAAGGCAACTGCTTGTGTAGATTCCCCAAAAATCTTTAATATTCCCCAGATCTATGAAAATGACGGATACCATCAGTCAGGTAAAAACATTAGCCAATAAAATCGGATTAAAGTTCATTTAAAACAGGATCCCTTAATTAGGAAATTCCTGCAAAGTTGTGTGAACTTGTCATTGTAACATCCTCAGGCTACAAGCAGGATTTGACAGCCCTGCTGGGACAGAATTTAAAGTTCTTAAGCTTCACTAAAACACTTGTTTTTCTGACAGCTCAACAAATTACATCCATAAAAGGAGCATGTAAAGATAAATGTTGTGGACCATCCATGCCTGTTTCTTGGCACCACTTTGGTGACCACCTGTTATACGAACCCTGTTTGAAGCTCCTTCCCAGTCAGTTGGGAAGCACTGTTAGACTATTATCCAGAGTCTTTCTCTAGATGGAGTTGAAAGGCTATCAAAGGAAAAGCCAGGAGATTCAAATTTCCTTCAACAAAGCTATTTTCATAAACTTATTGCAGCTGGAATTAGAATGTACTCACCCACAGATCCTTTTAGCAGACATAGTGCCATTAATTTATTCCTCCTCTCAGTATTATTAAGAGTTCTTACAAAGAAATAAAAAGCCCAAGGTTAGTAATGACAAATTCTTTATTTAAAAAAAGGCATAAGAAACCTCAGTGATGTAAAATTATCTTTCAGAGCTGATGTAGAGCCCCCACTGTTAAAATGAAAGTCTTAATGCAGCTTTAGCAGAGCAGAAAGCATTCCGTAAGAGTGCTTTTGAGTAAGAAGATCAATGCCAAATGCATTATTGGACTTTATGAGCTGCTTGAATCTTTAAGGCGTTCTGGAAGGGAAAATCATGATACAAGGTTAGTCGAAATTACTTTAGAATGTGCTGCCTTGCTGAAACGTGTTCATTATGTTCCTCAGCCTCCCTTTAAAGCACTTGGTGCTTTACATTCTAAGGTATGCAATAGCTTGCATGGGTTTCTTTTTATGGGGTGCAGGAAAGGTATGCTGAAAGTCACAACGTGATTTGTAATAGGTTCAGGCAAATATATTTGGAATGTCCAAAGGATATACCTTGTAATAGTGCTTTTGGCACAGGTGTTCAGGGCTTGAGGCTGATGTGTGTAGTCAACATGCAAATAACAGCAGTGAGAATGGACTGGAGAGAAAGCAATTAAAACCCAACTGAGCAATCTCTGTCTAGACTCTTTTGGGAAATAAAGATGCTGTTTTCAGTCTATTTCACGTACTGTGGGGTAATTGACCATGACCCAAGCTTGGACTCTACAGTTCCTACCACCATCTGTTGTCAAGACACTTCTTGATGGCAAGAGTGACACAAGAAGCCTGCCCCAGTAGGCTGTGTTTCTGTCAGCTTGGTTGTGCCAATATCACTGTTTGTAGGGCTGTACCGTGAACTGAGTCAAGGAATGGAACTGGATTAAAAAAATTATCCCCTTCTAATGGTTATTTTTAAGTGCTGTTCATTCCCCGTGTCTCCCCACAGCCTTTTGTACAGGTGCAGTGACAGGGCTGTGTGAGGGTCAGCACCTGTGGCAGGGGGCTGGGAAGGTGGAGGAATCATCTTGCCCGGAAAGCTGATGTGTAGAGCAGCTGATGTGTAGAGTATTTCTGTCTCATTAAATGACATAGCCTCTGGTGACGCCTGTCACTCACTTCACGACCCTTCAATTTTGAATTTTAAAGCATAAATCCTTGCTGTCAGAGCTAAAGGGTGAGGGATGTTGGGTCAAAGATAGAAGCATCCCTGTGGGAGGCAATGAAGCTCTCAGTGTGTGTCACAGTGGGTTTTTTTAGTGGGTCTTGCCACCCTTGGGCATCTTGGAAGAGCTGGGTTGGTGTCAGGTGGTAGTGGTTCATGTACACATGTTATTCCCAGGCTCCTGGAAGTGATTTCTTCATCCTTAGCTCCTTTTCCTTGGGTGATGTTCTCAAGGGGAGAACCTCAGAGACAGTTGTGAGAGTGGCTGTGACATGCTGAGGAGGTGGAGGAGGCAGCAAGGACAGGACACACAGGGGTAACAGCAGATTTGTTACCCTCTGGTAACTAAATGGGGTGAGGAAGATGCTGTAGTAGGGCATGATCCTGAGTACTGTAAAGCCACTGGCAGGTAAGAAAATAAGGGTTGCAATGTTTAGAGCTATTGATGGATGGTGTGTGTTAGGGTGTCTTGACAGAGCTTTTGTGAAGGGACATTGTGTTTACAAACAATAAATTATTATTAGTAATTAAGAGCAGGATAAAAGAGATTCCTTATATGGCTCTGTAACTAGCTAAAGAATCAGAGTTAAGGATTAAATGATTGGCTTTCTTAATGAAGAGGAGGAGTTAGTGCAGTTTCCTGTTTGCCTAAGCTGAGACTATTGCTCTAAATCGAGTGCAGTAAAAACCAGAACCTGACAGAAGTGCAGAAGGACTTTGGGTGGTGAGTGTTAAACTGTCAGGTTAAATTCATTGAGGAAAGATCTAGAGTAGGATGGACTCTGAAACAGCTCTCACCATGCAGGGATGCTGTGTGGGGATACTGACATGCTCCGGTGTGTGCCATTCCTGTTTCATCTGGCCACAGTAGAGCAGTCAGAAACCGGGTAATGTGGGATCTGAGCGCAGTGAGGTATCAGAGCTGAGACAGTTGAACTCTGAAGTTATTAGAAACATAGGTGTGGTTCCTGGTGAGAGGGAATTGGTCTTGCAACACAATATGTATTTAGAGAAATCTTGGAAACAGCCCAGTTTCTGAGAATTTAGGCTTAAACCTGGGGTGATGCTGGTGTTCAGCAAATCCCAATGCCAATTGCAATGGGTTGCAGAGGGGCACGTACTGAGACTGTGGTCAGTGTATTGATACTGACAAGCACACTGGAAAAGCAGACCCTTCCTACTGAATAAACTGCTCTGCAAGCTTGGTATTTTCCCCAGAGTTTATTCAAGAAAGAAACTTTGACCAGTTTTGCACTCAGTTGTTAGTTGCATGGAGATTATCCTCTACCCAGTCAATGCCAAGAGAACATGCTTTCACTTGAAGAGCCACAATTTTTTTGCCATAAACTGAAATAACTTGGATTTTGGATTTGACAACTTCTGAAAGCAACTTTCAGATCTAATGGTGGAATCTAGAGTGCTTCTGGCTCCATCACTCCAAGAATCTGTTATTCATCTGTGACTCTCAGATACCTGTGGCTGGTGATCCTGCCTGCCTCTGTCGCATTACCAGGATGAGTATGGTAATGGAGAGAAGATCTAGTCTCGAGGGATTTAAAGCTTGCTTTGTTTAGCCCAGCTAAACAAAGGGCAAAAATCAATATATTGTTCTCTGTAATGAATAAGAAGGTTAGACTTCAGAAAAGAGAATAGCCAAATAAGGTGAAGAACAATATTACAGAAAGAATGGGTTGATATAAAGTGACTATGGATATATTTCTACTGAAGGTTTGAGGAAGTTTCCTTCACCCTTAGAGCACTCGGGTCTGGAATGGCATGCCAGTCAGTCATGGGAACAAGATCACAGCAAGATGGTGTTTATAAAAGGGGCTATAAAACAATTTGTCTATAACAAACAACTTTTCCAGTCCTCTTACTGTGTGAAAAGGTAAGATAAAAGTTGTAAATAAATTAGTGTTTAGACCAATGTTATCGCCTTGGAAAATGGGGAGTAGAAATTTAGTTGTTTTTAGTGAAGGAGTGAGCTGCATACCCGGTTAAACCTCCCAGACAAACACAACCTCATTAAAGCTATTCTTGGCTGCTTATTCATTTGTGGCATTTGTGATTAAACGCTTAGGAAGACAAGACTCATTTAGTATTCCCTGGTGGGCATTTGGTTCAGGCATGAACCAATGATTTTAATGGAAAAGCAGCTGTTGACCATCATTGAATTTAGCTGTACTGGGAAAGAAAGAGCTGATCACAAGCAGTGGATAGCAGACTGAAAGAAGAGGGTAAGGATCTATCACTCCTACCAAGGAGGAGCTGGGAAATACTCTCACTTACTCCTCTTTTATTATCTGCTTATAAATGCCTAGGTAGGAGCAAGCTCACATTTTTAAACAGGCCTTTGGGGCCTGCCTAGGTAAATAGCCTGTCATCTGTAATTGCCCTTTACTGGAATGAAATTTGGACAAACTGAAGGTGATGAGACAGAACTGTGCAGGGTAGCCAGATGGTGCTAAACATTCGATTACAATGCCTTTTGGGAATTTGACTGGAATAGACTTTTTGTATTTCATAACATAAGTGTGGTATTGCTTAATTAAGTGCAGTGGCTAATTGGCCTCTGACCAGTGTTGCTAAGCCTCTTGAAAGCAGTGGTAGGCTGTGATGTTACTACCAGGAGACCTGTAACATCTAGTTTTATACCATGTCTTTAGATTTTTTGAATCTGGGCAGAGTTATTCCTGGTCAAGAGTAATCTCAGAGCGGTAGAGTGGGCATTGCCCCCCCGCCCCGTTTTACTCTGAGTACAGGATCAGAAGTTTGGCCAGTGCTGATGATGCAGACACAATGCTGATAGAAGTCTTCTTTCCTGATTGAAACTGAAGTTCTGATTATAATTTTTAGACATTTCTGTTAATCTTAACCGCATACTACTCTCATTTTTGTCCTTGTTTTCACTTGTAGTTTCAGTAGATAACAATCTTATTTTCACTTCATGATAACCTGGTACACAGCCTAGACAGGCACTGTTCAGGGAATGACTGCTTTTGATGCAGACATGGAGAGCAATACTTAATAGCAGGAGTATTGAAGTGCCTGTGATGCCCTGATATTCAACAGGGTAGAGATGTCTCTAAAATGTTCCTCTAGTACTTTCTGAAATTAATTTTCCTTTCAAGGTCTTGAACTCAACACTTAAAGGCCTTGGTCATAATTATTCTGATTGGCAAGTTGCAGAAATTCTGTATGTGCATCTAAGGGCAAAGTTTCATACTTCATTGATGAGAATCAAAAGCAGAAATATTTCAGTAGTTATGGTATGCTATGATAAAATACTCATCACATAAATCTGTGCAGCTGAGAGGCAATGAAATTAAGAAGCAACTGCTGAAATGTGCTACAGATTGAATTTGCTGCTATAATCAGGAGTCTGTTTGAGCCAACTGCTCTTCTCCTTCATGCATGCCTTGGGAAGTGCTGAACCAATGAGTTATTCTTCTTACTAAGAGCAAAGGGTAACATCTACTACTGTATTTTCTATTCAGTGTGTTTTTATTGGATGTAAAACAGTCGCAGAGAAAGTACTAGAAATACCACACGACTGAGAAAAAGGAATCTGCAGATTTTATTGCATTCATCCAATTACTGACATTGCAGCCCTGATTGTAAATCTTTGGACACAAACTGGCTTCTTGTGAGGTTTCCCAGTTGCCTCCCATAGAAATTGCCAGACAAGGTCATAACCGAGGTCTGTTCAACCAACTGTCCCATCTCCAACAGTGGTAGGAACCAAACACTTCAGGGAAATGTGGAGCAAGGATTTGTATGTATTGGAACCCATCTTCCTACTAGATCCCATCCTGATCTACAGTAGAGAAGCTTAGATATACAAAGCCTTGTGCTCTCTCACTGTTTGATGCTGCTGCCCCTACTCAGAAGACCTTCTGGATGAGAAAGCAGGAACCATGGTGGACACTTAGCTCCTCTTTGGTGACTCAGCATGAATCCAAGTTGTTTTAAGCTTGTTTATTTCCTGAAGGGGTATTTTGAATAGTGGTACAGTGCCATCTGTAGGGAAGTAGTTAAAGAAGCACAGAAAGGCATAAACTGGAGTGACAGTGTAGGTATAGAGATGGTAAAGAGCATGTCCCACTGCTTCCTGTCCAGTCATTTTACTGCGTACACACTTGGATTTTAGTGGGAATAAACCACACTCTTGTCCTTGTTAGGCTCAGTGCTTCTTGTTGGTCGCAGGATACCCTGTGTGTGAAAATCCAACAGCCAGCCTTAACTAAACCAAAAAGTGTTCAGGAGCTGAAGAACTGGGCACAGACTGGCACAGCCCTGGTGGTGCAGATTGTGGCACCACTTCTGTAGCTGAGCCTGAGCACAGACCACACATTCCTTTGATTCACCTTGCAGGTATGTACTGAGTGGGCACCTGGGGGCTGTTTGTAAGTATTTGAGGGGTAAAATAACCCAGGGGAGAAAGTTTCCACTTGGTGCTGCTGGGACAAATATAGATGATGCTAAATAAAGAGGAATGCAAGCTGAGATCGTCTGCAACATGGGAAATAAAAATCGGTTTGCAACCATGGGTGACAAATGGAAGTTTCTCTTTCGAGAATATCAACTCTCTAAAAAACTTCTCTTCACCTCTCCTCTCAAATATATATGCATGTAGGAAGGTTAAGATGGTCTTTCATTTGCCCTGATGTCAGCTTTCTGTCTTTTCCAGTTTATTGTCTTTAAATGTGAGGCTCTGAAATTACATCCCAAATGTTACAGTTACCTCGCAGATTTGTGCAAGAATTGTACAGCTTTTCAGGCAAGCTCTCCAGATTCCTGTTGGGGGCACATGAAGTGTTGATATAGAGACATGCTATAAAGCATGTCTAATTCCATTTAAAAGTCTAATGCCATTTAAAGTATTATGTTGATCCCAGTGAGATAAACAGTGTGTTAAATGCCCTCATCACTTTGAGAGATAGGGCCCTTAACAAGAGCTGGGAAACGACTGTTTTCTTTGCAGTCTTTGTCTTAGAGGGAATTTGTCATCTTAATTTGCGTACCGTGTGTAGCTGTAAAGAAGGCTGCAGAGTAGACTCTGTGGTCTGCAGCAGAACCAAGGCATTTCAGGCTCTGTGGCTGCCTGATTAAATGCTGTTGCTCCAAGTACTGAAATGGTCTTTCCCATACTGAGGATGGAGTTAAGAACCTGGACTGGTGCTGTCTGGACTGCAGGTTTCCTGGCTTTCTGATGTTTGATATGTTGAAGAAGGCAGTGTTTCCCCCTTGCTTGATTCCTGCCCTCCGTCCCGTGGATTTGCACTGAACTGGCACATTTTGTCGTAATTGAATAAGATTCTTGTGCCTGACATTCCTGGAGAATTGGAGGTGACTTTGGACAAGTTCCTTTCAGAGCTCTTAAAGACTTTCCCCTCAACCCTGTAAAGTTGAACATGTTTTTCCAGACCTCTGTAGGACCAGCTGAAGGCGGTAGGTCTGCACCTCCTGCTTTTCCTTTTCAGCTCTCCTAAGGTCTGTGATAGCAGATGCTTCCAAGTGAGGAGTTTTGCACCTTGTAGCAGTGTTGAACCATGCACAGGGCTGTGTTCTGAAGGAAGCAGCTGGGGGAAATCCTGTACTCCCTAAGTAGAGGGAACAAAATATTAGGTGGGAGCTCTTTGGATGAGAATGAAGGGCTCTTTCTGTTGACAGAAGTCTGCTTACACTTTGATTCAGTTTCTTCAGGAGAAAGAGGAAGACTGTCAGCTTCTAGGAAAATAAAAGGAATTTTCTAGCTATTCTTTTGACACTTGAGATTTCCCAAAAGTTACTGCTCCAGCAAGAGTACCTGCAATACTGTTAACTCAAAACTGTGCCTTAGGGAAATCTTGCTATCAAGCAGTTGGTCATAGGCAAGCTGTGCTGAGTTGTTTTGTTTTGTTTTCCATCTTAGGTAAAAAAACTTAGAAATACAAGTTTAAAACATAGGTGATTCTGTGTTTTAATGACAGATCTCAAAGTTAGGTCCAAACCCACAATTACATATTTGAGCAGACAGACTCTGTTTTTTGAAAGCCGTCTTTCAAGTTAACTTGAGATCTGCATGGGAAATGGATTTTTCTTATCCGTTACCAAGTCAGACCTATCAATTTTGCTGTTGATGGGATGTTTTATGAATTAGTGCATTTTGGAAGGCAGGGTTGGGAAAGTGTCAGCTTAGGTTTATGATGGAAACTCGGTGACCTCTTGGCTCTGGAGGAAGCCAAGTGAGATTCAAAGAGGGTAGATTCCCTGGTGCATCAGGGAGTTTTGGCTTCTGTGCCCACCTGAGTTCTGTGCCCACCTGGGCTTCTGTTCCCTCTCCTGAGTATCAGCACAGGACAGAGTGCAAGGGGAAGGTGTGCATGTGGATGCTGTGCATGGGGTGGAGTCCTTTGGCTGGAAGGTCACTGACTTCTCAGAGCCTTTGTGACCGCTGGGAGCAGAATGGCCTTGAGGTCTGAAGCCTCAATGCCTAAGGAGACAGGAAAAAAAAGTAGTGCACCTTGACGCAAGCAGTGCAAGACTAAATGGCTGTGAATGGAACAACTTACCGGCAACATTTTCCATTTGCAACTCCATGTTGAGGTAATTAGCCCAAATGAACTCAAACTGCTGGAAAACTGCAAGAGCAATGGAAAATAAAAAGGTCACCATGCATTGCATGGGTTAAACAGATGGACTTGAATACCTACACCACTCTCTGCATTAATAGGAAAACTGTAGTCATTCAATAGGTCTAATAACTCTCAAAAGGCCTTCTGAGATGCTTGTAACTTTTGCCTGTCTCTCTTAATTTCATTGCTTGAATCAGAATTGTTTATACTTCTCTTTATACTTCTCTTTAAGTTTGCCTTTATCATGGTTGTTGAAAACTCGTCAGGGAAAAGTTCAGTCTGCCCCATAATTATGCACGTTAGGGCCTGATTTCAACATCCATGCCAAAAGTAACAAACAGCATAGTGTCCCCTCTTCAGCACCCCCTTCCCACCATCCTCATGTCAAATATTCTTTTCAAAATAGTTTCAAAAATATGTATATGTATGTGTAAGTTGACATTTCCTATCAGTTTTCTGCTAAAAGCTTGCTGCTTTAAAATGGAAAAATTGTGGGGTTTGGCCTTGAAATTTTGTTTTGGCTCAGTTAGAAATCTGGCATCTAGCACTGAGAAGGTGAACAGAGGAGCTAGCACAGATGGGTATGTCCAGAGTGTGCTTTTCTGCCATGAACTCTGTAAAGCGTTTCCCATGAGGGAGAGACTAAGCTCACAGGTATCAGTTGATGCTGTTGCTTTCTGAGACTAAGAAGAGGATTAGAGTAAAGAGGCTTTCAGTAACTGAGCATAATTGCTCTAGAGCCCTTCATAGTAGAAATAGAAAACTGCTGATGAGAAGTTATAAGGGGATCGGAAGGGATATTGGATTTGGAAAGCAAACCTACAGACATACATAGTCTTGCTTAAAATCTGTTACTCTCTAATTCTCCTAAAGGGAATGTGCGAGCATTTGTGTTGGTTTTGCTGTCACTCTCACACAGACAAGAGGCTTTGTTTTGCTGGGGTTTGGTTTACCTGGGGGTTGTGTTATTTTTGGAGAAGGAGAGCAAGCTGAAAGAACTCCTGGTTTTGTCCCTTTGATAATTCTTTCCTTTTTTTAATTTCCGTCTCTTTTCCTTAATCCATCATGACTGTTGTTATCACTGTAGATATATTCTTTACCATGAACAGCTCTACAGTTTTCAGCCTGACTGTTGCAGGTAAAAGTGAACAGTAAAAGTGAAAACATGATCTGCAAGCCCTCAAGTAGAGCCCTCTCTTCCTTTGTCTCCTCTCACCCCTCATCCACTGATTGTACTGTTGTCACTATGAGGTGGAATTTGCACCTTGTTTGTGCCTTGTTTTTTCCCCCCATGTGATAGGCTTGTTAGAAGCAGTTCTGATCATTCCCAGTGAGGGATTAAGGAGAGGAAATTAATATGCAGCTCAGATTCCCCAAAACATGGAGGACAAAAATCGGGAGCTGTATGTACAGTGCTGTTAGGGACAGGTGATCCATGATACATTTCTCATCAGCTTTTGAATGTTCTTAGAGCCCCAAATGGAGATCATTTCTCCATGAAAATTTAGCAGAAGAAACGAGCCAAAATTAATGGTAGTGGTTTGAACTGTATTTCCAAGGGGTTCTATCTCAATAGTATGGGTTTTCTTTCAGAAGGTCTTGCTCTAAATTACTTCCTCTTGCAACTGCAGGTACTCATAAGCTGGAGAGTCCTTAACATGCCCTAGTTGATTCTTCAGCTTGTTAGAGAACAAGGGCTTGCATCTTATTGCATACAGCAGAGCAAATTATAACCACTTGGTGCGTGTCTGGTGCTCCCAGATACTAATATAATACAGAAAATTATTGGTAATGGTTAAATGCAAGCTTACTACATATCCTTCTTTGAAGGAACAGTAATACAAAAATAGCATTCAGTTCTGGTATGTATAAAGAGAAATCATCAGTTTAAAATATGGCTGGTTGTAAGTATTTGTATGTGTACTTCTACCCTTGGGTTCTACTCATATTTTTATGATTTAACTGTCAACTTCCTTTTTTGTGTGGTGTTGTGTCTGTCCCACCCTGGCCACCCCAGTACTTTTCCATACGCATTTTAATGGTGAGTCAAAATGGTGATCTTTTTTCCCAGATGATGCAAAACCTAAAAATTCATTTGTTTTTTTTTTTTTTTGACACTAGAGAAATGTCATTTGTTGAGGTGGGGAAAAGTGTTTTGTGTCTGCTAACAAATGAGATGTGAAATTGGATGAATGAAGATTCTTTTAGGAAAACAGTTTAATTTTATACTGGATTAGGACTGATAAGAAAGCTTATCTCTGCACACTTGAGAAGCTGCAGTAGGTCCAGTGACTTCTCTTACCACACATTTGCATTGGTAAGGGTCTGTTCCATCCCTCCATGTAAACTAAACCAACACGTCTTACAAGATGGATCTTTATGGTCCTGCCTTTGAGTTGATGCCCATGCTGGTACAAGTTGAGGCGATGACTGAGCAGCCATGCAGGACACATGCCACTCTAGACTGCAGCCTCTTTACTGTTGTGGATCTATGTCTGGAAAGGGGGTGAGACATCTCTGTTCAAGGACATCAGGGTGGCTACAATGCAATGTATCATATCGCTGAATTCCAAACCTTTTCTGCTTAGAGAGCTGCAAAGGGAAATGCTGGAAAAAATTAAAAGGCGTCTTTCTACATCATTTGGGGTAAACTGTCTGATAAAAAATTACTTTCCCAGGTGGAATTTTCTAACATTTTCTGTTTTGTCTCCTTTTAGTACATGTGCCAAATTTTGTCTACTCAAGTGTTGGTGAGAGAGGATCTGTTCCTCTTCCTCAGTAATCTCAGTCAGTGAAGTTTGATTTGTTTGGTTTGCTAACCTAGTGCTGTTAGATAGGACTTGCACTTCATAGAGCAAAAGCTGAACAGAGGGATTGATAAGCTGGGAGGATACCAGGGCTGGCCATCTAGCAGTAACATGGTTGTAATTCCCTCTCTCTTTTTGCCTGGAAGTCATAGAATGGGCCGTGTACTCCATGTATGAGCATGTTGAGGCAGGGTTCAAAGTAGAAGTTTCTCACTTGTCTTTCATCTTAGGCTATTAAGTTCCCTTCTGTGTTGTCGTCATCAGAATTAGCAGGCCAAACCCTTATGCCTGGGATGATGTTTGTCAAAACCCGCAAACAGAATCCCTTCTTTCTGCAAATTTAACTCTCTCTAAAGATAGTCTCTTATCATAGAATCAGAAGAGTTTGTCTTAGAAAGGACCTTTAGAAGTCATCTAGTCCATGTATATGAGAGCACAGCAAGCACCAAATCTCATTGCCCAGTGTCCTGCCTGCCAAGTGACAACCTTGTACATTGAATTGGGATGGTTCACTGGAGAGCCTCATGTGCTGAGGCTTGGGCAGCTTTCAGTCTGGTACTCCATGTCCTGGGACCTTCTCCCATCAAGAGCCACAGGTCACATTCCTCGCCAGCTCTTACTCTAAAGCAGGGGGCTTTGGTTGCCAAATAAGTCTTTTCAGGCAGGAAGGAATGTTTTGTGGAGGGGATTTACCTGTTAGTAGATTAGGCTATCCTAGAGTCAGTGGTCTTGCCAGCTCCACAAGAACCTGCCCACTGCTGCCTACTTTGAAAGCTGTTCCCTCCTGCCTCTCTTGCAACCAGGTTCTGCCTGACTCTGCTGCTAGTTGGCAATTTGCTTGTTCCCCCCAAGTCTTGAGCAGATAAGCCTAGGAAGGGTGCTGGTCAGGACTGCTTTTTTTCAGGGATATTGTTAAGTCTTTCAGATGGGAGATAGGAGGCTAACTTCAACATGACTTCATGTTTTTGATTCTTAAGTTGTCCCAGGACCTCTGAATGACCAACCATCAATTAACTCTGACCTTTTGTGGTTTCAAAATCTGGATTTGAATGCTGGGGTTTGATTCTCTCTGTCTCAACTCCCTGACCACAGTTCCTATTTTTAAGCAGGGATGGGAGACCATGATCTTCTGGAATTCATTAGCTTTCTCCCGCCGCTGCTCTGCCCAGCTCTTTCCCCATCTATCCAAGACATTGCTGTGTTAGTGCTGCTGGCTCACCCTGTTCGTTGCTGCTGTGGCACAGCGGGGCCACAGCCTGACATACCTGTGCTGCCTTTGTGTGGTGCCAAAGCATCTCAAGGGGGCTGATTGACTTCTGAGGCAAATTCCAAACCCAAACTGCCTGGTCTTGGTGTTTTCTTCCTTCACCGTGGCTTGCCCTTCCTCTTCTGTTCATGTTTTTGTTTTTCTTGGGAACGTCCAGTGGTGTGTTTGACCTCCTATGGGTCAGGGTAGAGCTACAGGCGTTCCTGCAGCTCCTTGCTCAGCTGTCTGGCTGCCCACACCACACTTGTTTTCCCATGGCAGCCAACCACCTGCTGGTGTCCAGCTCAGCCCCTCCATCATCCAACTGCTCAGCAGAAACCCCGGGGGCTTTAGCTCTCCTCACAGAGTGCTAACTCGATTATTGGACTTGGGATTAAAGTAAAGGCTCTGGGAGCAGAGCACAGATCACAGCGTTAGTCCACTGAGACGTGTGCCTAGCAGCAGGGGTGTGTTTCCTTTGGGTTTCATATTGGGTTAGAAATGCTTTCTTTTGGGGGCCAGATAGTCATTCTCAGACACTGTAGTCAGTTTTACTATCAGTCCCATGAAGACTAAATGTCTAAAGGAAGTGACAGAAATAGATACGTTTGTTTCCAAAACAAAACCCTTTGGTCCAGAGAAAAGATACCTGCCTCTTGGGAAAGAGGAGAAGGCTCCCATCTCTCCTACTTGTCTGAGCTCAAGGTCTCTTGTCCTTTGTCTTTGACTTGTTTCCCATCGCTTATCGTTTACTAGAAAAACATTCCAGCATGTGTGCAATGCTAGACCACCAAAAAAGATGAAGAAGAGATGGATGCACTGCTGCTTCTCTATTTATAGGAAGAGAGAGATGAACCAAAAATGAGATGGGAAAATTCGAATCTTTAAATACTCTGGGAGAGATGGATGGAAAAAGGGCTGCTTTCATTGTTCACAGGGTCCAGGAGACTTTCTCATGAACAGCTTGGCCTAACCCCATGGGCAACTTGCTCTTATGACCAGGAGGATTTCTGTGCACAACCCCCACCCCCCGTTCTGGTGTATCTTATGTATTTCAGCAAGTAACTGCTACAGCACTTGTACCTTCTTGTCCTAGCGTGCTCTTACCTTCCTTCGTGGTACTTCCTGTGCTCATTCTCTGGTGTAACTTGCACTGTTAGCACTTCTGATCTTTTCACTTGTATTCATGGTATTATTTCTACCTTAGGTTTGCACATTTTCATTCCAGCCACCATTTCATAATTCCTTAAATGTTTGAAGATATTCCCAAGCTCCTTTGAGAACAGTAGACTGCTCTAAGATGTCTTTTTCTCCTGTTAGATCAGTGAAATCTTTCTCAAGATACTTCCTTGCTGTGTTTCCCCATGCCATTTTTAAACCTATTTCCATAAGCACTGCAATCTTCTCTCAGAACTCCTCTGCTAATCAAGTTTCACTAGCCCTGGTGTTTGGAAAAACACATCTTCTCCCATATTTGATGACAAAATTGGTATAATATTTGCTTGCAGATTGATGGTTGTTCTTGATTAAAGATTTGAACCCCATGCTCTTTACTCTCACCTCAAAGGTTGGCTCAGACTCATTGCAAGGGCAGAAGGCACTGTTTTCAGTTTGGGTTTTTGCAAGGGTAGTTCATAGCCAGGTGTTAAAATGGGAATCATGAGGGTAGAATGTGATACTGCCTCAAATACAGTGAGGAATTTAAGGCACATGACAGACGGTGAGAACTGAGATCTTGTCATGGCAAGTGAGATGCAGGGTGGGCAAGAAGTTCCTATTTGTTCTTGTACCCTTTTAACTCTCTCATCCCTGCACATCTAGAGCAGCGTCAACCTCAACTGCACTTTCTGCCCACTTCCTGCCATGAGCTCTTTCACACTGCTCCTTTTGCCCATAAAACATTCCCTAGCGTTATCTGCAACTCATTCTTCTCTGTTGTGATTCCTGCAGGAAACAACCATTTCACAATGGCAAGACCACCAGGCCAAATTGCTGATGTTTATATCAACTGAAATGGTACATGTGATGAAACACATCAGTGCTTGGGACAGTCCTTGCCATCGTCTTCCCAGTCCTTCCACTTACTGCTCCCTTGTCCCCAGAGAGGCAGGGATATGCTGGCCTCTCTCATCCCTGCATTCCCATGGCTCCCACTGTGGATTACTGTACAGGAGCAGGCAAATTACTAGGTAGTCTAATGAGCTGGGACAGAGATGGTGGTTTGAGCACTGATTCAAATGCTACCACAGTGGAAATAACATGAATCTCATTTGCAATTCCCAGAGTTCCTCCCTTTCCTTCTCTTTTCCCTACCCGATATTTTGTTTCTGTTGATAATTCTCTAAGTGCTGCCTTTAAAAAAACCACTGTCGCCAACCCTTAATTTCAGCTTTCCTTAGAAATACACCCATGTGGAATCCAGCACTCAGTTTTCCTCTCAGGGTTATGTCTACTCTCACTTTCTGACTGGGGCTCTCTGGTGATACACCACTATATGCTCTTCCCTGGCCTGCAGCTCTTCTGCTTTTGAGTTCTGTCATTTGACCACTTCACATATTGGTTGGTCTCCATATTTGTCATGTAACCTCCTACTAAGGTTACTTGGAAGAATGTCTTTATTTTGCAGGGATCTGTAACAAATTGATTTCAGTCTTTTACATTTAGGTTATTGTATAGTAGAGAAGATTGCTTAATATTTTCCAGAAAATAATGTCATCTGGTGATTTTTTTTTTTTTTTAGCTTGCATCCAAGTACTATTTTGGACATCTTAAGAAAAGATATCTCAAAAACAATAAGCCTTTTGTCAGTAGAGAGCTCAGCATTACAAGGTTTTGCATTACCACTGAACATTTTTAGCAGTCCATAAATTGGAAAAGGTTGAAGACCATTGTTGCAGTCAATTTGGCAAGTCATTTTCTTTGAATTGTTACACTGCATAAATATTTTACTGTCCTGCCAAGAGTTGTTGTTCTGCCAGACATGTCATCATCTCAATGAATAATTGATCTGAGCTCCTGATCACTTGTGGTCATAAAAGAACTTGGCGTTCCTGTGAAGCTGGGTAGATGTACAGTTCTTGGTCCCAGGATCTAGAATTACTCCTGTTCTGTGCTCACCACACTGATCCACTCTTGCTCTAGATCAGAGAGTGGTACCCTTCCTTGTGCTGTGCAGCTGAACCTATTATGTAGTTGCTAATTTTCAGCCATCAAGAAGGTGATAGTGTTGTGAAGTGGGACAGAGATCTGTAAAGTTTTGGTAAGAAAACTTTGAAATGTTATTGTTTCAGTTGTGCAATTGAGTTTATTCATCTTCGGTCCCATTTTATTTTATGGTTATTTGATGGAACAGGAGGTACAGAGCAGAAGAGAAGACAGCTTAGCATGAACAGCTTTTTAGTAAGAAGGGAATCCATGGAAATCAGCAGGTGAGATGCCACCAGCCTTTAAGGATTTAAACATCTTCATTTCTGGAAAACCATCTGCCACTCCTGTTGCACACAGCTGTCAGCTGAGGCTCTCCACTGAGCTCCAGGACAGTGCCCACTCCAACCTTTCCCCATGCAGAGCCCTTAATTGGTTGCTTTGTCTAGTTGACTCCAGCACCCTGAAGTGCAGGGCTGGCTGTGCCATCATTTCAGTAGCTTTAATTTAATTTAGAAGAAACCTTGAGCTACTTACTGTTCAGGTCATCCAAGTGTTCTTTTTATGATGATAATTCTTGTGAAACTTCTACAGAAGTGTCTGGCCTTTGCTGCTGAAAACTCTCCTTTTCATGAAAACCAGCATTCTGTACTCATCAAGGAAGGCATTCAAGCAGGGGTATGTTAAAACAGGCTCCTGTGGCAGTTTTAAGTACTGTACAGTAAGTGCTGTGAGTGGATAGAATGGTGCTTAAGCAGATGAGGTGAGATGGTATTGAGAATTGGGGTATTCTTCATCCATTTTACTAATTCTTCTGGGGACATGGAAAAAATATTTATATTTTATCTCTTTGAAAAAATGTCTTTTATATTTTCTGGTTGCTTTGTCTCCGTCAGCTTAAACACTGAAACAGATTAGTGGATTTTACATTCATATTGTATTTAAATGCAAGAAATGTGATGTTTGGGACACAAAACCATGGAGGAATAATTAGACAATAAAGGCCAAACCTCTCAGACTTGTGCAAGTAAGTCTTATGAAAAACTTTTGTCACTTTCATGTAACTACCAAAATATATTTCTTTTATACAGATGAGGCATTACAGTGTGGAACTCTCACAAGTGCAGCAGTTGTGGTAGTAATTTGAAATCTTTCTCTTAGTGAAGCTGATGGTCTTTTGTTCCCCACGAGATGGGCTTTAGAAGAAGACCCCAGAAAGACTACTTTGTGCCTCCCTTCTGGTTCATGACAGAGATTTTGCTGGAGTGGAGGAGGGAAAAAAAAAAAGAAAAAAAGGAAGAGTGAACTGGATGTCTGTTCAGTGAGAGCCTCTTGGACTTGTCTCCTTGTTTGTTTATTTTGTTGTGTATTTCTTGTCAGAGAAGTTCTCAAGGGAATTTACCATTCAGCATTTCATACAGAGATTATCATAAATCCAAGAGGGTTTTTTCTTCTTTGTGTACTTTATGGCAAATCTCACTAGAATTTTAATTCATTTTTTTTGTTGTTATGTGTGGCTTCAGTTCCATGAACTAATATTAGTTATACAGTGAGGAGACATCTATATATAAACACAGGGGTTTGTATGTTTCCATATATACTCATGTTTCTATATATAAGCAAAATGCTTTCCTAAGAATATTTAAAAATACGTGTCACATTTTGTTGTGTATTTTATGGTGGGAAAGTGTAATCGGAAAAAATGCATTTAGATCTTGTGGGACAGTAAGGTAAAATAACTACTTGTGTGAACTGGATCTTTTTTTAGATGCAGGCGCTACAGAAATAGCCAAGTGATAGCCCCACTGTGAACCCAAAATGCATTTCCTTTTGCCAGGGCTTGCTGGTCTGTTTGCCTAACCCTTGTAAGGACAGTGTGTG
Source organism: Calyptomena viridis (assembly GCA_013390005.1). Taxonomy (NCBI): domain Eukaryota; kingdom Metazoa; phylum Chordata; class Aves; order Passeriformes; family Eurylaimidae; genus Calyptomena; species Calyptomena viridis. Next base: position 110,057 of record WEIV01025309.1, on the reverse strand, counting down.
TGGCCAGGCTCCCGCCTTCTGGAAGGACAGGGACATCCATGTGTATTAACCTGGTGTGTGTTAAGGTGCAGAGCAGTACACCATACATAGTCCATCTTATTTAGACTAAGTGTGTATTGGGGCTCTACTTGGAAACACATGGTGTTTCATCTAAATAAATTGTGTGCCGTATGAAGTAGGGGTTTATATGATCATTTTTATTCATGGCATTCTGGCAAATTCTGGTGGGTTTTTTTACCTCTACTGTCATGAAAGACTGACAGCCTCTTCCTGCAAGTGGAAATTATAGCAGTACTTTGAAGTGTGTTGTCTTCTGGCATTTGGGGGGCTGGAATAGAATCTGGACTGTTAGTGTTGTGAGGGTGGTTGCTTGGGGGCATTTGTGGATACTTTGGTTTTGTCTGCTTTTTTTATTTTGTTTGGTTTGGATTTTTGGTAGCTTATTTTGTATCAGTTTGTTGTTTATCTTTTACCTGTCTTAGTTCTCCATGTCTCTAAAAGTAATTGAGTTAGAAAAGTCAGACATAACATACCTTTGTAAGTTTCATGAAAATGTGGTATGTGGATAAGAGAGATTTTTCCTATTGCTTCCTCTGAAGTAGAGATGAGAGCTTAGCCCTGACCTGTTATGTGAAGGCAGCATCACCTGGTCAGCAGCTGCATTTGTGGAGGGGACTTTCCTGAAGAAGCAGAAGATGTAGGAGGAACCTCAAGAGCATTGCAGATCCTGAGAAAGGATCTGGCTGTGAACCTTTAGCTTTCCAAACTCTTGTGTCCCAGTCCTTGAATATTCTCCTGTGAACCGCATACAGCGACAACCATCTGTTTTGCCATTGTGAGGAGGGAAAATAAATACTGTTGCTTATACTGTAGATTTAATTGCAAGTCCTAAGAGCCTAGTAGACTGGTTTTCTGGTTGGGGTTTGTGCTGCTGTGGCATACCCAGCATGTTTGGATTTGCAAGTGGTCACGGAAGATAAAAGTGACCTGTGTGTATTGTATGTTGTGTGACCTAGTTGCCCATGTCTTTTCTAGCGAAGTTAGAGTTGTTTTACCGTAGTGTTTATTTGGATGTAGAAGAATCCAGCCTAAAACTAGCTAAAAATAAACAAATGTAATGCAGAGATCAAGACAGTAGGACACTGTTGCTCTGAGGCCATTTCCATGGTCAGAGTGTTTGAGGGATGCAGGGATGCTGGTATTGTGTACTGCCCGAGTGCTCTTAGTGTGATCACAGGTTCGTGGACAAAGCTATAGGGGTTGCTTGAGTTTCATTTCACTCTCTGCCCTCACAAGGGAAGCTAATTTTCCTTGTGCCAGTGGGTTCAACCATGGTTATTGAGGTTGTTTCCATAGTCAGTGGAGTTGTGCTTCACCATAACTCATCAGTGTTACAGGAGTTGGTAAATCAGGGGAATGGATCGTAGCTCTGTGTATCAGATGATACAAATGGACACTTGTGAACTCTTGCTGTCATGAGATACCTTGATGCAGTGCTATTACCTGGTGTTACTAGAAAAGTATGAGAGCCTAGGCTTAGGTAAACTCACAGACATGCTCTGACATGCACATTTACAAACAAGGTGAACAGTCTTAAAGAGACCATAGGGATCTGTCCTTTGCCAGAGACTGAATGAAAAAGTCTTCTGCTTAGATCAATAGCTCTGTTCCCTATGAGAAGCTATGCCACAAAGCTTGTTCTGGAAAAAAATTGTCAAAATAAACAAAGCCTCAGAAGTCAGTGATATTAAAGCAACTACTTAGGTTATTTGGGAGCAAATAAATTCAGATTCATTTTGGATGGGGCTAAAATAATGATAGATATTTCTGCAGAATACCAAAGAAATACATACACCTTCCCTGAGCTAAACAGGCAGATCATGAAAGGAATACCATCCTTGCAGAATTCCTGTAACTAAAATATTAACAGCTCCTCACTTCATATAAATATTTGACAAGGAGAATTTGAATAATATTGTAATGTGGGTGTGAGTCACATGTCATCCCCTGTCATCTACACCCTTGGAAAAAGTTGGAAAGCTGTTGAGCAATCCTGATTTAGTCTTCTGGAGTAAAGGAGCTCTTCATTACAGCAAAACCAATGATGACAAGTTCATAAATTCAATCTCTCAGACTCCTTTTCTTCTCTTCATTTATCTCCAGTGTCTTGTTGCTCAGGGGCAAGGCTCCCTCTTCACTTTATCCAGTTGTCTCCAGTGGGTGTTGCTGGAGGTGCAAGGCTTTGCTGTCTTATCTGGGAGGTTTCCTTCTTCCTTCAAGAGATCTGGACAAATTTAGCCTGCCAGAGGGCTATATAGCATGGCCCAAACCCCCCACTAATTAGATGGTTGCTCACAAATGGAAACTTTAAAAAGTTTCTCTATAAAGTCAGTAATTAAAAATATTAATAGCATAATTGGCACAGAGATTGATCTTTGAAGTTTCCATTTTTAAAATCTGACCCAGTAATATCATTTTTGAGAAAATTAATCTTGTCTTTTGTGGATGGAAAGATGATGTATTACTAGTTCACTCGAAGATCTTACATATATGGATAATTGATAACTCCTAGGAACAAAGTCATCCTACATTTTTCTTGGATGACTGTAAGAGTGCATTCAGTTATACCACCAGTATTGTCAGTCTTTCAAACAAGGCAGTTTTCTGTAATCTTTCCTTTTCCCAGGGATGCCGAGTCAGCATCCCTGGAAATTAACTAGCTCTTTTGATAATTCTTTGCCTGATAGACTTCTAAAATAACACATAATCAAGACAAGATCTAATTAAATCCTTAGCAAAATGGAAAATCATGGATTTCCGCCCCCCCCATATATTATTGCATTAATATTTTGCAAAATACCTGCAATTTTCAGGCGTTTATGTATCTGCAATGCCCAGCTCTGAAATCACAGGTGGTTTGCGTTTGTGTACAGACAGTTTCAGCGTGTCTTTGAGTGGTTTAAATGACTTTCCCCCCCTCCTCATATCCATAACTGTTGATCTGTGCATGTTCTTGAGGCAGAGGCATGTATCCAACATTTGGCTGTGATCTGTCATTAGCTAAAATTGCACCAAAGCAAAGTGAAAATGTGGCTTAAGAAAATTGAAAATAGTTGCTCCAACTGAGATTCTCTGATCTGTAATTTGGGGTATGTCTTGACACTTTGCTACATTTAGATGTACCATATTTCTAAAAGCCTTTTGGTCTTTAAATCTTTCAGTCTTTTAAAGAGTCAATTTCCAGCTAGAGGATATTCCCCGCTTCCCACTGAATTTGCTGACAGTGTGAAGCACAGTTCTGCAGCAGCTGTTCCTGCATCACTACACCTCGTGGGACCTGACCCAAAGCAAAAGCCAGGGGGAGAAAGGTGTTTGTGTTTCTTGTGCCTTCAGGTTGCTGCAGTATCCTTTGTGTCCTGCTGGAGCAACTGGAAGTTGCTCTGTAATGGCAGTGCATGAATCCCTGTGCCCGTGTAACATTCCAGACAAACAAATGTGCAGTGTGAGAGCACAAGTGCTCACACGGCCCCGATGCTGCGCTCGTGCAAAGTCAAGGTCACTGGCACTGGTTGTGTCACAGGCACGTTTATCCCACAGTTGCTGTGAAAGTGCACACACACAGGTGATTGTGGGGCTGTACAAACCCTGCTGGACGCAGGTGTTGTCACCAATTTAGAAAGTTAACAGGGTAGCTTTTTGTTAAGCTTCCCCTGGCTACTGCCACAATATAAATTAGAAAGCCTTGCACTGAGCTTGAAAAATCTGATGGCACCATCGACCAGGCTGGGTTTGGAGCTGCTGGAATTGCAAACTGCATGTGATATAAATGGCCTGAAGTAAAACAAGTCATTAAAATAGAATATTAATGATCTAAGATGTTGGTAACACAAGAACCCTTTTAAATTTTTGTCCTAAATAGTGAGCTAAAAGTAAACTATAGGAGCTGATGATGGTAATAAAAGAAAACAGAGTATTTCCAGCCCCCAATTCCTTTCACAGCCCACAGTCCCAAGATGCTGCTCTTCCTTTTCAGCTCATGCTCTTTGCTCTCAGCACGGTTTAGGTCCTTATGTAAGCATGCTGGCCTCAGCTAACCTCCTCCTAATGTCCAAACATGTTTCTGTTGTGCCTTCTAGTACTTTACCTTTGTCGGATTTAAAATCTCATGGTGTGGATGCCAAAATCTAGAAGCTCCTCGAATTAAACTCAGTCTGTTCTAGGAATGGAGGGAGGCAGGATTAGCAGGAGGATTAGATAAGTAGGATTTTTGGCTGCAATGATACAGAGGAAGGCTGTTGTTTCTGTAGGTGTTGTGTTTTGGTTACCTGAACATCAAAGTCTTCTGAGTTTATTGTTGTTTTGGATTGTCTTGCTCATAAAGATCTCTTGGTGTTCTTGTTTTCGTTTAGTGGATTAACTGCTGGTCAGTGGAAGCAGCCTGTTGGAGGAGATTAACAACAGGGTGATGGTTTCTCTCCTGAGCCCTTACGAAGGGCTCAAGAAATTGTTCCCCCTGGGGCAGGGATGGGGTGGGCACAAGTCATAGCAGCAGTGCAAAGCTGCAGAAGGAGCCACTGAACGGGCCGTGGCAGATGGGTCATTGCTGTGGATCCCAGACTGAAGTAGACATCTCTCAAAGGATTCAGCAGCAGCCTGGCCCCACCGGTGCCAAAATCCAGGACCTCTCCATCTGCTCGTTGCTGGACTGAGGTCTGTGGAGGACCTGGAGCTTGAGTTTGGCAAACCCAAGGTTTTGCGCTCCCTCTGCTGGCGACATTTCTGCTGGTCGGTGACTGCTCTTCATCCCTGAAGGAATGCAGAAATCAGTGGGACAATCTTGAACAAACAAGAAAGTAATAAAATTAGCGTGGCTCCTTTTTAGGGTCCTTGAACACTGAGAAAAAATCCTGTTGACCATGCTGTGGAGGTGCGAGGCAGTAAGTAGATGCATTTTTTACACTGCCTCCCAAAAAGTCATTGCTTGCCTTGGGAAGTGGAGGTACAGGGAAAATCACATCAGTGTAAGTCACACATCAGTATCTTTTGAATCTGGTGATTTGAATTTGAACTATGACCAAAAATGACTTCAGTATTCTGCTTGCTTGCCTTAAATTTTATATGAACTTTTTTGTTCTGTGTCATCCCAAATAGCACTAGGTCTCTCTCCAGATTCAATATTTTCTCTTCTCTCTGTTGCCACCTCTTCTCTCTCTAGTTTGCTAACTTCTAAGTGCTTCCTTGATTTTTTTTTTTTTAAGCTTCCACTCAGGTTAGAGTTTTAGAGGGGTGTCCAAAACCACTTTGCTTTCAGGAGAGTTTTCTCTCTCTCAAGTGTTACGTTTTCCATCTCTTCCTATCCTACTTCAGATCCAGCAGATACTCCTCTAAGACAGTACCTTCCAGGTTTGGGAAGCAGCTTGTGTTTGTTCGTTTACCAGGCTGAAATCAGAGTTCAGTCCAACGCTGAGAGCAGTCCAGCTATTGATGTGCATTTCACACCCTCAGGGACCCTGGTTATTGTCAGCTCCAGCCATATCCAGCCCAAATTCCCTGCTGCACAAGGACTGCCTGATTGGGAAGCATTGTCATGCTGTTCATGACAAGAGAGTCATTACTAATGTTTAAGGAGTTACTGAAACTTTTTCTTTTCACTCCTCATTTTCGCTCTTGCTCCCTGCCTATACCTGGTAATAGTTTTCCCTAAATGTTCTCATTTCTGATTCTTCCCTAAGATTTCCACTTTGATAGCAGAGCTCTAAGTTGAAATCACCTTTTTCTTTACACTCAGACTATTTCTAGATCCCAGCTAATTTCTTTTACTTGTGTACTTCTGGTGACTTCCCAGCTTCTGATCAGATTTTGTTGCCAGGTCACAACTTTCTAGAGCTGCAGTCTCACGTTTAGAAGCAGCAGCAAAGCAAATTGTCAATGTGCATCTCACCAAGGGTCTACCAGAAGGGAATAAAGGGTAGGCAGCAGCTGAGTTGGAGCACCTACACTGACTAATAGGCTGCTGGAGATGGAAAATGTTAGCTCATCGCTTCTCTTTCCTCTGCCACAGGGCAGTGGAGAGTTAGTGAGTCCTTTCTAGAAGCTTTGTCCAGTTGAGATTTCAAAGTTGCAAGTAACTGAGTTCTGTCATTTCCCCTGGGAAAGTATTCCTTACAAATACAATTCACTGTCAGGAAGTCATTCTGAAACTCTCCCTGATTTTTGCTTTTTTTAGTGTCCTCCCACTAAATGGACTTTAACACAAAGAGTCTATTTAAAGTGCTACTTTTTTATTTTCCTGTGAAGGCTGCTGTGGTTTCTAGTTAATGTTTGTACAAGACTGTGAGCTCTCTGGTTTAAAGGAGAATCACTGTATTCCCTGTGGTTGTGCTGATACTTTCACTCATTTCCTTGAGGGTCTGGATGAGTTTCACGTGACTGTATTAAATGAATGTTTGTTATCAGCTTCTCTTCCCAAATATATATTAAAAATTGTGTGTTTTGCTGCTGAAAAGAGCAGAATCTAAAAAGATCTAAATCTAGATTATGTTTGTGCAGAAGTTTTGGGTTTCTCTTGGTTCTGTGAATGGTGTTGTGAACTCAAAGGCAGCGTGCACCAGTTTGTGTATCTGTGTGGAGAGAGCAGCAGTCTGATTTCCCCACTGAAAGTAATCAAAGTAAAAAAGCAAGCAACATGAATGCAAATTTCTGCTAATAGAAGAGAGATTTAATGTCCTTGAACTGTGCTGCAGAAAAGAAACTTGGGAAAACAATTTTTACTCTGGTATAATTGCTTGCAATCTGGGGCTATTCCAGAGGGGGTTATTCTTAATGGTTAAATTACACAACGCATTATAAAATTGATTGTTTTGCATAATGTATTGTTGAACCTGTGAATCTCACTGACACACCCAAGTTTTTACCTTTGTAGAAATCAGTCAAAACCAAAACAGTTGTGTAGGAATAAACAGATTGTTAGTTAGCAAATTCAAGGGCAGCTAAACACCTCCTGGGATTTTTCTCTGTGTCATTGAAGGCATATTAAACAGGCTATAGCTTAATGTACCAGGGCACTCACCAGCAGCAAACAGACTCAGATTACTGGTTTTAATAAAAATGGACTAGCTTGGTTCTTGTTTTACCACAAACCGACTTAACTGGAATCTTCTGTTTTATAAATGTCTACCATAGCTTTGATTTAACACTGATTTCTTTTTGTTAATAGAAAGAAACTAGGAGCCTTTATTGAGATCTGCTTCTTGCATATAGGAAATAACACATAGAAGTCTTCCCAGTTACAAAGTTCATAAACCTCCTTTTTGACAGAAGGCATTTCTAGTTGCTTACTCATCATACAAGCGTACATCACATACAGGTTGTGGCTCTCTGCTCAGAGCACCTGAATTACACCTTTGCTGTTGGATCACTTACTTCCTGAGATCCTGGTTTTGCTTTAAAACTATGCCACCAGTATTGTAATTTTCTGCAGCATAGTCTGGCTACTAGTGTCATTTTGCTGTTACTTTTGGTCACATAGAAGGCCAAATTGTGGCATTCCAGATCAGTAAAACTTACTTTGCTGTCTTTATATATCCTTATGTACTGAAGGTTTTACAGGTTTTTTTAGATTCCTAAGCAGAAATTCAGGAGTGAAAACTCAGAAATGAAGCTTAGGCTGGGATTTCAGTCAAGCCTCCCTTCAAAGTGTCTTGGAATCACAGGATAATTTAGGAAGGGGCTTCTAGGGGTCGTCTGGTCCAACCCTCTCTTTTGAGCAGGCCACCTTTGAAGTTGGCTGAGGTCATTGAATTTTTGAATACCTCCAAAAATGGAGATTTCACAGCCCTTCTGGGTCCCCGTTCCAGTGTTTGACCACCCTCATGAGGAACAAGTTTCCATTGTTTAAGGAGAGTCTCCATTTTCAAAGCTTGTGTCTATTGTCACCTGTCTCATTAGAAGAACTCTAGTTATGTCTTTTCTGTAGTCCACTATGAGGTAAGAAAAGACTTGTAAGACCTTTCTTTTAGCCTTTTCAACCAATGAAGTGCCCTCTGCTTTTCCTTGTGTGTTGTGGGCTCCAGGCCATTTTAGGATCCATCCACTGGAACTGCTTCAGTTTGTCAATGTCCTTCTTGTACTGGAGGACCCCGAACCAAACACCAGTGCTCCGGGTGTGGTCTCACAAGTGCCAAGTGGAGAGAAATAATCCCTTCCCATGACCTGCTCACTGTACTGATGTCAGCATGCACTGAGCTTTCATTGCTGCCAACTCCTGCAGTGTGTTCACCCAGCCAGCCAGTCCCCACTTTTTCATCTCTAGTTTGAGCTGCATGGCAATATTCTTGAGGTCCTTGCTCTAGATGTATAAATGCCTCAGGATCAAAGAGTGAATTTTTTCCCCGTTTTTCAAGAAATGGTCAAGGTACTGTAAGAGGGTAAGTATTTCAGGCATTTCCTCCAGTTCTGTTCTGTGAGGTCAGTAAATCACATGGACTCCCAGGAGCTCCATCTAGGTTCACTTATGCAGATTTCACTAAGCATCTTCATGTTTCTTAATTATCATGATAAATTAATCAGAAGTTGTGGCACAGAGCAAAATTCAAGCTGAGTGGCAGGGTTTTAAGCAATGGGATGAGACTAAATTTACATTTAACATTTGGGTTGGTGCTTTAGTTGTCCATGAATGTAACTGAGATATTAAGATTTGTCACAACCTGTGGCTCAAGCCACAGGCTCTTGGTGGTGTCATCATTGCTGTACATGGCGGAAGCTGAGCCAGAAAGCAAATCCTACTGGCCTGTGGCCACAGAGGAGTTGTGGGTTACACATCACGCAGGTAATTTCTGCCTTTGTCATCAGATTTGGCAGTGCTGCAGAGCTGCCCACTTGCTAAATCTCATTGCATGAACACTTCAAACAAGTGATGAAAGAAGCACTAATGTAGTGTGGTTAGAGACTGGCCAGAAAATCAGTGAAATACAGAATTTATTTATATAATTTCCATGCACCTGTTCTCTCTGTTTAATTTGTGTTCTGCTCTCAAAGCCCTAGTAATATTACAGACAGTCCAGGTTCCTTGCCTGGACATTTCCCCTATTCAGCTCCTTAATGGATATGTTATATGTCCTTAGCAGTGGAAAATACAAGTCAAAACCTCTCTTGCTCAATTGAATGAAATTGTAAAAAAATTGCCAGTGGCCTGATCAAGTCTTTGAATAAAGCTGTAGCCAATTTCTATTTCAAACACTCAGAGGGGTCATTATTTTACTTACGGGCCACTTTTAAAGTTGAGCACATGCTGTGTGGTGCTCTTTTATGATGTATAATGAAGTCTACACTCCTCTAGCTTTTCCTTTAGCCTTTTCTGCCTTGATTACTTCCATATGTGGATGGTATTTTGCCATTGTCTGTGTCTGAGAGGGCATCCAGTCTGGGAATACATCTTTGTAACATCTCCATCACTAGCTCAGGTGCTTGTTCCACTGATGAATTCGGCAAATTATTGCATCTGGGTCAATATTATCTTGCAAAGATCCGAGAAATGTAATGTTCAGATCTGGTCTTTCTCATCAAGTAATTGCATGAGTATTGGAGCCAATGGAAAGGAAGGAGAAGATTTGGGAGCAAAAGGCAGGCTCTTAGGGGCAGCCTAGTAGTGTTGGTTTAATTTCCTCTGACCCCAACAAAGTTGTGTGTTCGTGAAAGTCCAGATCAGGAAAACTTGACAGTCAAGGAGGGAGAAAGGTTAATGTCAGCCTGTGTTTGGATATGCTCGCTTTGCCCAAGAGTGCAGTAGATGGTACAGATTTTGGTCACTCATCTCACATTAGGTATTGTTGCTCAGATCAGCTGGAGCTGCTCAAATGGGGAAAGCAGAACATATTTTAGTGATCCTGAATTCTTGGTGGCAGCCATTCTGATGGAAAGGGCAGGTAACTGGTTTGTGGATGAAACTTGTGCACATCTTCCCATTGTATTGCAGCCCCTCAGGTCCTTCCCCAATCCCATTTTCATAAATCTCTCCCATGCTTTTAGATGTGTCCAGGACTCCACTTTACTTTTCAAAATTTAAAATTTTATCACCTAGTTCAGCATTATCATAGGCAGTACAGAAGTGGAGGAAAAGGCTCAAATTTGACGATTCTGATCAAAGCTGAAACACTGGGTTGATGCTGTTGTCTTTTGGGGGTTTTATTTGTCTGGTTTGTTTTATTTTTTTGATTTAACCCACTTGTACAGATCTTACTATTTACTAATGTGTGAGAATGGTGATCCTGAGGAATTAACATCTGCATAAGCACATGCTAAGGAGCTGCTCTGGTCCGTGATAGAAATAGTTCTTGAAGGAGCCATGCCTTTTGACTTGAAAACAAATATACTAATACCTGAGCAGACACTGGGAAATAAATTGCAATATTTGTTTTGTCTGTGTAATTTTTTTTGTGCCACTGTTCTTATTGAATATTGATATGTTGAAGGAATATAATTAGAGTAGTATATTAAGAGGGAACAGCAATAATAACAGTACTTAAATCTTTTATGTTTTTATGAAGTCACTTTTTTTTTAAATGCAGTTCATTAAGCAGTAAAAAGAGCTGTAAGTCTTGCAAGGAATGCAAAAAATATAAAACCTGTAAAATCTGGCACAGTGAAAGGCTTTCAGTACAATAGGAATGTTGATACTTTAAAAATCACAAATCATCTTTCTATTAATTCACCGTAGAATAAGGTCTCCTCAAGATAAGACTCAGCAGTGCTGTGGAGTTGGTATTTAAAGTATGTCCATCTGCATCTAAACGAGTAGCTCCAAGACAATCAGATTATGCAGTAGTTACTTTGGTGAGAATATCGCCTAAGTGGAATGGAAACTTCATTTTGAGTCTAATATTAGACCCTGCTTTGGAAAATTCCTTTTAAATGATCACAAGCTGGGAATAGCAAAAGAATTTAACTTTCGACAGACAGCATTCACCAAGAATTTGTTTTTAACTGCTTATGTTGGGTCCCTGGGAAAGCAGATGTGAAAAACTTACCAAAGTGAATTGACTTGACCTGATGCAATGTTTATATCAGTAGTTGATAAGTTTTCCTCCCTTGTCTAATTTGTTCAGGATATTTTCATTCTTTAAGCATGAGTAAGTCTGGGTTGGAATAGTTTGAATGCTTGTTAGTCTAATAATCTGAATCTTAAAACATGCAGACATTATTGCCTATAAAGGGGTCTAAGCAAAGTTGGACTATTTTGGTTGTCCTTCCACAGTTGGAGATAAGTGTTGCTTTTGATACAGCAAAGACGATTGTGAGGCAACATTGCTTAGCTCTGATAGTTCAGAAAGCATATTGGTATCTGCTGTATTTGTACTTCAAAGTGCCACTTGCATTTGGTGAACCCTTTGAATCCATGTTACTATTTATGCAGCTTTACAAAGGACTGGCTTTCAGTGACAGTCAGGGAAACTGGCAGCCAAGGGTATCAAAGCCAGTTTGAGGGGTCATAGTAATATTGTCATCATTATTCCTGTGACAGAAAGAACTTCAGGAATTCACTGTGGAAGATGCATAGCTCAGGGATCTTCAGAGCCACTAGTATATCTCATCTTAGCTTGTATCTTTGTCGATCAGACACTGTCACTTTGGATATTTTAATTAATTCATTCTAAAATAGGATGTGTGTGTGTCCCTTATGGAGAATATATAAATAAATTACTTTTGAGGAGGGGAGGAGAAGAAGAGAAACTGATGGATTGGGCTGACCTCCCCAGCTCTACTCTGTCTCCATAATTCTGTGGTTTGGCCATTGTTGCTGTTGTTTCCAAGCTTGAGGAAAACATCCATGGGACCTCATAGCAAAGGAGGGCTCCAGCCTGGCCTTCCTCTGCCAATGCATGAGACAAGAAGCAGAACAACTGTCAACAAGATAATATAATGAATTCAATGCCAGGGTGACGGTTTTGCGAAAGACATTAGAATGAGAACACTGATCTCTTCAGTTGTTCTCTTTTAGTGCTCTAGGTGGATTTATGTGATCCAGGAATGCATATCTCAAACAGAAATCAGATTATGATTTTAAGCATGTGTTAAACTTTGCACCTTTTTTTGTGAAGCCTGACAACAACCTTGTTGTCTTTTTATTTATACCTGTGTGCCTATAGTTCTGCTATAATTTCTGATCATTCTGGAATTTCTAAAATGTCTAAATTGCTGATCTGTCTCCTTGCAGGCAAGTCTCACCTGGCTATAGTACAAAGAGTAAACAATGAAGGAGAAGGGGATCCTTTTTATGAAGTCCTGGGAATTGTCACTTTAGAAGATGTGATTGAAGAGATCATCAAGTCTGAAATTCTGGATGAAACAGATCTATACAGTGAGTAGAAATATTTGCAGTTTGTTTATGGACAAGAAGAAAGACTCCATCCAGCATCAATTGTGTTTGTAGCTGTGTTGAGAGATGTTGCTGATTTAAAATCTCAATGGTCAAACTGTTAAGGAATTGTTTCCTTAACAAAATGACTTGCAGATCCTTCAAGTGGTTGAAGTAATTTTTGGTTTTGCAGCATGGGTACCTCTGCTTTATGCTGCATTAATTCAGAAACAGGACAAATGTCTTTATGTGACCTTTTCGTCAAGGAGATTTACGTCTGCAACAAATGTCCTCTGTCCTGCTAGCTGTTCTCCACCACTGTGGCCTTGGTAAACTGTTCCAGTGCTCACTTTTGCCTATCCTCTCTCTGCCTCAAGGGTCTGTGTGTACTACCATACTTTAGCAAGAAGGCAAGCAAATACCACACTTCAAGGAAGAGAAAAGGAGTCTCTTTAGAATCTCTCTCCGTCTCTCATTCAGAAATCCTGAGAATGGATAGTCTTCAGAGCTAAACACCAACATGTCCTAAATGCCTTCTCTTTTTATTAATCAGTACAGCTCCTTTCTTCTTTATGTTAACATATGTCAAGAGAGATGATGCTGTAGGTCAAACATTACCTCGGGCTTGAGAGATCTGGACTCTTTTCTTTCCCAGGTTAGAATTTCCCTGGTCTTTGGCCAGTTACCTAAAGTATCTTTGCTTTTCTTCCCATCTGCATGATCTGGCCTGTGCATACAGGACTTCCTTTCTGTCATTTTTCATCTGTCTTATCTGTGTTTTGATCACTTGCTGGCAGATGCTATTTTTTACTATGTGTTTGCATGCGGCACAAGGATGTCTCCAGATTCTATTATAGTAGAAATAATAATTTTAAGTATTTTTAACACTGTTCAGCTGTCCTTTGCTTTCTTTTTCTTTCCTCATGAAAGGGATTGGAATGTTTCTACGGCACTTTTTTCAGGCCAATGCAAGCATTTTCTATCTTCCCTCCCCAAGCCAAATGTCTGATGAGCGCTTAACACTGAGGGATAGACATACTTCTACTTGTTTTTGCCTGAACTGCTCTGTGTAGCTGGTCAGTGTTTTGCCGGTATTTATGTGCCCAAAGGTTCATGTAAATCACAGTTGTGTTTTACAATATGCTGAACAGTCTAATTACCATGCAAATCACAGAGGTCCAGTTAGTATTGATTTCTCTTCATACCTTCACAAATTAATTGTTGGGCTAATCAGTTACAGCATAATGCTTTTACAGGCTGGATTCAGACTTTCTTTTATACTCCAGAGAGATCCTTTGTCTACCTTTGCAGTATGTCCATGTTTCTACAAGTGAAGACACTGCATATGATTTTCAACTTTTTTTTTGTTTTTTTTTCCCTTGTTTGTTAGTAGAAAACACACAGATCATGCTGTGTTGTTCTTCAGGACAAAAAAAGCTTTATCCATTAATAGCATGTTAGAGGGCAAGGAAATGGGAATTTAATTTTACTATCTGAAGGCTTCCTAGATTAACAAAATAGAGCTAGTGAACATGGAGTTCATTTGACACTCTCTTTCCTGAGAGGGTTTTACTATTGAAAATTCCTGGTTCAGACCAGGAAGAAAACTTCCTAGGCTTCCTGGAGGATGCAGGAAATTTTGGGGGGTGACTCCTGCTATGTACTATGAAGATGAACTTATAATTTTTTTATGAGGCACTGGAGTTCATTCCACTGTTCAGATTGAAGGAAACTGTAGCAGTATAGGAAAGAGCAGGAATCCCTAGAAGCTGTGAATTTCACAGAAAATGTGACAGATTTTGGATTTGGGCACATTGATGTGCTGTAACCACCTCCAACTGGGGTAGTGATGGGAACATGCTTTGGGTTTATTGAAGGTACTTTGTTGTCCATAGTATATTAAGGCAGCTCATTTCTAGTGTTGATATCAGAGTGTCAGTGCTAGTAGCCCCATCTCTGATGCTGTTCATTATAGACCATGCTGGCTTGCTCAGCTCTGATCAAGCCAACTTGAAACCCTTGGACTGATTTGCTCTGTACTACATGTTTACTTAAAAGTAGACCTTATGAAAAATTTTGGCAGCATTGTTTTACTTTGTTCTGAAGTTCTAAAAATGTTTTGTTTTGCTTTGATGGAAACTTGAAATTTGATGAAATGTCTGACCTTGGTGTTGGAGCTGTGCCTTTCTGTTGTTTCCATGAGAACCTATTTGAACTGCATCGGGATAGAAGCAATAGTACATTACAGTTTTTGTTGAAAGCTGGTCTCACTGCTGAAGCTCTGCAGCTGAATTTCTGGAGGTTGCATGCCAAATAAATGTATTTCTTCAGGTGGCTCTATTCTGCTATGTCTTATGGCTTGCAGACATGTTGGGAGCAAGGAGAAGATGGGAGCAGGAAAAATTACTAAATGTGTCTGACCCATCAGCATCTGGGTAGACTGAGTACTTCTGAGCATGAGGCTTTGTATAGGGGATGCTGAAGGGATGGAGAGAAGAGGTTTCTATCATGGTAGGTGACTCTGGCTGCCTTTCAGCTGAGTCGTGATGAAAAGCTATCTGAGTGTTTGGCTTTTGGTATTGGAAAGTTGGAGCATTTTTCGTGGTTGGCACATTAAAGGAATCTGTCCTGTGCTCCCATAGCTCTGGACATGGTGTGAGAGCATTTCTCAGTCTTCTTGGAGACCCAGTAGAGAAAGCTGTATGTTTTGTGTTGGCCTCAGATTTCACAGACTGCTTGTCTACCTTTTTGATCCAGGTTATTCATGCATACAGATTCAGAGGTGGGTTGCTCCTTGTAAAATCTGGGATTTTTCTGCTACTGAAATATCTTAACATACCTTTGTGTGTGTGCTCTGCTTGTTGTGGATGAATAGTCTGGTTGTAAGCATCATCTTGCTGCATTTTTGCATCCTCACCCCTGTGTTGTTCAGCAGTGTCTCTCAACTAGCAGACCCCTGTCCAGCCTGTGCTGCAGGGACATTTAGTGCCAGGCTGTGGGGCCCATCTGTTGGCAGCTGCAGCAGGGCAGTTCTCTATAGCTTTCACCTAATGAATTTTTTTTAGCCTTGGCAAGTCACTTCCCTGAGAGGAAGACCCCATCTTACCCAAATATTTCTATTTCCAAAAAGCTGTCAAAACAGATATGTTAAATATAGAGAATCATAGAATGGTTGGGGTTGAAAGGGACCTTAAAGATCATCTTGTTCCAATGCCCCTGCCTAGGTAGGGACATCTTCTACTAGACTTGGTTGCTCAGGGGCCCATCCAGCCTGGTCTTGAACACTTCTGGGAGTCTGGAAGGTCCACAACCTCTCTGGGCAACCTGTTCCAGTGCCTCACCACCCTCATAGTGAGGAATTTCTTCAAAATATTTAATCTAAACCTACCCTCCTTCAGCCTAAGGCTATTTCTCCTTCTCCTATGACTACATGCCCTTGTGAAAAGTCCCTCTTAACTTTCTTGTAAGCTCCCTTTAGGCACTGTAAAGTGTTGAAAGGTCTCCCCAGAACCTTCTCTGTTGCAGGCTGAACAGCCCCAACTCTGTCAGCCTGTCTTCAGAGAAGAGGTGCTCCAGCTCCATAGTCATCTCAGTGGCCTCCTCTGGACTGGGTCCAACAGGTCAATGTCCTTCTTGTGTTGGGGGCCCCAGAATGGGACAGAGTGCTCCAGGTGGAGTCTCACAAGAGCAGAATGGAGGGGGAGAATCACATCCCTCAGCCTGCTGGTCACTCTTCTTTTGATATGTGCTAGTAAACTCTGTATCACTTCTCCCATTTAAACCATGGAGCTACTGGAATAAAAATGGTTTACCCTTTCAAGTATTTCCACTGTCATTCAGTGGAAGTATAGCAAATGCAGAAAAGGTTGTGCAGCACCAATTTATCTGACAAGACCTTCAGGTATTGGCATGGTATACATCAGTATCCAGTGTCAGGAGAACAGAGTTTTGCATAGCTGGAATCTCATCTTTCAATACACCGAGGTGATTGACACCAGTTAGAAAATAATGGTTTTACCATTAGGACTGTGGACTTGCTAACCTTCTGATGTTTAGCACCCATAGGTTGAAGGAGCTGCATTCTTATGGGAAACAATATTAGGCTGTTTAAGTGCTTCAGGTTTTGTCCAATGACTTTCAGTTGCCAAAACATGAGGGATACACAGAGCAAGTTGGCTTTCCCAGGTAGGAACAAAAAGAACTGACAAAACTAACTTAATAATTCCTAAACCTTGCTTTTAAAATTAAACAAACTTGCAGGTTTACGAAGCCCTGTGGAGTGGCTTTGTGGTCATAGGCTGTCAACCTCAGTGAACATCACTGGGAGGCTGAGGGAGAGGAGGACATGGAGTGTGCTGAGTGAGACTTTGGCCTCCACCTCTGGCTGCCTGGAGTGGGCATTCTGGTACTGACTGTGGGCAAGTCTAGTCCTCTGGGAACTGTACTTAGTTTTCTTAGAGTATCTGATAGATGTACATGTCAAGCAGTTGCTTATCTCTGTCCTTGTACAATTCTTGTGTGCTGGACAGAACCACGCTTCCATTTGATAACAATATTTTTGTCTTCCTTGCCTTGTTTGGAGCTCTCCTCTGTCCTAAATACAAAAGGAGAACGAGAGGTTTCCTAAAACGTTGCCTGGGTGCATTTGCAGCACCCTGCAGCCTGCTTGCCTATCCAGCTGAATGGGTGATCTGAGGTTTGAACCCCCTGTTTGTAGTTGTCTCCAGTCCAACCTGGCTCCTTCAAGGAAATCTATGCAATCACTCATCATGTTATACACCAGGCCTTAAAGTTCAGTAATAATACAAAAGCAATCACAACCTTAGTTGTATTTGGACCACTCCTCTTGAGTTCTCTCCCTCATCAGGAGCTCATGGTCAGTCTTATTGCCTTTGATTTGAAAGAAAATTCTAAGTATTCCCAGAACTTACTGAAGATGATTGCAATATTTGTTGATATCTCACCAATAGTGAGAGTATTCTTCATGCTTTGTATTGTTCGTGTTGCAGAACCAAACAGCACTCTGTAAGCAGAGATCACTTCAGTGTGCCAAGATAACTTCACTGCCCTTGTCTCCATCACTGTAGAAAGGACAGACAGGAAATACCTGGTCTGTATTCAGTTACATCTGTCACAATCCAATCCTTGGTTCCTATGTCTTACAAGAAGTTCAAGAGTTGTTTGGATAGTGAAAAACAATTTAAGACCATCCCTTGCAAAATAAGCCAAGATAATGGCTTTAGGCCATGTGGCTCTGCTCTCACTGTGTAACATTTTTCTTGAGGGAAGATTTCTGGATAAGCTGCCAAGGAAAAAGTAGGAAGAGTTGAAATCACCCATTGTTTGGTTAAGATCCTGGGTCTCTTACCTTGATGACTGATACAGACAGAAAGATTTAAGGCATCTTCCCACATGTGTGATGCTGGCCCTATTTTCAGGTACCAGAAGTGCCGTGTGAAGCCTGCAGTGGTACAGCTCATTCACGGGAGAAGCACAGAGGCGTTTCCCTGTCTCAGGGCCAAAACTTGTACTTGTGATGATTTTCGTCTCCTCGAAGAGAGCAATGACAGAGCTCCTTGTGAGAAAGCATCTCAGATACAGCACTTAAAAATAACATTCTCTGAGCTTTTCACAAAAGGCACAGTTTCTATTCTTCTTGCCTCTTACAAGAGGTAGTACCTAGTGAAAGCTTCTAGTAAACTTTTCCCCTATTCGCTTTCTATTGCTTTGGTATCCATCTTTCCTTTAACTTCAAGTACAAATAAGGTCTGTCTCAGACTATATTCCTAAGGCAGGGATTGTTTTTATTGTGTAGCCACTCCCTTGAGTGGTTTCCTTTCCCGCTTTTGGAAAAGAAAGCACAGTCCCTGATGTAGTCCAAGTCCTGGGTAATTACTATTAGGGTAAGAGGCTTCTGGTTTCAAAGAAGAAAAAGGGCATGGGTTGTCATCATTCTTCTCCTTGCACTTGGGAACAAGTATCTCAAATTTTCTGATTTGCACTGCTCAAGGAATAAACTTGAGAAATATAACTAGGTAATTTACTATCAGTATGATATTGCTTTGAGTTTGTGATAGCCCTGTAGTAAAGGCTTGTCCATGGAAAATTGAGGATCTAAATGTATTCATATCTAAAAGACTCCATGACTTGGGAAAATCTAGATACCTGTAAATTACCAGTACTGTGATTTCCAAGCCTCAAACTCAACCATTCTGAGACTTATGCAGTCTGTAGCACATATTTGGACATGTAAAGGGCTCCAGATCTCAGTGGCTTCCTTGCTGTTGTGCATCTCTTTAGTCATCATTGCATGTATAACCCAAAATACAGAACAGGTACCTGGGAGTATGTGCAAAGTTTCAGTTTGAGCTTCACCCACACCTCTTCGTGTGCTTGCCCGAATTGTCTGCAGTGAATCAATGTACTAGAACTGCCCATGGTCCCTCAAAAGTACAGTCATTTTAAACCAGTTGACTAAGGGTCTGATAGACAAGTAGCTGTAGTGTTCACTGGATCTTTCCTCACTAAGGCCCTAGAACCTGAGCCGTGCCACAGCTCTGAGGGACTCACAGAAATTGCTTCAATACTTGGATTTGCTGCACTATATTGGAGCTCAGAGCTGTCTGACAGCATTCTGCTGCTTATAGACACTGCTACCCTACACACTGTGTCAACAGAGAAGAGCAAGACCTTGCCATCTGAGCAGAGACCTCTTCTCCCTGGAATTATGTATACTATGCCCCAATAAAGCTGCAGCTCTACACTTACCTGGTTTCTTAAACATTTTGGAAGATTAGCTCAGTGGTGGATGCTAATTGCTGGTTGTTCATGTCTCTTTCATGTTGTTTTTCACAAATGGGGGTTCCCCTCTACAGAGCCTCTTTTAAGACACAGACAACCAAGTTTCCCACCTCCAGGCCATGCACCTTGCCAGCCTTTGCTGAAGTTTGAATAGCACAAGAGTGCATACACTACACATTGGGAATTACTTCAACCAAAGGCATACAGAGTTGGCCGCAGCTGTGGAGAGTCAGTGAAGCCATGGTACAGCCTAAGTTATTTTATATTTCCTCTATGTACTTGCTGTGAATTTTTTAAGGAATGTGTATGGAAAAAGTAGCTATCACTGTGAAACAATACCTTTTGATCTTTAGTAACACTGAGCAAGACTCCTCCTCCCCACCTGGAAATGCACACACACTTCAAGTGTAACGTGCAGAGCCACTCTGCAATCAGGCGTTTGCAAGCAAAGACTTTCCCCCTGCTGAAGTGACAGAGGCTGTGGGTGACTGGCTCTGCGGGACAGGGGCCCACGGCCACATAGCTCACTGGTTGTGTCTGGTTTGTGCTGCGTGGCCATGAGCAGGGCTTTGCAGAGGGCTCTGCCTGCACCCTGTGCTCTGAGTGGCCATCCTGGCTGACTAAAGGCAGTACGGTTCATGTTGGACATTCTAACAGAAATTACTTCCTTCCTTTCTTTTCCCACCCTCCCTTCCTCAGCTGATAACAAGACGAAAAAGAAAGTAGCTCATCGGGACAGGAAGCAGGACTTCTCTGCCTTCAAGCAGACAGACAGCGAGATGAAGGTTAAAATATCACCGCAGCTCCTCCTGGCAATGCACCGGTTCCTGGCAACAGGCAAGTGTGGGTTGTCTTTTTTTGGAATCGTGCCAGAGCCTCGGAGGCAGTTTGTCAGCAAAGGCCGGTGAGGTGGGTGGGACAGTACAGGTGGGAAGGGAGGCTGGATTGTGGGGTGACAAATAATGCCACTGTTGTGTTTTTCTTTTTAAATTCTCTCCTCTCCTGTGTTCAGTGTCGGCATGAACCCTCTGAGACATATACCAGGGGTGGACCAGTAACTTTAAATTGGTCTGAAAGGTAAGGATGAATGCCAAGTGCCGCACTGCATGTCTAGAGTCCGTCAGATTAACGACTAGCAAGTACACCCCATTAGGAAGAGCTCAGGGAACAAACCAAAGAGGACTCGATACCACTGGCCAGCTGACTGTAATTGCACTCTGGCGCCTTCTCCAGAAAGAGATGCTGGACTTTTTGCAGGAAGGTCTAAACCTGTTCCATGAGACTTTTTGACTCCAAGTGAAAAACTCTCCTGACACATTTAAGGCAGACTGCACAGTGGTTGAACTGTACTCTTTAAGATGGATTTCTGTCTGGTTTGTGTGACCTCCGTTGATGACTTCAGGTTTCAGAGGACAGTTGTCTCCATCCCAGAACACCTTGATGTTGTAGCCCTTGGGTGGGCTAAAAGAGGCAGAGAGGCCAGGGCCTTGAATGATTTCTTGCAGCTGACACTGCCTTTCGTCGTAAAGTTGGTCCTTTCACCTCAGAGATGAGACCTTTTAACAGGAGAGCTTGTGGAAAAATACCTTCCTATTGCTCATGCTGTCTCTCTTTGACATATAAAGACTTCTCACACGCAGGCCTTTCAGACGGGCGTCTATCACTGCCGTGTTCAACGTATATTCGTGGGTGGAAAATTATAAAGTTGTTCTGTTTCAAGTTTGCCAGCTCCAGTTGGAAATTAGTACTTCCCCTCCTCTAAGATGCAATAACTGCCTGCCTAGATGCTCCTAGTCTGCCTTCATGCTTTGTTTTGCCTCTGTGACTTGAAAGAAAGATGTACATGATCGGTTATCACATCTCAGCTGAGGGGCAGTAATTCCTTAAAAGTCTCGGACTCCTACGGCTCATGTGCATGTGAGCATGTCCTTGGTGAAAGGAAGCAGTTCAACAGGAAGATGCGGATTTAACAGCAAGCAAGGCGTTGTTCATGTAGAGTACAAGACTTGGTGGAGTTTCCTAAACACCTGCTCAACAGACATAGCCTTACAGTGCTGCCTCTCTACTTGTTTGTGGATGAAAGGATTGTGTAGCTTAAATCCAGGTCTGTCTGTGAAGCTACTACTAAATAAGATGAAAGCTACAGATTTGGTTTCTCTGTTCTAAAGCGAGAATAGTATCTTTAGCAGGTACTGGGTCATTAACGGCTCTGTTCTGAAATGAGGTGTTGGGAAGCTTATCAATTTGCATGTGTAAGTCTTGTCTTCCCTCGGTCAACTCTCCCACACAAGGATGAGCTTTTCTGCTTCAAACAGCTCCTGTTGGGAACACTGAAGATCATGTAGATAGGGAATGTGTTCTGTGTGTCAGGAATTAATCCCATGTGGTTTGAACTGATCTGCACTATCTCTCACTTGGAGTAACTCTTCCTGTATGAACTGTGGCAGCCCCAGTTGTGTCTGATTTATGTAGAGTATATATCTAGAGCAACTTTCTAGACCCCCAGCAGTGATTTTTAAAAAATTTTATTTTATTTAAGTGCAATAAATGCAGTGACTTTAATACCTTTTAAGGAAGGAAAAAACAAATTCAGAGGTTCTCTGTGACCCAGTTGTAAAGCTCTTCCATTTATACAGCTCTCCAATGAGCCATTACAACTGTGACTCTGAACTCTCAAGAGGGCAAGACTGTCTTTTTCTTTTGCCTTTCAGATGAAGACATGGTTTTTGGTTGTTTTGAAAAATACTTCAGTGATGCAAGTTGGGGTGTTACTGTGGGTTTTTTTTTTCCCCTGGCAAACCTAACAGTCTCAAGAGACAGGAAGCCTGCAATTCCATAATGGATCTCTCTGCATCTGTGTGTCTTTTATAGGCAAATGCTTATTAACGAGTATTTCTAACTTCTTGCCAGGCATATGAGGTGTAATGCCACGTTGTATCTTGTGTTGTAGAAGTAGAAGCATTTGGTCCATCCCAGATGTCAGAGAAGATCCTTCTCAGGCTGCTAAAACATCCCAACGTCATCCAGGAGCTGAAATACGATGAGAAGAACAAGAAAGCCCCAGAACACTACCTCTACCAGCGAAACAAGCCCGTCGACTACTTTGTTCTCATTTTACAGGTCAGACATGTGATTATGTAGATAAGTGCAGAACCCTTTATCTCCTGATGTATCCCTCTCTATACCTCTTCTAGTTGTTGAAGTTTGGCTTCTTTCAAACATGGGAAGGGAACTATGGCTCCTGGGTACTGCTCCTGCTTCCTTTATGATCTTGCCAACCTTGAAGAGCTCACTCAGCTGCTTTCAGCCTCAGTTAAACCAGTTGTGAAGGGTAGGAAGCACTTCCCACTTCCAGTCATTTGTTGAAAATTGCTTATGCTTTCAGTATCACTAGGACAGATAATACAAAGGGATCCCTGTGTACAACTGGCATTGTTTGGATAATTGGGCTGCAAAAAATGGCATATCATAGGAGTTTGGCCAGGATGTTTTCTCTACTGTGCTTTTTCCTTTTGGAAAAAGGAGGCATTGGGAGTTTGGCAGTTTAGAGAAATGACATTTTCTGTGCAATTTTGAAGTCTCTACCTGAGGTGTTGCAGGAAACACAGGTTTTGGTGTGAGGGCCTTGTTCCGTCTGATGGCACTTCCTGATGGCACTTCCTGCCACAGCTCCTGCATTCCCTGGGCGTTCTGCAGTTTTCCTGGGAACCCTTATCCTATGCTGAGATCCCTGCATTTGCATGGATTTTAGATTGGAGCCCTATGTGGTGTGGAGGATTGTTTTTTGTGTATTCTGTGCAGGATTGCTTCCAGCACTGATATCTCCCAGGTTTTGTTACCTGTCAGGAACAGTTGAATGGCTTAGGTAAAGCTTTACACAGGAACCAGCTTCCATCTAGCACCATTTAAGCAGGAATAGTCCCTTAAGAGAGATTTTGCTGGAATGGTGCTTATGTTTCTGTCCTGCATAACTGAAAATCAGTTTTGGTTATAAAAGCACAAGCATCATAGCTAAAGTTTTAACACAGGGCTTGAAATCTTAACATGACCTCATGAAAAGAAGGGGGTGGGAAGGTTAAACACTGTCAATGATAAGCAATTAAGAAAGCACTGGAATATTATATTGTGGATTTAACGTAATTCTCTTTAAAAAAAAGATCTGTTTTTTCAAGAATTTGAGATGTCACTGATAGCTCTTTAACTGCTCTTTCTTATGTGCTGAATTGTTGCAACCTGAAATATTCCAGAGGCGAGATAATGCTCCTGATGTAATGCTGCAAAGATGTAGATGGAGGACATGGGTGATACAAAAAGAACAATCAGTTCTTTCTGAGCTATTCTGCAGTCAATAAATATTTAGCAAACACAGTGTGCCAGATCTACAGTGCATTTGGAAAAGTGAGTGTTGCAGGAGGTACATACTATGAAAATGATAACAAGGTTGGTTCTGCCAGGGTCGGGAGGGGATAAATACTCTGCTTTTGTTACTTACATGGACTCTCACATTGAGGGACCAAGAATGCCTTCACAGTAAATGCATGCCAGCACACAACTAAATGTATATTCTTCTTATGTATAATCAGTCTTTGCTTGGGTGATGAAATCGTACCTTAGGATGGCTTTTAGTGAAGAAATAAGCTACTTATTTGTGTTATGGAGTGAAATTGGTTTTAAAAGGGACTGTATGAAGTTGTTGCTTGTGATAGCAGGAAAGTGGATTTGTGTGCTGGACACTCTCTTCCTGGTAGGCAGATTTTGTGGTTTCTCTCATCTGGGACAGTTAGACAAATTGACCTTGGTGTGAGGGTTCATGTAGTTTGACTACATTGGCACCTTTTTCTGCCCAAGTCCAGTACTGTAAATTTAAAGGCATGATTATTTATTTTAAATGGCACTTAATGAAATAAACACATAGAAATAAATTCTATCTTTTGGACTCATTTTGACCCGATTGTTTCCAAGTGACGTTCAGTCTTAATACACCTGGGACAGGCAGTCTGCCTTTTCCAGCCTAGCCAGAGGGAAAGCATTGCAGGTAATTATTTTGTTTGCCTGAAATTGCAACTATTGTGTAGTTCAGCCTGAAAGCTACATGAGATTTCTTCTGCCTGCAGTGGTGTGCTTTGAGTCTAAGTACCAGTAAGGATGGATGGATGTGAAAACCAGGCCCTGCTAAGAAACCAGTTATTTTTGGCTACTTGTATACCAGAGTAACTGGGATGTTGACAGCTGTGTTTGACATGGTGTTCTGGAGTTCTGTGGAGGACATGATGGTAAATATTTGGTTTAGCCACATCAGAACCAGGTGCACCTGCGTGGTAGTGCAGTTTTGTACAGCTTGGGAAGCACTGAGGGTCCTTTGTAGGCAAGACTGAAAAAGAGCAGAATCTTAAGGGTGCTGAAATATATAAAACTGCTAGAAACCAAGAAAACCAAAGTAGCCCCAAGGCTGCTCCTCCAGGAATAAGGTCTTTGTTTCTATGGGAGTTGCAGTCAGCTTCCTTGCATGTCTCCCATCTTCCTTTCCTATGTTTGTGTTAGAAGGGACTCTGTATGAATGTGAGCTGTGGCCCAGAGTGTCTTCGTATCTCTAGATCCCACATGACCCTGCTACACATAAGCTTGTTGTGCTACTGGGGGAGTATTTTTGCCCTCTACATGCAGGGAAAGCAGCCTGGCAGCACTTGGAGCAGGGCAGTAGTACCAGCTCGAAGCTGCGTGGTGATCCTGATTCTGATCCTCTGCAGAGACTTACACTGGCCACAGGGCACCAAAGACCATGGTAGCTCAGGGCACAAGAGCCTATTGCCCCTCAGGATCTGTCCCTGTTCAGGCACTGTTACAAACTGAAGGGACCATGACACTGCTTAGGGATGTCAGGCAAAACTATCTTTCAGGGCTCAAGCCTGGTCTTGTGCCTTGAGACCTATGGTCCTTTTTAATTGAGCTCTCTCTCTCCTTTTCCTTAACAGGGGAAAGTGGAAGTGGAGGCTGGGAAAGAGGGGATGAAGTTTGAAGCTGGTGCTTTTTCCTACTATGGGGTGATGGCCCTCACAGCATCACCAGGTATGTCCTCTTACCTTCTGCTTCTGGAACATGTTCCTGCACCGTCCTGTGCGAGGGGCTGATGTGAACGGTGCCTTCTTGCCAGCAGAGCTGCATACCTGGCACAGTGTCCCTGGGGGGACCTGGCTGGTGGCGATGCTGGCGCTGCCTCCAGGACCCAGCAGCTGGCAGCGGTTTGCCAGCTCCTGGAGGGTGTGAGGGTTGGCCTTAGCGAGGGATGTGGTTGGTACCGGTGGAAAGCTTCGGAGTTTTGGAATAAATAGTTAGTGGCAGAGGGACATCTAGTGGTGCGAGGAGCAACAGCCCGGTTAGTTTGGGGATGGTTCTCTTTACCAGTCTTGTTTCTAAAGCTGTCTTGAGGAAAAAGAGGGCAGCAGTGCCAGAAAAGCGATTGATCCTGTCAGCCTGTGTGGAAATGTAACCTAGAAATCAGGGAGGGGGAAGAGGTGGTGTCTGAGGATGAGGTGTGAGCCAGTTCCCAGCACTCAAGTGGTAGCTGCACTCCAGCAGTGCAGGCTGGGGAATTGTCATATAATCCACCAGGAGTAGACTCCAATGCTGCATTTCAGCATTTGGTGCTGTATTTTGATGCCAGCAGTGTCACCACTAAGATCTTGACCTCAACTGCAAATTCACAGCCCTGCTGGGTGAGCTGGGACACTGGTGCTGCTGTTGGCCTTCTGCTGACCCAAAGCTGCTTGCTCAGCTTTAGGAAGAGACGTTTCTCATGCAGAAATTGTGTCCTCCTGTCAGAGCAGGGCTTATTGCCACTTGAGAGGCAGCTTGTTTTAATTGTACACTCACAAGTGCTCCCTTAGGACTGTGTACCTGTGTATGTCCACTAGCAAACAGCACTGGAGTTGAAATGGTTTTGTAAGTTATGAGTGTAACCTTTTAAACTCTGTGAACAACAGCAGTTCTCTTGGACCTGTGAGCTCACTTTTACAAGCAAGACTAATTCTTCTTTAATTATGTGCACTTCAATTTGGTCAGCCTAGCTTATGCTCTTTGAGGTTTGAGAGATTTTAAAGCATTCAGAGCACTGGTTGGATTTTATCCCAGTGATGGCAGCAGTGTTCACAAGGAATTGTGACACGCATATGTACAACTGCATCATACCCTCAGCTTTTGCAATATGGGCCAGGCATGGAGCTGGGGTAGGCATGATTGCTTCTCCTACCAGACCTACACTTGGAAATTATTTATGGCATCTCTGTTTTGCCAGCATTAGTTCAGTTCGAATGTTTTCATATGTTGTTTTTTTTTGGTCGGTTGGTTGGATTTTTTGTGTTGTTGATCCTCCCCACAGCCATGCCAGTGGCTCCAAGTCCTGTCAGGTCAAATGAGCTCCTCTTTGCATGTCCTGGGGTCCATCTTAGATTTTGTCATGTTACACGTAAGGATGTGCAGTATTTTAAATTAATCTTGACCAATCTTGGATTTGTTTACCTTTAACTGGTTGGCTTTTACCTGTAGCAAACCCCTCGATTTCTGGTTTTCCTTTGAGATTTAGGGAATTTTTTTTATGATGTCTTGCAGCATCCCAACATTTCTATTAAGATAAGCTCATAAAAATAAATTCCTGTTGCTCTGTGTAGACAGGAAAACTCAGTGAAAGTGTAAGTCATTGCAGAACATGAGAAAATTCCTGCTCTTCTGTATGTCCTAATTAGACTTCATGTGCCTGCTCTCCCCACCTGGAATATGAAGCCAATAGTAAGAGAGTAAAACACTAAAAACAAACCAAACAGCAAAAAAAAAGAACCCCACAAACAAAACCACAGAAATTAAACAAACAAACAAAAAACACAAGAAAAGAGTGAAGCTTTTTTCTTCAACTACATCTGGGAAGAGATTTGCAGTTAATGGTGAGCAGCACAGTACCCATCCCAACAGGGATGAGCTTGAAGAATCACAGCCTCACTCAACATTTTACTGAAAACTTGAAAACTGTAAAATGTCTTTTGGTTTTATTTCTATTATTTGTCTGACTCCCACAAGGAAGAGCAGTCTGAATGCTTTATGTTTTAACTCTTGCCTTCCAGGCTGGAGTGGACACCTCTGCTCTTCTTGAACTATTTAAAAACTGAGTGTACCTTGATGGACCATTCTGTGCTGGATAACCATTTAAATTAGCAAGTGAAAATTGTTCATTTCACTTGGATTCTTTAGCCTTGTTTTTTTGTTTATTCCTAAAATTGTTTGATTGGGTTTTTTTGGTTTTGCTTTTGTTTTAACCCTTTACTTTTTCACAGTTGATTTGCGCTTTTGATTTTTGTTCTTCAGTGTGTCAATTGACTCCTTCCCCTGTTGAGTGTGGATAGCTGCCGCCTTTCTGGTCGTGATCTCATCCTTTTTCTCTCCCTCTTCTAGTTCCCTTGTCCCTGTCTCGTACCTTTGTTGTCAGCAGAACAGAGTTGTTAGCAGCAGGTTCTCCAGGTAAATCTGCATGCTTCTATTTTCACCATTCTTGTGACTGCCCTGATGCCATAAAAAGTCAGCTGCAGTCTGTATTTGTCTGACCCCTTTGCTCGTTAGGGAGAAGTCCAGCACAGAGTTGTGCCTCACAGGTAGGTGTCCTGAGCTTTCATTTATGGTAACTGAAAGCAACATGAGAGTCATCAAAATGGGAAGAACATGTTAAAAAAAAAAGTCTGTGGCATTGTGTGCTTGTTCTTGTTTCTCATATGTACACTGGTGGAAAATTAGAAGGGAAGATATTTCAAAGAATGTTTTCTCCTCCAAGCTAAGGCTTAAAAAATTCTGAAGAAAACGGATTTGGCAGAGGAGAACGTCTGCTGCTTAAACTGCCATAAAAGGAAAACTTATTTAATGAAAGTATTCTTATATTCTCATATGGGTAAATTCTATGGTTTGTATACAGTCTGGCCATTTCAATTCCTGAAAAGCTTTAAGCTTTCTCTCAGTGAGGTTAATGCTGTGGAATGGCACAGTGATCTGAGTGGATGGATTTACAATGGAATATGCAAGAAGGTTGTGGGATTTTCTGGTTCCTGTTTTGCTTAAGACCTTTCCTTGTTGAATCGCCAAGTTGACTGACACAGAAATCCCTTTGGAGAGCAGAGACCAAGGAGGGAACAAATTGGGCCAAAAAGAGTTTTGAGATGTGGTTGAGTGATTGTAAATTGGGAAGGGTCAAGAATGGAGCTTTGCAGACACTGTGTGCGAGTAGTTGAGGAAAACAGAAACCCATCAAGAAGATGGGAAGAGCAGAATCCTAAAATAGTTTGGGCCACAGTAAGCAGCATATTTCTTCCTTTTGAAGTTTTCTTTTTCAGATGAAACATCTTTCCCTAGACGTAAAAGCAAACAAAATAATGATACGCATATTTAAGTGAAACATCTCCTAAACATTAATACATATCATGCATTTCATAAACTTTCAC
The DNA here is from genome assembly GCA_013390005.1 of Calyptomena viridis. Lineage (NCBI taxonomy): Eukaryota > Metazoa > Chordata > Aves > Passeriformes > Eurylaimidae > Calyptomena > Calyptomena viridis. The sequence goes on along the minus strand of WEIV01025309.1, from coordinate 81,431 downwards.
CATCTGCTTCCTGTATTTTGAACCTCTTTTTTTTTTAACTTTGGAAAACGTATTTCACCATGGTCCTTAAATTAGACATGCACATTCTGAACAAACTACAAGTTGTTGCCTTGCAGAGGATTTTCTTCCTACCCTGTTAAAGTTTCCTGCTGCTAAACTTTAAAGAAGGGGGAGAAATTTAATCTTTCTTTAATTAAAATACCCAGTCATTCTCTTTTAAGCTCAGCAACTTTGACTGTCTTTCTTAGCTTAGTTCTTTTGTTTTGCCAGGTCTTCTTTTTTCATTTTTATTTTTCCTTTTCCTTGCTACAAGTAAGTGTATATTTTGCATATGCAGGTTGTTTCCAATATAAATGCCAAGCATATTTTCATAGCTTTTCCCCCAACTATGTACAAAAAATTACTAAAAATCAATAAGGGTAAATAGTAGTGGGAGGAATCTCCTTTGTAAGGAACTGATAGGATAAGTTTGGCCACTGTGGCAACGTGGTACCAGTTTTGATGAAACTCTGACTTTCTGTGGAGTCCTTCTGAAAATAATCCCATTGTTTAACCCCAAATTCATAAAGCAGTTGTATTGATGTCCATCTTGTGCCTTATGTTCTTTATCCCCTGTAGAAGAAGGTGAAGAGTGTGGGAAAACCTGGATAGAAAATCTCTATGCAGATCTGGGCTGGGCTGCTGGGGTCTGGCAGGGCACAGTTCTGCAAACACAGACCTGTCTGCTGTTCATCTGTCATCTCCTCTTTCTGTACCTTTCTGTATCCCTCCTTTTCATTGTCTTCTCTTCTCCCTCCCTCTCTTGAACGTGATCCAGAAGTGATGTCCTTTACCTTGGATTTTTAGAAATCATACCTTTTTGTTCTGTCCTTTTGCTTCACCTGTCCCTTTTTTTTTTCTTATATATGCTTTGTCATGTTGCTCCCTGGCCTTCTTTGTTTTTTATTACTAATGTACTGTAGGATTGCTGGTGAAAAGAAAAGGCAGATACAAATCACAGCAGTGTAATGTTGTTCCAGATGGAAACCTTTATCCCAAGCAGCAGTGATGCTATTCTTGTCACACACAGCCATACTGTATACAGGTGGGAAAGAGGACAAATTCATTCAGCCTCCAGAGTTCCTTGTTCTCCCCTGGAAATTTCAGCATCAAGTCCTGTGTGCAGGTAGAGTTTTGGCTCCTGGCAGCAGTTATTGCAGCCTGCTGTGGCTTTTAAGTTGGCACAGAGGAGAACCTTGGGAGGATCTGAGTCCTTCCCCCTAAGCCTGTACTTGGTGTTGCCATAGGGACCTGCACTAATTCCATAGTCCAAAAATGGTGGGAAAATTGCCAGCTTGTCAGAACATGTATTTTTTTGCTCCCTTTTCTAAAATTGAAAGGAAGACATCAGAGGGATTATAAGTGGGAAATACAGAATAGTGCAATTCTGCCGTGCATCTAAAGTGTTAGGTTTAGGAAAGGCTGCACGCAGAGATGTGGAACAGGCCGTGTCATTTGGACAAAGAGATATTTTATTTCTAGTAATTAAGTGGCAGAGGTAGGATTAAATTTAAGGGAGGGGTTTTTTTGTAAGAAATAAGGTTATATGTAGAAGTTTTCAAAAAAAATTTTAAAAGCTTGTAAGTGTTGTTGATTTGCTCAAAGAGGCTTTATATGTTAAGATTATACGAAAATTATCTTTTAGCTTGAGAATGGGGGTCGCGTGGTAACAAAGTTTACATCAAATCTCAGTTTGAGTTGGTTGAATGAGTTTTAACTGCATTAAGATCCAAAGGTTCACTGGTCCCAAAGACAGTTCTTTAATCAGTGTGTGCACCCAGGGAGAAGCCCTCATTCAGGAGGGCTTGGGATCTCTCTTAGGATGTATTTCTGCCCTCCTGTCTTCTGGATCACAGCGTGGGTGGAAGCCACAGGTGCAGAATGTCTGTGGTGTCCTGAAAGCACATTTGCTTTAGATAGACTGTGTCAAATCACATTTGCAGGGGACAGCTACAAGGTCTTCAAGGGAAACCCTGCAGTGCTTAAAGGCCAGCGATGGAAAATTATGCCTGCAGTTTACTCCTTTCTGGTCACAGGTTTTTCTCTGCAGCATAGACTGTTTTGCCTATGTCACTGGCTGGCATGTACCACATGGAGCTTGCTGTCTTTCGTATAGGTTTTGCCCCTTCAAGCACTGGGAGGTGCTAGAGGAAACATGGAAGTAATCATCACATGGACTGCACTCTGCTCCATTGAGGACTCTGTCACTCTTACTGAAAATGTCTGCTCTAGCTCAGGGAGCCAGGCATATGTAGGCAGAATAAAAGGTGGGATAAGGCTTACCTGGGACTGACTAGATGAAACCTCTGGTATGAAGCAATGATTTTAAATCATTAAGAAAAAAAATCAAAACTACAAAGCATGATCTGATTATCAAGAGTTCCTGTAAGGGAGCCTTGGAAGTTACCTTTCTCTACTGGTTTCTGCTTATCAGCTGAAGTGCTGTGTTCTCAGGGCATGTCTGTTGCAGCATAAATAAATCCAGGTTTGCTTGGGGCATTGCCAGTGATTCTGGCTACCAGCTCTGGACTGAAAATGTCCTCTCTTTCAAGGTAATTTGGTTGTTTAACCGCATGTCTAGTTAAGAGTGGATTGAGCATTTGCACTTTATTTGTGCTACATCATGATCTATTATGTCCCTTTGAACTGGTGACATTTTCTACTCGATTTAAGAAATCTCTTGCTCTTGCCTGTTCCTCAGCTGAAAACAAGTCTCCACCTCGTCCCTGTGGCTTGAATCACTCAGACTCTTTAAACCGAAGCGATCGCATCGATGCAGTGACACCAACGTTGGGGAGCAGCAACAACCAGCTGAACGCGTCGTTCCTCCAGGTGTATGTTCCGGATTACTCAGTGAAAGCGCTCACAGACATTCAGTTTGTCAAGGTAGGAAAAAAGCTAGAAAGACCCCGCTGGAAAGTTGGGCTGGTAGGATGGACAGCCTGGGGAAGGGAATTCCCTCTAAATTGCTCTGTGAGTAAATAGCGTTGTGAAAGCAGCTGTTTAAAAATCACTTGAAACTACTTTTTTTCCAATGTCTGCTGTCCAATGATTTGTATTCGCTATTCTTCTCATTTGGGCTTGTAAGTAGATTGGTCATGTGATTTTCTGGATTTCATGTCCTTCAAGGAAGGATTATAGGAAATAACCTCTCTGCTTTTAGTCAGATGTATCCTTGTGAAGCTTTTGGAGCCATCCGAAATGGAGACCCTTCATTATCAGACAGTGTCCTTTTCTAAAGAATGAGACACTTACTGTTGGTTGCAGTTCTTATTCACTTTTGGTTTTGGTTCCAGTTTGGGGTTCTTGATCTTACTTTCCGACTTGCCACCCTTCTTCTGCTTGGAGAAGTCTTGGACATTTCTCTTTAACTTAACTTCACATGTATTAGGCTCATGTCTCATACTACCAGTGAGTTGCTGCATGAATATGGCTCTGTCCCCCAGCATGGTGCATCCCACTCTGAAATGTGTGCTAGTCCTGTGGGATAGGAAATCTGGCTGAGCTGAGGAACAGCTAATGCTGGCAGCAATTCCCACCCAGCTGGGAGTCCATGGAAGCTGATATCCCATGGCTGGAAGTTGACCTTGATACTTTTCATAAATTAAGTGCATGTTCACAGTTTCTTTGTATGAAACTCAAATGATTTGTGAACTCAACTTCTGTCAAAGTTAATTCAACGTTAAGCATGTGGAATAGGGTAGATATACTAGAATGCTGAATTGAATGTTGCACAGCCAAATTTTAAAAGGAGAGTGAAGTCTTGCTGTTAGCAATGCAAGTATGCTGGTCAGTGGTGCAGTCCTTCAAGGATTAGATCAGTAGGTGTTCATCGCTGGGCAGGTGATTCTCACTACAGATTTCAATGACTGATCTGCTGTACAGAGCAGCTGCTCATCCTGTGCTTTTTGGTGGAGTCCACTGGTTTATGTGGAGTCCTTCCAAACCTCACTGTGTTCATACTGAGGGTAATGAATGCTGAACTGTCCTGGTATCTCTGCAGTCAGACTTGCACAACTCTTGTAGCATCACTCTGCTTTACACATAGGTTAGAGTACTCAAACATTAGTGTTTTCACTGTGCCATGTGATCATTCATTTCATTAATACCTTGTAAAACCAGGGTTGTGACCTGCTCATGCATGTTTGGATTTTGCTTTTAGAGTTGTGACCTGGTCCACCTGAATTTCTTCATTTCCAGTCCCTCTCTTGTGTTGCTACTGAAACTTAGAGTTTTCTAAAAGTCTTGTTTCACCTCTTCCATCTTTCTGCCTGCTGAGATAACCCACTGCTGTTGTGGCACACGGGGCTGCCAGGCTGTAGCTCCTGCTGTGTTTGCTGGCCTAGACAAGAACAGTAATGCTTGTATGCTATTCTTGTACTATAGAGCTGGTTTGGCTCTATAGTGACACTTAGAGCCTCTCCTGCAGGTCACTGAAGTCAGGAGAACAACTTCACTGATCTCTGGTTCTGGTCCTAAAGCTGTGCATGGTTAAAGGGAAATAGAGGTGTGATTTTAAAATCTCTGCTTAGAAATAAACCCCTGCCTTTGAACAGCATGGTGATCACACAGTGCTGTGCTTCCACCCTTCCTGGAATTGTCACCATGCTGTGGTGTTGTGCTGGGATGCTCTAGGCTTGCAAAGCGCAGGGATGTTTTAAAGAAACAGGTGAAGAGGGTTTGAACTGTGATGATCTGGAAAGGGAGGGCACTTTATTTTCTCAGTGTGTCCCACAGGAGACACGAAAGCGTGACTGACTTTTTTCATTCTTTCCCTGTTCTTGGAGCAGATCTCAAGACAGCAGTACCAAAATGCCCTAATGGCATCCCGGATGGACAAAACACCTCAGTCCTCGGACAGTGAAAACACTAAAATCGAACTGACTCTTACGGAGCTGCATGACGGTTTGCCAGATGAGACAGCAAACCTGCTGAACGAGCAGAACTGTGTGACTCACAACAAGCCCAACCACAGTATGCACAGTGAAGGAGCCATCTAGGAGCTGACTCCCCACAACCCACCCATCCCATCTCCTCAGCAGGACCAGCCCTCGCTTCTTCCTGCCTCCTCCCCGAGTGTGAACACCGTTAGTATGTGCTTGCAACACTGTGCTGCATCCAGTGTTCTGAGACCAAAGACTTTTGCGTCCGTTCTGGGAGCAGAAGAGGAAGAAACAGGAAGAAAGGAGCAAAGAGCAAGAGAGACTAAAGCCCCAAACATAATTTGGGAATGGTGAGCCACCCTTGCGAACGATGAAAATTCTTCTTGCGAAGTAGAGTTATGTTTATTTTTTATCTGTATTTTTGATCCTTGTTGGGTTTTTCCTCCTCAAACACATATGGAGAAGTTTAAAAGCTTCTCCAGTTATTTTTTCAAGAGAGATCATGTTTTTAAAAAGTATTTTGCAGAGTTTTAAATTGTTTCTGTCCCTCACAAACCTCAAAAGAGCTCTATTGTGGCTTTGTGAATTGGCTCCAATGTCCTTAGGCCTCTTCTCACCCCTCTCTGGTCCTTTTTGTTGCCCTGTTGAAAAAGTTAGTAATTGGTACTTGCATGTTATTTGTGTCCTAAGAATGAACAAGCTTCAAGGAACCTCTAGTTTCAGCCACCTGGAGGGCCAAGGGATGAGGACTATTCCATTTTTCCAGTTAAGTTTCAGGGAAGGAGTAGTTAATTTGGTATTTAATGATCTTTCAAATTTCAAAAGGTTTCTTTGTAAAACAGGAAGAAGCATTGTTACACTTACAGTTTTGTAACCTCCAGAACCTTTGTGTATGTTGAAGATGATACTGGGGAACATGAATTAATTAGCAAAACTGCAGTCTTATGAAATGAAGGCCAAGCATAATTTTCCATAGTGAAGTAACTGGGTGATTTTTCATTGATGTTCCTGACAATTGCATGGTGAAGTAATGTGTGCACCCTGAAATGACAAGGCTTGAAGCACTCCCATGCTGTAGTGTTTTGTGCATCTTTACCTTGGCCAGAGCAGATGTGCAGTCTTTGCTAAATCACAGCATCACAGAATGTGCTGAGTTGGAACAAGAGATGAATTTCAGAATGTCAGTCCCTGTCCCCTCTTGAATCTCTAATATTAACACAAAAGATGCTGCTACAATTACACCCAAAGTACATGCTCCAGGTGACAGTAAACCTCTGCCAGTGCAAGGATGGGCTCTGCTGAGGAGTCAGAACCATCCTCTCCTCTCCAAGAACTGACAAAACTTTCCAGACGCGAGTGTATTGCACTTCAGGGATTCGGAGAGGTTCATTTCCAGGCTGTTCCCAGCAACAGTCCTTCCTTTGAGTGGATTTAGTGCATTTCCTTCTCTCTTGCCCCTTTTAACAGCCGTTTTAGGGATTACCATGGTAGCAGAGCAGAGAGCCTCACACCCAGCTGCCACCAGTGCGTGGCATCCTGCCTTGGGCAGCAGAAACCAATTCCTCCACACCAAAAACCTGGAAGCAGACTGGGTGCAAGCAAGAGGCACCTCATGGCAGTTGTGCATCACCCATTCCTGACTCCCACAAGAGGAGTCTAAGTCCTCAAATTAAAAAAGAAGGTTATCCCCCCCAATCCTCTCCCCTTCCAGTGCTGTCTCAAACAAAATGTGAACATTGCCCTCAGTATCTGGATTAATAAATCAGGCACTGTGGTTTCTCTGTTTCAAGATCCTGCCATGGCCCCTGGCTATGTAGCATTTCTCTTCCTTTCTTTACACCTGGATAACTTTGGGGATAACCCAAAGAAGGCTCCAGCCCAAAATGCAACTGCCAGAGCACTCTGTGCCTGCACACCTGCCTCGTCTCTCCTGCTCACAGGGCGGGGAAGGCACTTGCTGCAAGTTCCCGCAGTCCTTCTGTGTGAATGGTGGCTGGAAAGGTGCAATATTCTGTTGCAGGATCTCCCTGCAGGAAATTGGAGTGTGTGGTGTCAGAGCCGATTGGGTCTGCCTGTGTCCCTCCTCCTCTCTCTTTCAGCTTCAGAAAGCCACCCTAATTTTTGCTGTCCTCCCTGGTGGGAAAGGTTCACTTCCTCCTTGGAGCCACCCATGAGGATGAAGTCCTCACAAGGGGGCACAGAAATTGCATGGTATCAAACTTGTGCACCCAGTGAGGAGGAAACGGGCCCCCCGAAACCTTGCTCTCACATTTAGCTTTTTACTAACCTTTTTTGAGTCTCATCTAAAAGTATTTTCTTAGCCTCCATCCTTGCTCTGATCTGCACCAGCCCACCACGGCCGGGAGCACACGGCTCAGCATCAGCACGGGCTGACCTGAGTCCTGAGCATTCCCAGAGAGCTGCCAATATTGCACCTTTCTCATGGATCAAAATGTTGAGATGTTACAGCGTCTGTCCTTGGTGAGGGACTCACCTCACCAGTTTTTATCTAGTGTTGTGAATGTAAAAGTTTGTCAGAAGTGTTTGACACAGTGGTGAACTTGAGATGCAGTATCCATTTTGTCAAACCTGCCGAAGGAGGGAAGGCTCAAGTCAAGGCAGCTCTCTCCGGGATGAGGTTGCTCCCTGGATCTGACTTCTGCTTCTTATGGCAGGCTATGGATTTGAGGTTATCTCTGTTTCCCTTTTTAAAAAAAAAAAAAAGGTAAAAAAAAAAGCAAAAAAAAGCGCCAATTTTTCCAACCAAAGCCATGTGATCCCAAAGCAAATACCTCCTGCTTCTGCCCATGCTGCACTGTTCCAAAATTTGCAGGCGATTTTTTGCATGACTGTTTTTCATCATTCGTACAGATCCAATAATAGAAAGTGAAATAATTTCACTTAATTTCCATAAAAATAGTTGATTATAGACATGTTTCATATGGAAAATACGTACCTGACCCAGAGGGGTTAGGAGCTGCTACTGCTAATTAGCTTGAAGAGTAAAGCATGGTCCTCTCCCTGGAGAGGAAAAAAAAATCCAGTATCCCTGTTCTCAGGGTATTTACAGTTTTACTGTTTAACAAATGCAAGGGGTTCCCAGCCCTCTGGGTGGGCACCATCACAAGCAGAGGAGCCCAGTGCCCAGCTCAGGATCACTTCCGAGCCTTGGACTACATTTGGTGATGCTGGGGCTTGGCTCTCCTGGTCACAGTGGAGATGCCATGGCATCTGAGTCTGTGCCCTTGCAGGGGGTGTCCTGCTCGAGCAGATCTGCTTTCTCCGCCTCGCTGGCTGCCCTCCTGTGTCCGGGGGGCTCAGATGCCAGATGCTGTGCCACAGTGCCATAAGGACATGTGGCTTGTCAGTCGTCACCGTGGCGCAGGGCACCAGCTGGTGGCTTTGGGAATCGTTGGACTTGACCTCAGACCCTGGCCAGGCTTTGACTTGTAGAAAGGATACTGCATCTTCCTATGTCAACTCCTGCTGCTGCCTTTGTTCCCCTCCTCCATCTGCCTCCAGGTGCAGGCAGTGGGGTGGACAATGGCCTGTCGGCCGGGGGAGGCTGGGAGGGCATCTAGCCATGGTTTCTACTGTCAATACAATTTTGCACAAGAGTTCTTTGAAGTGAGGTTTTCAACACTAATATCTTAAATGCACAACTGTGAATTATAACTTTTACACTCCTGTTGGTTGAATTTCCTTTAAACGAAATGAACCTGAATCTGTTGTAACTATTGATTTTTATTTTTTTTTTTTAAAATTCTATGTATTGCCAAATCTTTGTAGAGAGTGAAGGAATGTTCTTGCTTTCCAGTGAGAATCTTTCTCCGAACAAGACTGACTCTGTGATGTGGAGATCATTAGAAGCACACTAGTTCTGAGAGGAGAGGGGCTCAGGATGGGCTTAGCTAACCAGCCTTGGCCGTTCTGTGAATTGCAAGCTCAGACTCTCCAGAGTTTACAAAATGCTTGTTGTTTTATTCCCAGCTTGCCTGCTTCCTGAAATCCCTGTGCAGCTGACGGCCGCTGTCCTGGAGGAGCTCTGGATGGGTTATCCCGCAGTGGGACGAGGGATGCTGGCAGGGTGTCTGGGCTGGCTGGCGGGCAGGGGCATGAGGCTGGCATGGCAGGACAAGGTGCTTCACCCATCCAGATGCACCAGCAGAGCAAGTTCCACAAGGCAGGTCCTCCTCCCACTCATGGCTTCTACTCTGAACGTGTCGCGTGTAGTCTCTTCTCATGGTCTTTTTGCACCCACAAGCTCCTGCTCTGGACTGAGCGGGAATGGAATGATGCTGAGACCTGATGAGCAGGGCAGCTGGAGCTGGCTGCTCAAGGGGTGCAGTTCTCAGGCCCCATTAGAAGAGGGGTCAGCCACTCATGCTTAGTGGTATATTCCTCCTCTCTTCTGGACTTACTCCCCTTTTCCTCACTGCAGAGGGCTTTTTTGTTTGGTAGGTTTTTTTCTTCTTTTCTTTAAGTGCCTTTTTGTGTGGGTGGAGCTGGCAAGAGTAGGAGTCTCAGGATACGGCCCTTTGCATTCACCTCAGACCAGGAGGAAGCTCAGGGGGAGCAAGGTGAGTTGCCCTGATGGCCCGTGGACATCACCCATTGCTGCTTCTCAGCCTTCAGGGCCCAGTGCAGATGAGGATGAGATTTGGCACTGGTGGTGTCAGGCTCTGGCTTAAATCAGCTCAAAGAAAACCAAAGAGGTAGCTTTGTGCAAGGGGCTGCTTGGACAGCGGTGGTGCTTCCTGTGATCTCTGCAGAGCTCCCCTGAGGGGCGTGGGGGTGTGGATGGCAAAGAGCAGCCCTGTCTTCTCACAAGCATCCTGTGTAAGTATCCTATGTGATGGAGAACACAGCCATGTTCTCCAGGACCCCTTGGAACATGCATCTTCTTTGTGCAGAATTACACTCTATAGAAATCATTCCCACACGAAAGATGTACCATATTTTATATGATATCTAATACACACATCTGTGGTTTTAAAACGAGTACCTGTGTACCAGTTGTCAAGTTATCCAGTGTCTGGATTACCAGTAGAAAAACGGGGCTGGGAGTGGGGAAGGATGCTGCAGAGTGCCTCTTGTTGTGATGCTGACTCGGGGCTTCATCCTAAAGGTGTGCCCCCAGCATTGAGGGGTCCCTGGGTTTGCACTGCGCGGAGCTGGTACAAGGCAGGAAACCAGCATGTGGTCAAATGCTCAGTGTGGTACAGCCCTGAATGCTGTACAGCCCTGGGAATGCTGTACAGCCCTGGGAATGCTGCCCACTCCACTGCCTGGCCCTATACTGGGGCTCTACCTAGACCAAAAGAAGTACCTGGCCCTTGGACACCGAGGGTTGGTTTGGCCCAACAGAGAAATAATGAGCTTAACTAACATGATTGGGCATCTTTTCACAGCACAGAGGGCAGAGCAGCCTTCATCCTGATCTGGCCAGCAGAGAGGACAGGCTCTGCCCCAGAGGCTGAGCTGGGAAGCCACCCCTCATCCCTGTGCTGCTGTTGTACTTGGTTCATCAGTTGCTGGTCTTTTGTTGGTGTGATCTGTAATGCTACTGACCTGACTCCTGTGTGTGGGCAGCACAGGGAACTTGGACATCCATGGCTTCCTGCAGAGCCCCCTGGACAATACTCCTCAGTGTCTTGCTCTTGTGCTGGAGCCAGGCTTCCCAGCAGGTTGTGTTCCTCTGTGGTTAGTCTGGTTGCTGCATCCTTGGGGCTGTGTCCTTGAGGGGATGCTGTTGTTGTGGGTCCAAGGTGGTACAGTTGAACTTTTCTGTTTGGTTGTGCACATTTGCTGTTCTGTTAGAAGCTGAATGCTAAACCTGGGAATGCCAGTATGTTTTCTAGGAGAAAGCCTGGGATGCCAGGTTATCACAGTGCCCTTCCCTGAGCTGCAGGGATGGAGAGGAGTTGTCAGAAAACTGACTCCAGCCCGTGGCATGGTACGGATGGCAAATGGAGTTGTTTCACAGGTTGGTAGCACTGAGATCAGTCAAAGTTATGTTTTCTTCTTGTTATCCTGAGGTCAGGCTCTATAGCAATTTTTCACCTTGGAAATACGGTACTCAAAGCTGCTGATCTTCTGTTTCCAGCTGGAAAACATCATTCTCCTCTCAGGTCTTGCCTTTGGGCCATTTTCCCATGAGCAGGGCTGATCCCTAGTATTCTGCAGAGGATGGTGCCCTGGCTGCTCTTGCCCCTCCAATGCAGATTTCTGGCTAAGAAAATGCTTGATGTTTAATCCTTCCCCAGCAGCAGAGGTTTGGGTGGACTTGTCAGAGAGCCAGGCTGGAGGTTTGTCAGCTGTTGAGAGCCTGAAAGGCTGCAGGTGGCTCCAGTGCTCCAGAGGTGAATTTAATGTCTCTGTTGGCTTCTCCTCCTGGAAGCAGTGTGGCATTTGGTTGGTAGCAGGGTTTGTTGGGGAGAAAGGGCTTGTCTCAGCATTTGGTGCTCAGCGAAGCCGTCTAGCATCCCCTCTCAACTGTTTGCTGATCACATAGCTTTATAATAGGAGATGGTGTTTTATCCTATGGGGATCCTTCCAAATCCAAGTGAGAAACTAGTAGGTGTCAGATACCTGGATCATAGGCCTTTAGTTGAAAGTGCCAATATTGAGTGCATGTCTTCTGGATTCACCCAAAGATCACTGTGGGACGGTGAGGGGCTCCAGGTGAACTCCTCTGTTCTCAGAAATGACTGACTGGCTAGGTCTAGATCAGCTCTAGTGTCATTCCTGCTTTAAAGTCTCAGGTCCCAGCAGGCTGGGCTGTGCTGGGCTGTCTTGGCCAGCAGGTTTTTACCCAGGGTACGTGCTCTGTCCTGCAATGTGCTGGTTTGGATTCATCAGTGTGGCTTCTGTGATGGCTGCGCTCACATCGGCCGTGGCCCTTCCTCTGCTCTTCTCACTGGGGTTTAGTTGAGTGTTCAGGAGGGTGAGAAGGAGGTCCAGCAGTTGGGAATGGGTGATGCTGCAGCCGTCCTGTCTTCATTTCTCACACTGAGGGTAGGAGATGCTGCTCAGGGGTCTCTACCTCCTTCAGAGACCTCATGGAATTTGGAGAGTGAAAACCCTGCAGGATCCCAGCAGCAGCGCTCTGGTCCCATGTGATCTGTGTTCTTTGGAGCACAAGGGTGGCTTACGAGAGGTTCAGGGTCAGGCCCTGCTGAGGGGCCTCTGAGTTCTTGGCATATTTTTTCTCCAGCAGAGCCAGCCTCAATACCTGAGTCACTGGGCAGGCGCCCAGATGCCAAACACGTTGAATCTGAAACCCCAAATACTTGAGAAGCGTTCCTGGACACACGAGCGACTGGTGCTCGGCAGCCAGAGGGTTCACACCAAACCTTTCTCCTGCAGTTGGGTCCTTCCTGGCTGCCCCAAGCCCTGTCCTGGCTGCTGCTGGCTTGGCCTTGGTCCCCCCATTCAGGAGCGAGGTGGCTTTCCCTCCGCAGTGCATTTTCCTGGCTGGCTGATCCCGCTCAGCCACTCCAGCCGGCTCTTCCCTGTGTCTTGCCATCGTACGTGGTCGTTGCGAATTGTATCATATTGTACATGACTTCGGGTTTCCAGAGTTGTAGTATTCTGACTACAGTATTTCCATGTGTGTACATAAACCTGAATAAGCACAACTGAAATCCTGAATGAAGTGTATACGTTTCATATACTGATTGTCATACAAATTAATTTTATAATTATTCCAATTTTGTTGTAGATTTCCAATCTTTCCTATTTATTTTGTACCAGATTTATTTGTATATTTTGTGATTTTGTTTAAAAGCATTTTGTTTATTTCTGTTCTTTTTAGATAAATGATGATTTTTTTTTTCTGTTGAACATTCCAGTTTATGCATTTTTCCCTCCTCCATGCTCCCTCCTCATTTCCAAGGGATGGATTTTGGCATGCGGGTGGTGGGGCTGATGGTGATCCTGGACCCAGATCTCTGCTACTGGCACATCAACAGTCTTTAATCTCCACTTCAGCTGCCAAGAGCCACAGAGAGGCTGGATCCTGTTCCCTTAGAGCCAGGTGCTGCTCTTTGCTTTGGCGGGTCTGGGCCCATAAGTCCGCAAGCTGGGGAGGGCTGTGCTGGTGGTTTTGCTGACCAGGGGCTGGCTGGGAAGCTGGTGGCAATGGCAAGCAGCTGACTTCCACTTTCTGAAGTTCCCTCGAGGGTGAGGGTCTTTTTCTTTCAGTAATAAAACCCCCTTATTTACAACCTGCTCTGCACAGATGATGTTTGTTTGTCTGTAAGTGTAGATGCCGTCTGTCCACAGCGCGTGTTCCTGCCAGACGAAGTGTCACCAGTGAGGGATGTGGCTGGTGACAACGGTGACCTGGTTGGATGGGAGCAGCTGGTGGAGTGAGTCAGTCCATCCCCCTACACTGGGTGCTGCTGCCTGCTCCTGTGTTGGGACTTTGGCAGTGGAGCTGTGTGGAGCCTGTGATGACGGAGACTTATTTCTGAGCAGGAGAGCAAGCCCATGCTTAGTCCCTTGCGTACCATCACTTCCAGCTCACCCTGGTGCACGAACAGCCCACCCTTTACTCTGTGCCAGATACAGCCCTGCTGTGCACCCATACCATGCTTCTGCCATCCCTCAGCCCCTTTCCCCCTCCTGGCTGTTTCACCCAGCTGCTCTCCCTGCTGGGCTTATGTCTGTGCTCAGCTTTTGAACTGCCAAGTTAACAAGTTGGGCAGTGGCTGCTCAGCCCTTGGAGGTGGATTTTTGCTGCACTCAGTGCAGCCTCTGTCCCTGCTCCTGTGCTGCAGGGTGGTCCCACCCCTCTGGACCTTGCACCCAAATGTCATATCAGCAAGACAAGGGGTGTGGCAGGTCAGTGTCACATTTCTGCTCCCTGTGTGTGCCTGTCTTTGGCAGCTGGCGGAGGCTGGTGGGATGCTGCAAGCAGGACATAGGTAGAATTCATGTGGAGGCCAGCTTTGGCTCTGGTGTAACAGAATAACAGCAAGAAGGAGCAGGTCAGGAGAGCCCAGGGCTCCTGGAAGGGAGGCTCAAGAGACCAGGAAGGTGGGATAGGTTTTGGCTGCTCAGGTCCAGACTGCTCTGTGGCAGCAGGGCTGGAGCAGTGTGCAGAGAAGGCACCCCAGGCTCTTGGTCCTCAAGTGGCATCTCCCTGCATGGCCAGTGGGCCTAAGGGCCAGTCTCCTGGAGGTGAGCACCCTTGTGCAGGGCTGGGGTGGGCTGGTAGCTCTGCACTTACAGAATTGCTGTATCCATGTTTGCCACAAGTGCCTGGGCTTCCAGCCCGAGGTTGGAATAGCTGCTGTTCAGGGACTGGCACGGGGCTTTGCACACTCCATTATGGTCAGGTGTACCCTGATTTTGGGTCTGTGCTCCAGCTGCAGTGGCCCTTGTCCTGCTGAGTGAGGAAGCGGCGTAAAGGAAGAGGAGCTGGAAGCAGGTCTGGTGACTGACCTGGTCAGAATTATTTGCTGCCAGTGCCCAACACACGATGTCTGCAGGGCTATGGCTGAGGACAGTGAGCCTTGGGCTCCTGTCCCTGGCACAGTTTGCTTGGTGCAGCCTCAGGCTGTGTGGAGCACTGAGGGTGGGTGTGTGAGTGGGTAAAGTGGGAGAAATCAGTAATCAGGGCAGGGGGTGAGGCGTGTTCCCCCCACTGTGCTCACTTTGCTTCCCCAGGCTTTTGCGGCAGGAGAGACCAGCACTGGTGGACAAAAGCATGCCTGTCCCCTGGGGTGGGGAAGAGGTTGTGGGGAACTTTTTCTGGGGCTCTGCAGGGCGGTTGGAGACACAGGTACTGCAAGGCAGCAGCTGATGCAGACAAGCCACCTCTCAGAGATGTGGGCTGGGAGCCTGGGCTGTGGCCATATTGCCAGTGCCAGCCAGGGCAAGAAGCTTCACCCTGGCTCTTGGTCAGTGGGTTCTCACCACAACACCATGGTGGAGCCAGGGCAGGACAGAGGCTGGCACAAGACTTGGCACCGAGCAGTGCCTTCATGTCAATCAGGCCCTGCCAGACATTTTCCCACCATGAAGTGAGGGTCAAATACTTTCCATTGCTCCAGTCCTGAAGACTTTTCTCCCCATCTCAGTCAGAAATAGCCCTGGGCTGGGATTGAGCTATTTGTGGTGACTGGTTTGGAAGGAGGAATGCACGGAACCCCCAGACCTCCCTTCCCGCAGCCACACACCCTCCCCGGCTGCTGAGCTAAAGCTTAAAAAATTCAAGTGGCTATACTTGGAGAAACAAAGTTTAAACATAGCAGAGGCCAGCTTGGCCTTTGGTGAAAGGGTTTGGGAACAGCTCCCTTGAACCCTTCCTGCGGCCAGCCTCACTGTGGGTACATGTTAACTGCTCTCTAGACCTCAAAATCGAAGTGTCAGGGACCCAGTGCTGGGTTTGGGGTTTTCAGCAATCCCTGAAGTGTCAGGTGTTGACTGTTGACCACCAGCTGCTGCCATTTAGTGTTGCTTTTCTGTTTGGGACCTGGTACTGAATATCCTTCTGCGGTGGCGCAGATGGGGAACCTTCTCAGGTCTCACTGGTTTGACACAAGGACTTTGTTTATGGTCAAGAGTTGAGCACAGCAGTTCCCAGAGCTGTCCCAGGCACATTTGTTGGCCAGGCTGTCTGGTGCTGTAGCTGTAGCAGCATTGGCCTTCCCTGGATATTTTTTTCTGTTCAACCAGGTTTGCAGCTCCTGGTGGAGCGTGGGCCATGCTGTGCCCCGGTACCTGCACACACATCACACATGGAGGGGGAGTAGCCCTTGGTGATGCCTGTGGGAAACCAGGACACTGTTGGAGGTAGTGACAGGATGGGGTTGTTGGCCTTCCTACCATGGAAAAGCTCCTCCTCACTCTCTATATCCAAACCAAAATGTTTCTCTGCCCTCCCCAGCTGACACAGATGGTGGTAACAAAAGCCTCCTGCCCACCATAGCTTCCTGAGCCTATCTGAGGACAAGGCATGCCCTTACAGCCAGATCCACAGCCACTGCTCATCAGTGCTTCACACAACCAATTCCCAGAGATGCTTTCCCTCTGCCCAAGTCACCCATCCCACTGGGACACCCACAAACTAGTCCCATCTTTCCTCACCAACACCAGCACAGTCCTCGCATCTCAGCAATATGCCACAAAGTGACAGGCATTTCTTAGAAACATCATCATTTATTGACTTGAACTGCCACTGCAGCAGCAGTTTCCTGCTCAGATGTTGGTGGTATATTTTTGTTTATTTTCTCCTAAGGTACTTTAAAATGAAAAAAAGAATTAAATGAGTTTATGATACTGAAACAACAGTCAAATTCGTTACAAGAGGGCCCTCGTTGTAATCCCTTTGCAGCGAACGGCAGAGGCTGGAGTAAGGGAGGCTGCACCCATGACAGAGGAAAACCACAGGGCACTGCTGCCCAGCTGTGCGCCGGCCCCGTGCCTTCCCCGGGCTGGTTTTCAGGCACAAGGACTGCTTGCCCTTCCCTGGGGACACCCCCAGTCCCTGCACAGCAGCCTGCAGCCATCATCTTCCTTGGCCAGGGACGCAGCCTTGCCCACAGAACCTGCAATGTGGCTCTGCTTGCTCTGCACCAGACCAAAGACAAGGGCACTGCCAGCTGGACTGGAGTCTCCCGGCTCCCCGGCCCCGTGGCATGTGCTGTTTCCTAGTTTAGGGCAGGCCCATGTGGCCTGCAGCACCCTGGCACAACAGGCCCTTTCATGCCAAATGGTGGCTGGGTTTGTCTTTGGGATGCTTCACTTAAAGCTGAGAGGACAGAAAGGGCAGGAGGAACACAAAGTGAGTAACATAATGCTAAAGCAGCAGCTTCAAGCTCCTGGGTTAATACTTACTGCTGAAAGTAGAGGAGTTGAGAACACAGTGTGCGGCTCAGCTGTTTGAGAAATGTGCTGGAAATCATGCATCACATGCCGATGGTGAAAGAGAGCTTGGAAACACTTGGAGAGGGCAACAAGCGTCTACAAGCCGACAGGTACAGCAGGAGATAGGCAAGAGCTGGAATCCCACTGCCATCCATGATGGCCGGAGGAGTCAAACCACTTACACAGAGAAACTCACTCCAAGCAGAAGGTAAACTGAATGCTGGAAGGCACAGCAACACCCTGGCTAACACAGGGAGGGGGGAGTATGTAAGTCAAGAACAGAGGGTCAAGGGCAGCAACCCAACGGGCAGCAGGATTTGGATAACTCTGTCTCCTGCAGGGCCCAGCACATCCCTTCTTTCTCCATGGAGAATGCAACAAATGGCAAAAACCGTTCACAGGACACTGTTAAAATGAAAATCAAATGAAACGCATCATGGGAAAGGGAGAAACATGCAGCATCCCTAAATGTAATGGGAGTAGCATGATAGCACAGGCTGGCAGTCCAATCTGAATGCACCACCCAGGCAGAATCCATCAGCTTTTTGAACCGTCTGCAAAACTGAAAACAAGGGTCTCCTCCTAATTAGTGTTAATTTGTTAAAAGTTTCCAAATACTTTCAAAGTGTGCCTTTGCAAGAATCACACCCCCAACCCATCAACCCAAGGGCCCCAACAACAGAATCCATTCCTGATCACTGCTAGTCATGGTTTATCTTCAAAGATACTTTGCTTTTTCCTCCTTATTCCTCTTCTTCCTCCTCCTCTTCTTCCTCCTCTTCCTCTTCCTCATCATCATCTTCATCGTGGCAATGTGTGATTTCCTGAGGTGCCTGGGGGAAGAGGTTGGGCGGTTTGATTTCACTGATGGAACGGGTCAGTTGATGCCTCTTGTAGTCGGAATCTTTAAAATCCACTGAGGTGCGATTGCGTGTGGCCATCGGCGACTCCTTCTCATTGATGTCGACGTGCGTGTGCTCTACCGTGGACTCGTGTGGCATCTGCACGTGTAACAGAGAGAGGAGATGGCAAGGGGTCTCCTGGTCCCAGGGCACCTCCCTGAGACACATGGAGAGCAAACCCCAAACACAACCCGCTGGCCTACGGTGCATCAAATGCCACCCAGCCCTCCACGGTGCTCTTGTGTCTTGTGGAAGTGTTAACAAACACGAGCACAGGCACCTTTGGGACCCCCGTCCACCTCCCTGAGATCTGCAACTCACCAGGACGTGGGCGGCTCTGAAGAGGTAGCTGAAGGGGTAGTAGAGGAGGTTGATGAAGGAGGCTGCATAGAGATCAGCGTAGCGCATCACCTGGCTGGCAAACAGGGTCTGCCGAGAGCCGCTGCGGAAGAGGCTCCCCATCATCCCGTAGCACATATCCATGTCGTGGGTCACTTTCTACAAGGAAAGGGCAGGTTAGACCCTGGGCAGGGCAGGCAGCACCTCGGAGCCGCGACAGCACTGAGGCAGAGCACCCTGAGGGCTGGGGGCCGTGTGAGACTTGCAAGGATCTCCAGTAAGGAATTCTGTGCTCATATCCCGTGGCACCAGAGCACAGACGAGACCCAGCTAACAGAAGGGAAGGTGGCAGCGAGCTCAGAGCCAGCAGCTGCCTCAGGCTGGCATCCCAGGGCTGCCTGAACCCCCTACAGCCCCTTCAACCCTGTGTGTGGCAGTGCCATGTGCTGCAGCAGTGAGCACTGTCACTGAGTGCTGTGGGCATGAGGAAGGGGACCCTATTCCAGACCAGGCTGCCTTTCAGGAGTGCCAGTGACACCAGCGACTGAGACAGAGTGGCTTTGCCAAGCCTGCTGTGCCCAAAGGCAGAGCAAAGCAGTTCAGGGCTGAGCAGTGGGGTTGGGTTGTCAAGCCCTTTGGGATCCAGAAGGATGAAAAGGGATTTTGATGATTGGTACCTTAATGCGTCTCTGGATGGAGCTGATGTCGGGGCGTTCATTGCTGCTACTGTCCAGATGCCTAGTTACAGGCGAGAAGGTAAATACATGGTGTGAAAAGTCTTTCAGAACCAGATGCTGTGGGATGGGGCTCGGGGAAGGGAGGCTGGTCTGGAGGGGAAGGTTGGTCTCACGGACAGAGCCCAGGCCTGAGTCAAGGCTCCGGCAGCAGTGCCGCTAACCCAACCCCAAGGTTTTGTCAGTGCTGCTTGTTAGCTGGGAGAGGCAGCAGGAAAGTTGTCACTGTTTTAACACTCACTTGTATAGCTCGGCTAAGAAAATGTCCAGACTCTGCAGCTCTTCAAAAAGGGCTGAAAAATCCAGAAAAGAAAGGGGGAAAAGGTAAGTTAAAACTGCTTTGCTGAAAGCAAACCCACCACCCTGCCTGCTCTCCTTGCGTGGCAGTGGAGGGACACTGGAGCAGGGAGCACGGCATCTCATGGCCGCTGGGCAGGGAGAGGGGGCAATCACGCTCTGTGCCACTTGGCAGAACTTTGGGCTTGGTTTCTGGTTGGCCTTTTTGTTTTTAAGGCTGAACCTTTGCAGCTCTCACTAAAACATTCCAACCAGCCATGGGGCAACTTGTGTAACCCCCAGCCCTATTTAACACACCAAAGGGCAAACCTGGGAGAAAAGCAGGAGCGCTGGAGGATGGGAAACAGGCGCTTGGGCAGCAGAGCAGCAAAGGGTTTGGGAGGAACGAGGAGGAAGCAGCTGGTGAGCAGGGACTCCCTGCAGATGGGAGAGCAGTCATGGCTCAGACATTACAGGGAGAATAACCCAGGTGTCTTTTCAGATAATTTTTACCAGAGAAGCCATAACTCTATATGGGCAGAGGGGGAGTTTTTGGGGCAGGGTTATGGATGAGGAAGAACTCAACCCCAGGCAGCTGCAGCCTCTCCTGTGGCCAAGGCAGCACTTGGCTGATCACACTTAAAGGGCCTGGGAAAGCACAGGAAAGGCCTGGGACCCCTAGGCCAGACCATGGAGAGCTGCCCAGCTCCTGCCACCAGCACCCAGACCCAGAGGAAGTGGCAAACCCGGGCAACTTCTCCTCTGGCACCCCTAAGCCCTGGCAATCTCAGGGGTGCAGCACCAGGCAAACAAGAGCAAAGCCTGGCCTGGGGTTTGCCCAGCTTCTGACCGCTTTTGTCTGTCCAGACGTGCAGCTCCTGTGCCAGCTCAGGGATCACCAGGAAGGTCCGCCAGCCCTGGCGCTTCTTGGATTTGAGGATGTCTCCAAAGATATGGTCTCCGATGTATAAGATATCCTTCCCTTTGGCCCCCAGCAGGTCACAGACTGTGTCTGAAGAGCCTGAGAGAAGAATGGCATCGCTCGGAACAGGAAGCCAAAAGGAAATGTGCAGCTCATTTCAGAGGGCCAGGGTTAGGGACAGAGCAGGTGCATTTTACTCCCAGAAATGTCCACTGCTGAACGTAACATCCCTGCTTAACCATGGTAGCACTGAACACTGCTCACCCGCCTGGGAGTTCACCCATGAGCAGCTTTGCCCATGCACACTGCTACAGGAAAGGCAACAACAGAGGGGCCATGCTGCCTCCCACTCCATGTGAGAGTAATGGAGCTCTGGATGTCACAGACAGCTCTGTATATCCACCCACTGCCCTTTCCTGGCTTGGGAGAATCTTCCAAGCACGCTCATGCTGGTGGCAGCACCTTTAAGTACAGCTGGGGATGTTGCACCAGGCCAGCTTCAGCCACCCCTCCATCAGAAGCCCTGCAGGCATTTCCCAGCCCCTCCCTGCCAAAAAAGATAAGGGTGTTTGAGGAGGACCAGGTCCATTTCTTCCCTGCATTGGGCAGCTCTGATGACAGAGAGCTTCTGGAGCAGTGTGCAGAGGACATACCACAATGAGCTTTGGGAAGCACAACCTTGCCTGGTCCTCTCACAGCTGGAAGGGTTGAAGGCTAAATCAGAGCCACTCCACAGAACATGAAGGGTTCTTGCCTCACCTCCTGAGTACACGATGCCATGCTGCAGTGGGCCAGTGTAGGTACCAATCTTCAACTTCCCAGTCACCTGAGAAAGCAGACATGTTAGTACTGAACAGCTGATGGTCTGGACCTTTTCTGTCCTACTGATACTTTACTCTTGGTCTGTCTCCCACTCCCAAGCAGCTCAGAAGTGGCTTTCCACATTCTTTTCCTATTGCCATCTGCAGTACCTTAGGGAAGCCAGCACAGCCTTGAGCTCTGCTGTGCCCCAGGGGAGGGATTGCTTAGGAATCACTAAGAGGAGACTCCAGCCCACCATCCCTAGGGCAGGTTCTGTCTAAATCCAGCATTGCCCATTGTCACTGAGAGATGCAGGAGCCCTTCCAGCTGTGGAGGTTCTCTCCACTGATCGCTCACCGTGTCCACCTGCCGCAGAACGGTGCCTTCCCCAAAGAAGAGGGGTTTTCTTGCATCCACCAGGATCAGGTCGAAGTAGGACTGCCATGGTCGATGGGCACTCCCAGGCTGCAAAGGCAAAAACAAGCCCCAGAATCAGGCACAACACAAGCAACCACAGGGAGTTTAACCAGAGTGTCCATAGTCATAATGTCACCTTGTGACACTGCTGATCCATCAAAATCCCTCAGCCCATGTGGTATGATGCTGGGTTGCCAGCACTATCTCCTAAAGCATTTCCCTTTTGCCACAAGCCCATCCCAACCCTTCCTTGATGACCGAGGACATGGTGTGAGACAGGACAACAGCACTGAACATCCATGTCCCAGCACAGCTGCTGTGTAAAGAGATGCTGTAAATGACACCCCTGCCACTGCTCCTGAAGGTGACATCTGCACAGATCCAGACACATGCAACTCCACAGCTTCAGCCTTACAAGGCCATGCTGGTACTTTTGCCAAGAGCAGCAAAACTCTACTCCACAGAGCATGGCTTTGAATCACAGCCCTGCCCAAAGGACACAGGACATTCATAAGCCCTTTCTGCTCCATGTTTCCATGCTTTCTGAGACCAAAACCACAGCAAGGAGCTATTTTAGCTGTCAGTTGTGGTGAGTTTCTATGTTCTCAAAACTTCTCCCTTGGCCACATTCTACCTTTAGAGCACAGTATGAAAACACATCTTTTGAGCATGAGATAGCCTCTCACTGAGAGACTGAAAGAGCAGTATAAATTCATATCATAAGCCTGTCTCCAAAAGTTGCAGGGCAGAGTTTTGACTTCAGGAGAAAAAAAAACAAAAACATGACTAAAACTTTTGGAGTTACCATAGTCAAGGCACGATCAGCCAAAAACATTTCTGCTGTTTTATAAAACTTTTTCTTTTCCATCAAGGCTTTTTTTAACAACATCTAAAACATTACACATTATTTCTAAGAACCCTGGCTGCAAAATGCCAAAGTTAAAATGTTTTATCAGTAAAATAATGTTATGATTAACAGAGATTATCATTTGAGACCAGATGATGCCTCTTTTCTCTGTTATATTGTATTTGCTTTGATCCCATTCAAATAGGACACAAAACAGCAAGTGTATTTTAACCAGATTAAAGCAACTAATCCCATGCAGCCGATGAAGCAGGATTAAAATGCTTTCCAGCTACACAGATAATTAGGCACATCAGTGGCTATTGCAACTGCAGTCTAGAATTCACATACCTTTGGTCCATGTGGGAAGTCAAACAAGTAAGTCATAATTTTCTGAAAGAGAGAAAAACAGTATTTAAATATGTGCTTTTAAACTTATGTTCTAGTAGTTTATAAAAGCATACTTTTCTGATTTTATCTTTTCATATTACAGAACTTTATTTTCAGAATTTACACAGAAGTCAGCATAAGATTTGGAGAAAAAACGAATGGAACAGGACAGTGACAGAAACTAAACCCACTCATTTTTATAATCAAATAACACAGTTGTCTCACGCACTCCTTCAGGTATATCTTACGGTGCTTTAAAGTGGCATTTAAATATTTAGATTAGCAGTATTGCAACATCTTAACATTTACCTGGAGTTGGAAGTAACTGTGTTTATTTCTCAATTTATCAGACAGCCCTTTCTGGTTTTTAGACCTCTCCAGGACCATGGCTTTGGTGACCTGTCTGTACTCAGATTATCTCACTTGCTTTTTAAAGGATGCTGAAATCCAAAATGAGTATCACTTTCCCTTTCAGCCTTTTAACTGCTGAGGACCTGAGTGAGGCACAGAGGGACTTAAGCCAGGCTCATACTAGGTCAGTACCAGAACCAGGACTACAAAAGATGACTCAAGACTTAATCTGCATCCACCACTAAACCATCCTACACATAGATTAGAAAACACATGATTCTCCACCAGAAGATGTCCCACCAAACCCAACAGAAATGAATGGCTGGCTTTTGCTTATTCCATGATATACCAACACAACAATTCCAGCAGCACTTACGTCTGTGTATTTATAGTCACTGTTTGTGACGAGAAACACCTTCCCCACTTCATTCATTCGGCTGAGCAGCAGTGGCAGCTTTCCCTGAAAGCCAAGGGACATACAAGTCACAAAAGTTAGACATTCATCATGGCAAAAACACTCTCAACTACGATCCCACCAGACAAAACAAAGCAAATCAAACCATCAGGCAAGGAAACTCACGTGTTTGCACTGGCCAGAGCCAGGAAAGCTGCTGGTCCATCCACGTAACCCCTCCAGAGCACAGCCCAGGGGAGGAAGGCCAGGGGTAAGGGCTCAGCAGGGCTGCAGTGCCTTTGCCAACCACAGTGCCAGGCACCCTGTGCTGCTCCCACCGATCTGCTCCAGCTGCGAGTCCGTTCCCGAAATGGGCCCAGAGGCAGGTGAAATCTGAGCTCACACGAGCCACAGGTTGGAACGCATTGTAATTCCAACCTCAAATTAGGGATAATTTATTCCTGGGGCTATTTTTATTGAATCAGAAATCTCAGTCCGTTGCCAGAATAGCTGATTACCTCACAGAACAGTTTCCTAAGAATTCTGTAGGCATGTAACTAGAAACAAGGTTAACTGCTTTAAAGGGATACTCTACCACAGAGCTCATCTAGACTAAAAAATAATTATACTGTAAGTGGTCCAGAGGGGCAAAATAAGGGAACCACTGGAGCGTGCTCAATCAGATGTGCTGAACACACATTTTGGGGCTATCAAGAGACTGGACATTGGTGAGTCTTTCAGGATCTTTCAGTCCCTCATGGTTAAGTGTGTGCAACATTTTTGTTGGGCGGATAAGGAATACTGTCTTAACTGTTTCTTTTTAAAAAGCAGTCTGCTTGGGCAAAGAACACAGTTGCTTTAAGCAGCAAAAGAAATAACATTAGCCTTGCCAGTGTATTCACCTGTGTCCCATGATAACATTTCCTCTGGCTTTTACATTTTAGGTAAAAAACGTGCACATCAATACAAAATCATGTGGATCACTGGCTCAGAATAAAGGCTGTGCCCAAACTTTCCACTTTGTCTTTGGTTATTACAACAGAAATCACAGCATTATCTGTTTTGTGATTTAGTAAAGCAAATCAGCATGTTTATTTCTTGCCTGCTTAGTCAGTACAGAATGTCACATATCACAAGTAAAGTAAATTCACACTTACATCTTTCACCACGTACTTTTCCAGATTCTCAAGGGTCTTTTCTTTGAGTGATCCCTGAAATAGAAACAACAGAACCCAATGAGCTAATGGAAACTTAGGATGTAAGAAACATCAAAGTAATGCCAACTTTCACACTTTAAAATGCTGTGAAAGTACAAACCAGGGCGAATCTGAACCAGTGACTCTAGAGATGAGAGGCTTTGAGTAGCAGGGACCATCACAAACTCTGTGATCCATCGATTCCCTCACCATGGTAAATAATCCACTTCAACAGCATTTTAACCCTTTCAGAAGGGAATACAATAGAAACAAACAAAAAATAGATTTGCCATACCAAACAAGAAAGTTAATGACCTGTCTCCAACACTGACCATAATGCTTTAGTCAAAGGCCAACTCCAACATGTATAACACAACACTGCATAAGAAAAGCAAAATAGATTCCTGACTTCTGCATGGCTAAAAGGACCACCACAAATACCACTGTGAGCATTCTCCTGTGATGGTTCTCTATCCCACCCAACAAACATTGTAAATGAGGGAGAACAAGAAAATCAGGTCTTTAACCAGATGTTAATGCTCTCAAAATCATATTCTAAATTTTTTCAGAAGTGTGTGAAGTTGAACTACCTCTCCTCTCCAAATAGAGAACAGCTGATGTATTTCTCTCTTTAATGCAGGTACTTTTCAGATAATATAAGATAGTACCAATGTAAACAATTTGCAGTAGAATATGGCTTTAATAATTAGGACGAAGTACAAGTTGTGGACCTCAACTGCAAATACCCTCACAGCACCACGCTCTAAACCCCATGAATTACAGTACAAAAATGGAATCTGGGCACAATAAAAAGGAATAGGAAGCCAAGCCAGATAAGTTCCCATACTAGGAGGGCAGCTGAGATCTTGACTTACTCACATACAATTGCAATTTATTATTTGCTCACTAGGCGGCAAATCAGGGCTCTTGCCCAAAAGAAGCAGAGCACATTTTAAGAGTTACAAACCAGCCCCTCTAACCCAGTTACAACTACAGATGTCCCCAGGAGTTCTTGCAATCACCTTGTAATGAACCCAGTCAACAGCATCTCTGACATCCTGGAACATACTCCTGAAGGACATGAAGAGATCTCCATCTTTAAACCCTGTTTCACAGCTGTGAGGAGACAGAAGAGAGATTTTAGCAGCCAATCACAACAGGTAAGAAACACACCAAGGAGAGAGTTCAAAATGCTGTTTGGAACTTGTGTTTTCATCCTACCATAACAGTTTCTTAAGAGCCACTTTACTGTGGCTCAGACTTGAAAGAAGGCTACAGCCAGAGTTTAATGGGATCTGTGTGTTACCCAAGAATGTCTGTGCCTCCACAGCAATACTACAGCTTTCTGTGACATCAACTCTTATTTCTCACCCACAGTATTACTAAGAAAAAGGACTAGGACTGTGCAGCTTGAAGCATTTTACAAAAGATGAATGGTAATGAGGGAGTAATCAGAGTGCTGCTCTTTCTCCCTCTTTCCAGCACTAAAGGGGGTGCCATTGAAATCAACTAAATGTAATGCTGCTGAGGAGGAACTACTTCTGTGTTGAACAGTTAGAGTTAACATGAGAAATTACAAGATATTGTGGAGGTATCTTTGAGACACCCGTAAGTGTTTGCATCAGAAGAAATCAAGGATGCTTACACAGAGCTGTATTTATTATGACAGCAATCACCATGCCTGTCCTGAGAAAGGATTCTTCACCTGATGGATTGGCAGCATAAACAGTTCCTCTGCTCCCAGGTAAAATCTCATTAGACCTTTGCCCTCTGCTCACACAATATGCAAAGATGACCCACCTCATAAGTCAGCAGCACAGCAGCATTCACATTTGCCAGTTCAAACTGCAGCTTGTTTTTATGTTTATACCTTTTTGAAAGCTAGGCAAATGCTCATGCTGCACAAACAGCCTTTTACACCACACTGTGCCCGAGCATTTCACCTCTAAGTGAGCAATGGAGTGTCCCTCTATTACGACATGAGGGACTTGTGGTAACAGGCTGAGGAAATTCAGCCTTTCAGTTACCCGTCCAAACACGGCTCCAACAGATTCAAAATGAACTAAATGGCACCTGTAATCACCCTGTAATGAGTGTGCAGTCTTAGAAGCTGCCCCACATACCAGTGTCAGTCAGTATGGTGATAGTGATACACCCAGTGAAGGAAACCTTCACATCCAGCCTCTGCTGTACACACAGATCAACCTGTCACCACTAAATTATGAGGGCTAAACTTTTCCCCACTGAAACCTCTTGAGGGGCCTCCACTGATATTAAGAACTGCTCCATCTGTTGTGTTGCTCTTTATATAATACACTAACAATCCTACTGTTCCACAAGCACCCCGAAGCCAAGGGAATACATACCTCGTGTACCGGTCACAGTTAGTGAAGAAATCCACTAGGCAAGCCAACAGGTAGGTCTCTGCAAGGAAACAGAGCAAGATTTTAACACAAGGATAACATCATACAGCCAGGTAACTTTAGGCCCTGAGCACAAAGAAAGGAAGTTCATGTAATAAAACCCAAACAGATAGGCAGAGTACAACACTAGCAAAGCTTTACTGCCTTAAAAGGCACAGAGAGGCCTGTGTTGGCTAATATTAGACTCACCTGGTAGATTGAATAACGTGTTCAGAATGTAAAACCTATCTGTGTCATCCCTCTGGATAAATTTATTTGGATATTGCTCCCGTGTTTCAGGCCTGAGAATAGATAAGGCGGAGAAGAATGTAACCACAAAATATAATGAGGATAAAATGTGCTGACCTGCAAAATAGAGTTGGCAGCAGGGACCATTAACTAGAGTCTGTTGTGCTTTAATCAACACCCAGCTTTCCCACACGCACAGTCGGCACAAGAGCAAAAGTGCATCCAGTGGTGTTCCCTTGGCCGAGCTGACTCCGGCAGAGCCAGGACAAAGCCCTCATCGCTGAGTCAGCAAACTGAGCAGAGCCCACACAGGGACACAGAGTGGTTGAGAGTCCACAGCTTGACCTTAAACCCCCTGCTGCTGTTATGAGGATGCTTTAAATCATCTGCACTCTTTTTGTTTGCTTATGTTAAACTCTCCCCCACTTTCCATGTGTTGCTTTCCACTCTCCCAGCAGCTTTCAGCAAGGGCATACAGGGCTCTGCTGCACGAGGTTTGCTTGGGGCCCTCTGAATTAATCAGCAGGGTGGCAATGACTAAAGTAATTTCATTATTCTGGTTTCCTTAATTTTGAGAGTTTCTGAAGATCACTTCAGGCTCAAGAGGAAGTTAAGTGCATATATAAGGGCTTTTTCTAAATTTTGGGAGTCCTGATGCAAGGACTTACATCCCTGCAATGACAAGGTTTGTCACCTTGGGGGCCCTGAGTTCGCCTTGCCTTCCACCCATATGCCCTTGCAGCAGGGATGCAGGAGGAGGGATTTGCTGGGACACATCAGGCACATGGCACTGCAGTCCTCTCTGCTTCCTAAAGCACCTTCTCTGGGACAAGAAGGAAGGCTGCAGGAAATGGCATGCAATGCTCAGTTCTGACACCCCCACAGGTCAGGAACACAAAGGGGTAGCACAAGCTTGTTCCTTCCCCAAACCAGCTCAGGCCCTCAAACTTTGTTAGCACAGGCTGTGGAGTCTCTCTTGGGGCACAGGTCCTCTCTGTTCCCAGCAGTCCTCGTGCAATGGCTTTGTCTTAACCAACAAGCTGCTGATGTTAAACTGTGCCAGGACAGGTGAACAGCCCCTGGATTATCCCACATGTTCTTCTACTCCCAGCACGACACAGATGTGCCTGTGATGGCACAGACCTTTCCCCTGCAAACATCTGGGTTGTTGCTGTGCCCGAGACCCTCAGTGCATCCCCAGTTAATCCTGGAGCTGTAGGAACACCAATATAGCATCTGCTGTTAGTGGAGTCCCTGTGACTCCTTATACAACGGGTGCTCCAAGGATCACACAAAAGTGCATTAAGTCAAAAAGAACTGCCAAGAGTTGGCACTCACCCTCTGAGGAAATTAAAGCCATGTGCACACACTAGAAGGTTCCCATAGGCATCAACTTTCAGCAGGTTTCCATAGTGGGTATCAAACACCAGGCCTCTGTCAAAAAAGCAATTTTAGATACGAAGAAGTGATCGTATTAAGCGGTGACCACTTAAACAGCAGCTAGAACAGCTCTAGAACAGCTTGCTCACAGAACAGAGTTGCTGTTATTCTGCAGACAGGGTCCCTACTGTCCCTTTTATCTGGCAGCAGGTGAGCAACCAGAGCCCTGCACCTCCAGGTGAAAGAGACACCTGATCTGCTCCCCACAGACTTGAAAGCAGAACCATTTAACCTGGCAGAGGCTTAGCTGTGCATGTACCAGGAATCTGTGGGCCTCTTCCACAGGGTCACAAATCTGACACCGGTGTTTGTGGTTCCCTGACAGCCCTGCTGGGTTTCAGGAAAGAGTGAGGTGTGATAAAGGAATTGCTCTCCTCTTTTTCATCGCTCTGTCACAGACAGAGCCAGATGGGGTGTGTAACTATGGCACAAAATGCTTGGGACATTCCCGGCTCTGACTCCAGCAAAACTCTGCCTCACTTATCTAGCAGCTTGCATATGGAGAATGCAGCCTTCCCACAGAGATATCCCTTCTGTCCCTTCCCTGGGATGAAGGTAGTGGATTTAATGGAATCTTCATCCCAGGGCTACTGCCTTGTTATGGGCAAGGGTGCAGCCAGCAGCAGTCTTGGTGTAAAGCATGCTGAGAGGAGAAGGAAGGAGGCTGCCAGACTAAAACTGGAACAACAAGCCAACAGACCCTCTTGTCCAGTCTTTTGTAAAGAAGCTCAAAAGGAGTCAAAAAAGTAAAGTCCAGCAAAGGCACAAGTGGAAAGTACTTAAAGGTACAGAGTTGGACCAAAAGCTTTGTTTAAAACAAGGAATGCCTTTTTCATTTCAATCACCAAAAGACAAAATTTAAGAATTTAGTAGCTTTGCATCATTAGCTTGGTGCAAAGTTATGAAATCAGAAAGTTACTAAATTAAATGCTTTTGACATTTGATTCATCTAGACAAGTGATCTGGACTGGTCCCACTTCTATTGTTTACTGTCATATTAATTTGCAGGATATTCTATGCACCAGGACACAGCTAATTAAAACCATTAAAGAGAAATGTTCTGAGACATCCTAGCAGCCTCCTGGACAGTAGCGGCTGCTCCTCCCTCTGGTTTTGATTTCATTCCCAATCCAATTGTGTCTCAGCTGTCTTTGCTTTGAAAGGCTATTTTTGGATGTTTTCAGTAGGGTTCTTTTCTTGCACACCCTCTCTTTGCTGGCATGAATTCGTGTGTGCAAAGGCCCTCCACATACTGGATCAGTCTGCTTCCTTCCCCATGATCTGTGGTAAGCCACAGACTTCACAGCCACAACTCTGAAAACCTGGCCTCAAGTGTTGCCTATGAACTTTACAGAAAAAGTATTCAAGGCCTCAAGTAGGCTGGGTTGGTATCTGTTAGTCATTTACCTGGTAGGGAATGCAGGATCATACACAAAATTGAGCAGCTCATGAGGGTATCCAATGGAAACTAATCTTTCTACGGTCAGGTCAAATCCAAGAGATTCGTATTCAGGGGATTTATACACTGTGCCAAGATGAGATTTCAGTTAGAAAATCTGAAAACAGCTAGGGGGTTAAACAAGAAGGCAATTAAAAGTAATATACCCATTCACCCTCCTCCCTCCTCCACATACCACATTCCCTTCTTCACTCCTGCCCTTCGCTGCCTCGGGTCCCCCAGCCTGGAGTAGAGGTGGAATTAGCTCATGCCCCAGGGCTGCAGCAAAGCAGAGCTGCAGTTCAAATTTCAGCAGCAGAGTGCACCAGATGAAATATCCATCAGTTTATCACAGCTCTCTGCATCAGGAAAAATGCATTTCAAATGGCAGCTCCCCTCCCTGCAGTCCCGTTAAGCAGATGCATGAACACTCCCTGTTCCACCTGCTCCAATCGGGTTTTGGTTTGCTGTGTTTTTGCAAAGCTGATAAAGAAACCAATAAATTGCGGGAAAACATGTATTGGAGGTTAGAAAGCCTGAAATTCATCAATGTTGTGCTACTGCTACTGCTCTGGATACAATCCCAAGGCTTAGTACTCTTCCAGATTTGATCTCAGGGGAATTAATGTTTGCTGCAGACTAAGTTTGCTTGAAGGTAGAGCTGTCAAGTTAACACACGATTTGTTTGTTAATAACACCATATGGTACCACAAAAATCTGTCAGCTATTACCCTTGTGCATCAAAATGCTACTCTTTTAAGCAAGCTCACTGCTCTCACATGTCAGAGGAGCTGCTCATCTGTGACACATACCTTTGCTCAATGCAAAGGAAATGGACTTGTTCAACCAAGTCACTCCTACCATCCAGCCTGTCTTCTTCCTGCAAATGACCTTCCCATGTACTGGAAATGTTACTGTTTAATCAGATCATTAAATTAACATCTAAAAGGCAATCACAACAGATGGAAATCACTGTGCTCCTCTGATGGTGTGTTTACACTCCCTGCATGTCTGTGGAAGCCCAGGAGATAAGGGGCTAATGTGCATGTCTCAAACTCAGACAGCTGGATAGTCATGGAGCCAACCAAGGATTGTTGGTAATAACAGCCCAGGATTGTTGGTAATAACATGCTGTGAGAAAGAACAGGATGTGGCTGAAGAAGGGGCCATACGGAGGTAGGGAAGCACTTTTCTGGGACAAACGTTCTTGTTCTGTCTCCTGGAGATAAGCACAGCACAGCTCAAGTGCAGGAATGAGGCTGAGAAACAGGCATGGACTGTAGGGGAGCAGATCAAGACCACCCAAGACCCTCAAAGTCCTCCAACCCATTTCCAGAAAGGTCTGTAAGAATGGACTGCACTTGATAATTAATTTGCATAGAAACTTTTCTCCAAGGTAGGGAAAAATTATCTATAAAAAACCTTTTTATAGATAAAGCCCAGGTGCATGTGCATCCCATCAGCTGGAACAACAGTGGAGCCAGGACTGGTGATCTCTTTTTCTCTCCTTCTTCCTTTCTCTCCCTTTCCCTCTCCTTAAATAATTTCTTTCTCTCCATCTCTCCATATCCATATCTCCATCTCCCCCCACCCCTCTCCCTCCTTCTCCCCTTCTCTCCCTTCCCCCCTTCACCCTACCCCTTTATCTCAAATCCACTGCTGAGTGCTTATACTGAGAGGTCAGGGACTAACATATCAATTTCCATGCCAAGAGAGTAATTTACTAACAAAACTTTGTAAGCTTTTGTAGACCCTCTGACTTTTGCCATTCCTTTAGACCATAAGCATCTACAAATCTTGGATGCTCCCTTCTCCTTAAAGGTGGGACACCACGATGTTGCTGTCTTAAACTGGTCCTAAAATAAATACAACCATTGACTGCAATGAGAACTACCATGGGATCAATGGGCCCAACTGTTTCAAACCCTTCAATATTTCAAATTTAGCTGAGTAAAATACAAAAATGTACAAGTTACACAGTAAACTCATTAGAAGACAGACTGCTTTTTCTGACTGAGATCTAGCATATCTGTGGGCCTCACAATATATATTAATACAAGCATATCTGTGGGCCTCACAATATATATTAATACACATTATCTATACTGCCCAGCTAATCACCAGCATATATATACACTGTGGGATTCAGAAGTTCAATCTGAGAGGAGAAAACAAATATAAAAAATAATAAAAAAAAAATATTAAAAAGGCAAGGACTATAGACAAAACAAGACTGCCAAAAGACTCATAGTAATGACAGAAGGCTCCTGTATCTCTTAATAATCTAAAAAGTACCAGAATAGTTAATTTTCTCCATTAAACTAACGGTATTAAAAATGTAATAAGCAAACCTGTAATGATCTTAAACAGATAACTAAAATCAATAAAGCAGTTATCAAAATCTTCAAGTAGTATTATACCAATGGCAAACATCAACAACATAATACAACATTCAATGCACGTTGTCTTTTCTGTCCTTTAGGAAAGGAAGTGTTGATTCAGATATAGATAGGAATAAGTAATCAAAAAAATACAGCTAATGAAGGAAGCAGTGACTGACAAGGCAATTCTGGGGAGTGAGCTAGAGCTGGAGGGAGCAATAGGCAGTTAGGTGATGAACAAAATTGTGAGAGTGACACCAGAGCATCATCTGGAAAAAGGAATTCCTCTGATGCAGGACAGTAAAGGCACTTCCCAGGGAAACTGGTTATAAATACACCTGCACATACTCTCAGAAGGTGAAAGCACTGCACAGCTCCGTTACGTGAAGCAGACTCCAGTCCCCCAGTCTGTCCATGAAGCTGCTGCACTCCCTTCTCATTATCTTCCTGGGAATTTGACCATGTTATCAACTTAATCCACAAAACACTGCTCTCAAACAAACATTTCTCCAAGGAAAACCTGCTCTTTCTGCACTCACCAACCATGGTGATGCTGCTCAAACACAAAGAACCTCAAGGACCACCTCAGCATCTCCTCTGGACAACCAGAAGTGGTTCATCAACAGCTCCAGCAGAACCTTTCCAGGGAAACTGTAGAGCTTTCTGTTCAATAATCTGTGTATCTTGTTAACACTCCACCAGACAAGAGATGTGGTGGGACATGAGGTCAGCTGCTCACAAAATGCCCTCACTCAATTTCTTCCTTTCTGTATTTGCCTCTCTGTCTTACATAAATCACTACAGATCTCTCTTAACTCTCTAAAGAATCAAGCTGAAGAACCATAAGGAAAAGGCTGAAGAAAAGGTATCAACCTTAGCCTTCATCATCCCAAGTCTCTCGTGAGACAGTACGGCAACAGGATTAGTCTGAATGTTTCTTTGTGGGTGGACAGTTATTCCTCTTACCTCTCAAGCTCTAGATTTTGCTTCCGTGATGTCTCTTTGAACAAACCAAAACTATTGGCTCATTCATGCCTCAGACCCCTTCTCTATTTTTCTACTATTCCACAATATCAAGAAAACAACAGCCTTCTCCTTGACACATGAACTAAACAGAGACACTGGACAGAGAAACTGGACTCCTGACAGGGACAGTAAGTGTCCTCTAGTTACTAGCATACTTACTGCTCAAGACAAATTTTCCTTTAATTAGACATGCAGCTGGAAAGAGACAGAGAGCTCACTGAGCCCACCCTGACAGCACCCTACACCACAGCACTTGCTGCATCAAGTTGCTGCAAAATCACAACCCCTTGACATTTCTCCTAAGTGTTTCAGTAACATGAGCTTCCTCTGGGTGAACACACAATCCACCTCCTTCAGATCAAGTATGGACAGGATAACACCGCTGCAACTCTGGCAGCACATTTGGGGAAGATGCCCCAGCTATAGATGTTACTAGATGAAAAAATTTATTTCTCTATTGTACTCAGGGCTGGTCGTTCTTTCTCATGTCTTGTTTACTCCAGGCAGCCATGAGGAAACAGAGTAGAGAGGACAGATCAGTATTTTTTCCTGCTGTTGCATGATAACAAAACAGTTTTAAATTTTGCTGGAATATCCCCTCCCTCAGACCTGGTTTCCATAACTGGAGATAATTTCTGTGCCATGGCAATGCCATGAATTCAGCTATTTGCCATGCAGTGTCTCCTGTGCTCAGCTCTTTCACCCGGCTGAGAAGGGCCCAGTCTTAAAGCATCCCCAACTTTGTGGCAGGGGAAGAAGCAGAATCACAAGCCCATTTTCAGACCGTCCTTGCTCAACGCACATGAGATGACACTAAAACCAAAGCATGTGCCACAACTTATTTTGATTTCTTTTTATCTTTCTTACTGCTTGATGGCCATGTCTCTGCAACCACGGCAAGTCCCCAGCTCCAAAGGAAATGTTATTTTAACAGTCCCTGTTCCAATACAGGCAAATGCTTCAGCAGCACAGGGCAATCAGCACCCCGTGCTCATGGATTATGCAACCAGGGTGGAAAGAAAACAACCAAAGGTTTTAAAAAAACAGAAGCCAGTGGACAGCATTTCAGGTTTCCCTTCATACCACCACTTGGCTTAACATTACACCATTAAAAGGTAAAAAGCAGTACCCCAGGAGTGAATGCTGCAAGCCTTCAGGTCTGTGATGAGTGCAGGCATCCCTTCCACAGTACGTGCTAGGAGGAAAGCTGATCTCAAATGAGCAGGGGTTGTGCAGTAAGGTATGCAATTCTCATGCATTTGTGTGGTTGTGTTTACCTTTGCTGCCAAGACACATACAGTAACAATTTTATAGCCTTCCTGAAAAGGAAAAAAAAAAAGAAAAAAAAAAAAAAGGAAAAAAAAAAGCTCTCTACGGAGGCTCCAGCTTATGCAAAATGCTGCTGCCAGGATTTTAACTCACATGAGGCAGATGCAGATTCAGAGTGTCACTCCAGGCTTGACGGAGTTACACTGGGCTCCCCTGTTAAAGAAAAAAATCAGACTGATTTTAAAACTGCAACAGCTCTGTGCCATGTGGGACTGTGTCTGCTGGAGTTCTGTCCTCTGGTAAGCTCAGAAGCCGGCCTGGCAGTTATTCCAAATACACTTACAACTGATTTACACAAGAGGCACAGTTGGTAATCGTGCATCCTGCAGGCAAAATTCTGTCCTCATATCCACAAAGCAGTCTTAGATCATCAGCTCAGGGATATTTAGGAGGAAGAGACTACAAGCACATTGCCCAAGTGACACAAACCCTTCATGTTTCTCTCAGACGCAGAGCAACTGATTCAAGAAAAGGTCTCATGCTCTTATGGGGCTTTGCCATTATTGTCCATTCCTCAGTCGGCGACAGATTACTCCTTTCAAGGCCCTCACTCACTTTTTTTCATACCATAAAAAATGCCTGCATGGGTCAGTGCTGGAGACTTGGGAGACTCAGGAGTGGGAACCTGAGAAGAGAATTTTGCCCTGTATCTTGAAGGTGCTCTCAGTGAGAGCCTCACACAGTGGGTCAGTCTGACACAGCAGGTCTACATTCAACTTAAACAGGCTTATGCTTGGGATTTTATGGGCAAACCATCACAGGATAAACTAGCATCAAACCTGCACATAGTGCTGCACTGTACTGCAGTGCACTGGTTTGCAAGCACATAGAATAAGAGGACCAGAGCTATTTTGCAACTTACAGGTATGCACAGAGTAATCAAGAAATATCTTTGAAATCCAATTTGCACTAAATACAAAGCCAAACAAGTTGGAATGATGTTGCAGAAAGACCCACAGAAGTATGCAGACGTCCTGGAAAGCTTCTCTGAAAATAAATGTTTAAAGCCTGCTTTACTTCAAAATGAATAGCTGGGGATGGCTGTAGTGCATGTGATAGCTCTGTTTAAGCTGTAGGGAGGAGAAAGCCCTTCAAGTGCTACCCATATCTTCCCTTGTTTCTCCTCCACACACAAACAGATTTCAAAGTCAGGCAGGCAGCTTCTCATTTGTTCCAGGGTTTGCCAACACTTCTTAAAAGGTAGTCAAGGATCCTAGGAGAGAAGCAGGAGCTAAAGTTACAATAACCACCCTTCTTGCACTGCTTCATTTGTCTCCCCCTTGTGAGATGTATTTGCACACCTGCAAGCCAGTCCTGCCTAGTCATTTTGTTTCTGAACACTATGGACCTGGTGCTGGTAAAAGCCCTGAATTGAGAACATGCTGATTTCACACACAACCAAGAAACTTTGAGGAAGCAGCTCATCTTTGCCAGCACCCTGGTTTAGCAAGAGAAAAACAAGCTTGGGAGGTTGCTGAAACAACAGAAGCCCACAGAGTGAGCAGCTCCTCTGGGCAGAGAGTCAGGGCAAGAACCACCAAATGATGATCTGAAGTATCATTCATCCCTGCCTCTGGTTTTTCCCCATCTGTCACTTTCTTTTGCCGGTGTGCTCTCTTAGGACACCTTAGCACCTTCCAGAGGTGTTTCCTCCCTTCCATCAGCCAACTCCTCACCTTCCTTTCCTCCCAGCTGGAAGCCAAAATCAGCCCAGGGAAAGGTGCTTGCAGTTCCCCCCGAATAAATCCACATTGGCAGGGGACTTCATGGGAGCAGCTTTTTTCTGCCTTCCCTGATCCCTCGGGCACAGACTTTCTCGACTCCTTCCCCATGCAGCTGCTGGGAGCACTGTCCATGCTGTGAGCATCCCTGTCCTCGGCCCTGGCAACTGAGAGTCTCTTGGGAATTGAAACACCTTAGTCTATTCACACTGTTTTGGTTGGCAGACGAAACTAATTGGTTTTTGACTTTCAGGTGTCCAGATAAGATCAACAGTTCTCAAACTACAGGTGATGGCCTCTTCTAGAGGACTGCAAAAAGCTTTAACAAACACTTAATCTTCAGGGATGTTATCCACTATCTGGGTTCTCCAGAGGCCATACAAAGACAAATAAGCCAAAATAGATAATGAACAGGGTTTTGCCTTTTCTCTGAAGCACAGGAAATGCAGCCCAACTACTGTGTCTTGAAGAAATGAAAGTAAAATAATTAAACACAGGTTATTTCAGTTGCTGCTTATTCCCCAGTGAGTAAGGCATGCAAATCAGGCAGTTAGGGACATATACGGGCAGGTGGAGAGCTAGTATCCAGATTTATATGTCTCAGGCATAACATGCATAACTAAGCTTGTGCAAATACACTTCTGGAATTACATGAACCTGACTTAAAGAGCAGGATCAAAGTGCTGCTCTGAATTGCACAAATAAATAATGCAAGTATGTATTAGAAATACATTTATATCAATGTTGTGCTGACAAAAAGTGCTTAGTTAAAGCTTTGAGGGCCATGATCCCCCTTTGCAGCCTCGTGCCTTGTAACAGTACCAGTATCTATGTATCCTGCCTCAACCATGGCTATCAAATGAGATCCTAGACTGATGTCCCAAAACTGGATAGATCTATCCACAGAGCTCTCCATTCCGTCAATATCAACTCTGCACAAGGTCCCAAAGCTGGGCATTTAGTGACCTCTGCACCGTGTCTGATAATCACCCCCCATGACCAACTACAGTGCTGGCTCTTGCACACAAGCACCAAATACTCATTGCCCGGCACTTCTGACCACCCAGCCTGCAACTCCAGCTGAGAATCCAGAGGGAAACAGCAAGTGACCAGTCCTGGAGGTGCTTGGGACACTGGACTTAACTAAAAAACAAACCCCACTGAAGCAATGATACCAATTAAATGTACTAGTAACTGTTGGGCAGGCATTTCACATACTGCCATAGTTTGAGGAACTGTCAGCTGTAGGGTTAGAGGTCGGAGGACCCTCAGAAGTAACCAGCTAGTGAAGAATGCTGACTACTATATATTGGGCCTCCTTTCAGGGTATCTATCTTCATAACTGAATACAGAGCGATGCCAGTTTTCATATATAATTGGAAAATAGGAGGATTTCTGCTCTAGATGCTCTACTAATGACTTCAGCTTCTGTGTTACAAGGCCTTTTCTAACCAGGGAGGTATCGTCGGGCACTGCCACCAAAACATAACAAAAAGGAAATGGTAATGTTTCAAGCTATGCTGCTCTCTATGTTAAAATAATTCATTACTTACACAAGAAGGAATCTGAAATATCATGTTTAAATTTCACACCTGGGTGTTAACTACCCTCAGTTTTGACAGTAGAGTCAGACTGCTCGGCCCTGACGGGAGCCCAGACTCCTGCCTGGCTTGCACAGCCTGGCAAAGTGCTGCCATTTAGCACTGGAAATAAAGCAGAGCAGTTTCTTTTCTGAGAACTATAAACCTTGCAGAGGTACCTGTACTGCAGGACCTCCACACAAACAAGCTCAGTTGGCTTGGTAATCCCAGGAGTAGGGATAAACACAAACCTCCAGCTTCCCTTGCCTTGCATTTATCTTTCCAAAGACACATCAAGTGTTACCTCAACTTCTGCCATGGCCACTGCAGGCATTTCACTTTACAGTATCCTCACTGGACACAAAGGGGGAAATGTACCCTTGTGTTTAAAGCCTTGGTATGGACATCACTGGTTTCGGTTCATCACTACCCACATAAACACGTGCCCTGTGTGCAGGGCAATGCAGTCCAACACCTTTGTGCTGTGCTGACCTGGGACCTCAGTGCCTGTAAACAAACTGACAAAGTGATAAACGTGCCTAACTGTAACCACAAGAAATCCCAAATGAAACCCATGGGACAACTCACATGCTTTCAATTAGGAACGTGGTGACTTGCCATTTGTTTATGAACTCAGCTGAACCGTGAAGGTAAAGGATTTGTATAGTCAAAATTAGTTGAAAAACAGACAGGCACAGACCCCAGTCCTCTTGACTCTTGGGGTTTGATTTTAAACACTAAATCATAAATAAAAACTGCAAATAATTATGCAAAGTAGAATTGTAGCATTTCAGCCTATATTTAAATTGAGTTTTTACAGTATGAAACAAACAAAATGGGTTGCAACATTATGCTTTTTTTCTTTGAATTTTCAGTTTTTCAATCTAAATGAGAAGGAACTGCTGCCATAATGAGTATAATTTTCATTTATTTACCCAAAGATGCCTTTTCAAACACAGAAGTGATCTGTGTAGTAAGACGAAGCTTTAAGGAGACTTCAATATTTAATATGCCTTTTCCATTCTACTAAAATTCATGTATTTGTAGTGATCAGCAAACAATACTTTGACAAAGCCTCTAGGTACATCCCAGGATACTTTTGTATGCTTAACACAGAAGCTGCTCTGCCAGGCACAAACAGCCAGATCTTGCACTACGCCTTTGTGGCCACAGATGTTTTTGACAGTAAATCTGATAATAGCAACTAAGGCAAGGGTCACTAAACATCAGAGGGTTGAATCTTTTGCATCTGAGCTCCAGTGGCTCACCAGCACCTTTTTCTGATGATGCCAAACACAGGTTCTGGGTGGGAACCAGCACTCACCTAGAGCAGTACCAAGGCTCTGCAGTCCCCAGCTGCAGCAGAGCCCAGGAAGCAGCTACACACCCACTGCAGCCTAAGAGCAGTGGAAAATTCCTTACCTCTAATGCTCCTGCAAACATCCCCAAGTGCACAGCACGGCTTTCAGCTCTAAAACCTCTAACCTGGAACTCTATCAGTTCCTATTCTCCTGCCCTGCATGCTAAAAGGATATGTAAAGACAGGATTTGTTCTTGCTTCAAGGACTGACACAGCACTGTATGTTCAGTTTGGCCGGGAATTGCTGGGTCTACATTTCAGGTTGTTTTTAGTGCTGCATTTCTACTTGTTTTAAAAACAAGTGTTGTCAAGTATCATCAGCTTTAACTCTTCCCAAAGCAGGCTTACTAGTGCTCTCATTGGTAAATTCCAGATATTTTTAGCTTTCTGCTGCTGCACTTTGTTTGCCTCCGATGTAACAAAGATTTGGGCTGTTTGGATATGCCTCAGAGGCTGGCAAAACAGAGGTTAGTGTTGGAAAGATTTCTTCTGCTGAATAAAAATGCATGGGTTGAGGTAACAACAGCAGCACTGAGGTCACATTTTGCATGTTGAGAGCAGCAATTCAGAATAACTATGCATTTCAAGGAAACTTCAATTTGTCTACTTTAATAGTTGGTATAACTTTTCTTTGCACTGGAATAATATTTAAAGATGAATACAGAGTCACCTATTCTTTTATGGGAATTTTTTATAGCTTCCCTGACACATGAGAATCTTTTTCTGTACTTAACAAGTGGCCTTCACAATTTACCTCTCTCAGCTACAGCCCACTGGGAGTTAAAATCCCACACTGGAAATATCCCTGCATTTCCATGGAAACAAACCACTGTGCCAAAATATGGGCTTAGTTCTTCAATGAAGACTTACGAACAGGGAAGAAATAGTTGCGTGGTCTTCAAGTTCAAACGCAATTTGCTAGCAATAAGAAGGAAATTACATAAGGTATAGTAGCCATTAATACACTATATCTAAGGCATTACTCAGGTGTATCAGTGTCCAAACTGATCCTGCTTCTTATTCCTCTCCATATTCACTAACAAGAGTGATCCTTCAAAGCTGCACATTAGTTTAACACTGTGCACCTGGGCTTAGATGCAGCACAAGTGCCCGTGGCTGGCAAGAAACCACATACATTTTTCCACAGTGTGCTAAAATAAAGCATTCACAAAGCAATAGCACACATGTGATCTCAGAGTTAAAGTTTTCTGTACTCTCAGCTTTGGTTCCTCCTACAGAGTAAGCCGTTTGAGTCATCCCAAGGGTATTTGCAACTTAATAGTACTTCTGTTGTGGTATTAAGATTACTAGATAAAGGGGTCTATTAGACTGAAAAACACCTCCCTATTTCCATTCGTCTGGCAAAGACAAGAACTTGCCTTGGTACATTAAAAGCCTGCTGACCCAGCTTGGTGTTATTATCATGTTTTCAAGGGCAAGAAAACAGAATATTGCAGCTTTTAAAACTTTTCTTACACTGTGAAGACTTGTTCTTTCAGCAGCTTCTGTTTATCACTCTGATTCTTCAAGAATCCACAGACAGCAGATTAGCAGTTTGTCAGTCGGTGATTTAGTGGGACTGAGCAAGCAACACATGCTTTCTCCACTCCCCATTCCCAGTGCCAGCATGTGAGATCCCACAGTTCCAGACCTCGGCTTGCTCATTACACAGCTTTAAATGGTCAATCTCCGAAGAGCAGCAGCACAAAGAGAGCAGGGACAATAGCCACTGCACTGGTATTTGAAAAGACATCCAGCTCAAAGCGTTCTCGGAACAATTTAGCTTCTCCATCTGCCTTTAGCTTTAAAACAGCAATGGCTAAACCAGCCTCTGAAATCTGCAAAATCTGCACCTGTCAAACTGGCAATGTGCAAATGTGAAAACGCAGACAGCAGATGTGCAATAGTCAGGGCATCTCTCGGTTTTGGCTAGGACAGTTGGAAGGCGACTGTTTATTTCTACCAGCTCCCTTCTCCAGCCAACACACTATTTCTGAATGACACAAAGAACTGCATTATCCAGAGAACTGGGAAAGAAGCAAAACTGCTCAGTACCTCCCCAAAAGAGCCTCAAAGCCTGCAGTCCTTACAACATGATGAAACTAAAGGCAAGCCTTTAATCTAGGCAGGAGAGCCTCACAGAACATTTGCATTGGAGTTCACCACCAATAAACAGACCTGAACCGACATTCAGATATGTTGCAGTTGTTTACATTACAAGCTCAGCAGTATTTTAAGTATTCAGTTCAATCCTTCACGTATAAAACTCCCACGTTTATACTTTGTTTTTCATTTGTGCAATCCAGAATTTCTTTTATACAAGGTACAATTTCATTAGTTCCATTTCTCAGCTATGGAAACTGAAACACAAGAAACTGATACAATTCAACTACAGTAAAAATACTGAATGGATTGAAGAACCCGTTTTCAATTCAGCTGTTACTCTGTCTTCCAGATCACACGCAGCAACAAGCCAATCTTACCTTCTGGCTGAGGAGTGCATCTTTTCCAGACTCAACAGGTAAAGAAAAGCATTCAAAAAATAAGATGAGGGTGTGAAAATTTTTCCTCTCTTCCAAATTGCAAGGATGGCTTAGACACAAACACCTACTTGAGGAAGGAGCAAAACCTGTTTATGCATGTTGCACTTTGGAATCAGTTGGGAAAGACTAAAGCTGTCTTTCCCATGTCTTTTCCCATGTGACAAGAAGGGAAATGCTACAGCTGAAAACATAAGCAATTTTGCAATAAAATCTTTGCAGTGCACCAAATCTTGGCATTAAGTTGTCAGTGTTTCCAGGACACGAGCCATATTACAATCAGATTATGTTGCATTAATCACATTTGCACACAATAAAATCAAAATTTTTCAAGCCTCATTTCCCCTTCTTTTGTATTGAGAGTTTTCAGCAGCCAAGGATAATTTTATTACCAATTTCTGGAGAATATGGAAGCAGCAATGAATTAAGGACAGGAAAAGCATTCCAAATGAAAGCATCCTGTCTACTGATATTACTTCATGTATTTCAGAGAGAGAAAATAAAACTTTCAACAAGGCTGTAACTTCAGGAGAAGAAGAGCAGTCACAGAGGAATCTTTTCAAGTGCAATTAAGTTTGTAATTCTTACTAATTCTCTCTCCATCTGCCAATGGCCTGGTGTGAAATTACAGCCAGTTTGGGAACCCCACTGCTTTAGCTCTGCTCCTGTCAAGGGACATCTCTCCATCACCTCATTGTGCAACCTGTCCCATTTAAGAGCTAATAATGCCAAGGCCTCCTGCATTACTTGGATCCAGACCAAATAATTACGTGTAGCTTGCATTGAGTAGAAGACAGCCAAATAAAATCCTGTGTGAAACCAACCTCTCTCTACTGCACTTCCAATGGGCATGACCAACTCTTAGTCTCAGGTGAGTGTCACAGTGAAGACTCTCTATTGATGTACCCTTATTTCACTTACTACACTTAGAAGTAAACGTGAAATAGAAAAGCCTAGAAGCTTGGATTGCATGCAACATTTTCCTTTATCCTAGCATGGGCAGTTTTGACAGTACTAGTAAAAAAGAAAGGCAGACCAGAATTGTTCCTGACTGCTGGTCTTCCGGCTGGTCCAGATGAATAAGCAGAGATGAATCATTCAGATAATAAAAGAAACTACTACTTAGCAAACAAAATTGAACTACAAAAGGACCCTCGATCTCTCTAACTTAAGAATTTAAATAGGAATTGTTTAAAAATTCTCAGTTCTGCCCTGACAGCAAATGCAGCCCTTCATGGATATCTGTAGCCCCAGGTGTAACGCTGTTGCTTCCCAAGGAGCAAAGGCACCCCAGGGAACTGGCACGGCCTTGCTCCCTGTCTTGCAGGCAGCAAGGTCAGAGGCAGAGAATGAAGGGCTGGGTAACATCACAGAAACTTGTCTTAACCTCCGCCAACAGCACGGGCTGAAATAGCTGATGACTCTTGGTTGCACCAAGCCCTCTAAGACCTTAAGCAGCAATTATTTATCTAAGCACACAAAGCATAGTCAAACCATACCATTCTTCCTGCTCCTTCAACTTGCCCCCTAGTAACTCCTAGCTTAAAAGAAACGCTCTTCTATGTACTAAATGTGATTCCCAAACAGATTGAATAGGAAGGGGACAGCCAGCTTCATACACAGCAGGTATTTCTGAGCCTCTAGTATTAGCATATCCAGCACATTAACTTTAGAGAGACTTGGGAGTTTCCATACACGTAGGAGACCTTATTCACCACGAGGATACAACAGCAATCCTCTATAGGTAAACTAAGAAACTAAAACCTGTGAGAGTTTCTTCAATTTGCCTTCATTTTATTTTTTCAGCAGTCAAAATTAATTCTAGCTGTAATCACAGTGACTACGAATTCAGCAATTTAGGGTCCATCATTTATCAGAAAAAAAGACTAAAACCTTCAAATTCTTTGAGACAAAGAGACTTTGTTTGCCCAACTGAGCCATTAACAGAATTTCTCAATGCAAGAGAACAGACAAACACAATGAGAGAACACAGGAGTTATTTACAAAAATTGAGTTTAGCCTAATTTTGACTTGAAAGCAAACAAACCCGCTGTGGCAATGCTGTATCAGACAGCCTTGATTTTTTTTTTCAATTCTGAATGAAGTATTCCTTTAATTTAATAGGTCCAAGAAATATTACTATATACTATAAAATAATGCACAAAATTGTATTTTTTGCACAATGTAACATGATACTAAAACTGCTCTCAGCTGGCAAGCTGATATTCTCAGACATGCTAGTAAGTAGAACACACAATAACAGCAGTATGTGTGTAGTAGCTGTTACAATATACTTCCAAAATGGAAATGCCACATCCCTACCTAAATTAGATCATCCTAGGAAGAAAACAGCATTATTTTAAGTAGGTTTGTGTCCTTAAATTCATAAGAATAAAACTGTCTCAGGCTTCTAAAGTTCAAAACATATCAAATGAATGTGTCTTCTCTGGTACTGAACCACCTCCTAAGGAAGACTTGGTGCTACCAGTGACCATTGATTTGGGAAGAAAAAAAAGAGACAAATGACAAGAGTAACTCTCTACAAGACAGGTAATTCCAAAATAATCATTCTTCTGAGATGCTGAAGTGTATGACCGACAGCTATGAGACAAATGTCATTAGTCAATTTTTGATG
Source organism: Calyptomena viridis (assembly GCA_013390005.1). Taxonomy (NCBI): domain Eukaryota; kingdom Metazoa; phylum Chordata; class Aves; order Passeriformes; family Eurylaimidae; genus Calyptomena; species Calyptomena viridis. Next base: position 36,965 of record WEIV01025309.1, on the reverse strand, counting down.
TGAAAGTACACAACAGAGCATGGGCAAAGAACATGGCATACAGATTTCGGCAGCATCAATGATTCTGCCTGCCTTCAATTGTTGAGTAGGAAGACTGTGTTCAGGATATTTTTAAACAACTTTACAGAAAAGTGACTTAGCAATGTCTGAAAGTAAAAATGCAGAAAACTAGATGAGGAGCTGATGACACTGCAGATGCTTCCGTTCTTTTCTTTGGCCTATTTACGTGTTTTGAATGGTGTCCAAAAGCCTTCTGCTCAGTATGCACCATCTGGTATGCAGATACCATTTCCAGATGTTAAATGACACATAAACTGGCTTTTGACACTGTTTTTTTTCCTTTTTTTAATCAAGACAAGTAGCATGTCCATGTGAAAGGGTGGGTAAAGGATAACATGCCCAGACAGGAAACACAACAGGGTATAATGAATGCACTATAACATATACTGTAATACTTCACTTGTCTCACTTCTCCATTATCATTTCCAATTTATCTATTATAATTGTAATCATATTCCAACATTACGCTCTTTAAAACCCCTACAATAAATAAATGTTTTTTCTTGTATGCAACACTTATATGTAGCAAATAACAGTCAGATAATAAAAACTCACATGGAGAAGAAGTGATGACTCTGAGACATAAGAAACTAAACAGATAATTTTGTATGTTCACTTCCCAGTTGAGTGAAAAAAGGGAAATAGTACTTACCAGGCACAATGCTTTTCATCTGTAAATGGTTTTCCAACCTAATTGCATTCTCACAATTCCTTATAAAATGACCTGCAACTATTATCTCTGTTGTACCACAGAAGAAGGAACGGGACAGCAGCTTACCCCAGGGTGGTCCAGATTTCCAGTTTTCTGCTCAGGCTACAACTCATTTCTTTTTCTACATCATACCCTGTCACTCAACTCCCCTGAATGCACCAACTTTGCCTGCTTAACTGTAGCACTGTGATCCTATAGCCTTGGAAGCCCCTAGTACTGTTTTAGGATGCTTAAAGCATTCACATTTTTTCCTTTCACCAAACCAAGCATCGTTTTGTGCATAATAACACATTTGCTGTGTGTTTACAGGAATAAGCAACATTTGAGTAAAATGAACAGTAGGATAAGTGAGGACAGTGCTGAAGTTCTCCCCTCTCAGGATGAAAGTTACTAACACACTTTGTGCTTTGCATCAGCACTCCAGGACCACCTGAGTCCTTGGGAAGTGCTGTCAGTTTGCAAAAGGTATAGAAGTTGTTTTTCTGTTCCTGAAGTGAAACCCACAATCTCTTTTTTTTTTCTTTTTAAGTATTTATTCTTGAACAACTGTTTTTCATGCACTCCTTACAGGCTGTCACAGCTGGGAAACAGTTACAAGGCTGTCACAGCTGGGAAACACAAACCGAAAGCACAAACCTGCAGTCATATCCAGCACAGATTAACAACAATATACTTTATGACTTAAAAAGTGGCAGGAGCTGTAAACAGATATATAAATAAGGTGTTGAGCAACTAAACCTCCTATATGTAACTACTTCCTCATTGATAGCTACGTAAAAGAAGTGATGTAAATATAAACTGTAATTACCTGCCACAATCTCTGAAACTGCTCCCTGCAGCATTGTGTTGAACTGAGAGCCTATGGAAACTTTCCCATCCTTTGCTCAGCCTCTGACCCGGCTCCTGTGACCCTCACAGTGTCCTCAGCCACATTACTCATCTCCCATTCCTTCTCAGTACACAGTAATTAGATGATCATAGCTGACATACTGCATTAACCTATTATTAGGTGACCCTGACACTCTACCTCACATTTTCTCAGTTCATATACACAACAATTCTGAATTGAAATATCAAGGGCAACAGGAACTTTTTATCCACAACCCTGGCAGTGGTAATCAGAAAGAAGGCAGGATAATACATGACATCCTCAGCTACACCTGTGTGATGCTATAACCTATATAGGAAAGTGGAAGTGAGCTTTTTACCTCTTTTTTCCTTAAACTACATAACATCATGCAAGTCTGACTATGCAGAATATGGTAGCTTTATCCCCTCTTATTAGAAGCCTCAGCAAACTTGCCTGTTGAGCAAGTGAAAGATGGAGAAGTCGTGCAAACAATTTAATGAAACTAGAAGATCTTACGCAATCTCTCAAAGCTTATCTGTCACAAAGAAAGGGCAAAGCTTTCTAAATTAATTTGTTCAGCTGACACAAGGCGCTCCCCCTGCCATGCCTCTTCTCAAAATGAGTCACTGATGTGGCCAACCAAGGAGAAGGAAAGAAGAAAACCTATTCAAAAATGACCCTCCCAGGACACAGCAGAACCTGCTGGCTAAAGGCTTAGCCCTGCTACATGCATCAAGGATAAAAGAAATCACCTTGTTATTCAAAGCCAAGCATGCACAAGGGGCATTATCAAAATACCTGCAATCTAAGGAAGCACTCAGACTTATTAAGCTTTGGTTTCCTTGACACCCTTAATCACTTGAAACTGTACTACAATAAAATGGCTTGTGACCAAATACAGCTTGCAGATAACAAATTTAAGGGAAAAACCTAAAATGAAAGTGCAATGAACAGTAGTGAAAGAGGTATTTGCTGATAGAAAAAGCACCTACTAACTAGAGTAGCCCAACCAGTAACTGTTTTTTTGCTCAGCAAGAGGCAATATTACAAAGTCAAGTGATCAAAAAAATTAAGAAGATACTCACCAGCAAGTGTATAATCCATATCAAAACCAAAGCACTTTATCTTTTCCATGGCTAAACTTATATTTACAAAGACCCTGAAAAGAAATAAGAAATACTGCCATAGGTACGAGCATTTTCAAAATATTCACATTTTAGCACAAACACATTCTACCAGCTCTCAGGATACCTGGTTCTCATAGGTCAAAATCAGAAAATATACCTGAACACAGAGGCAAGTCTCATTTTTTGCCATGAGTTCTCCTGAAGCAAAGTCATGACTTTGCAGAGTTATTCTAATTATTGGTATGCTGTCCAAAGACATACACGCATGCATGCACACACACACATGGATTTGCATGTGACCTGCAAAAATTCCTAAGAATAGAAGTGCAAAATCGCCTGAAGCAGAATTCAGACCTCAAAGGATAAGAAATTGGAAGCAGTGGATGCAAAGCAATATAATTTGCTTGATTAAAACAAAGAGGTAACAAGGAAAATAAAATAAAATAATATTTTTGTGAATAAACTCTTAGCATTTGAGTCGTCTTTGAAGCCATATCTGGAAATTCAAAGCAAACCTGAACAAACTTGTTTCCACATTTACATCAATAGCATTAAAAACATAAACAGTTAAATAAATAGACAATAAAAACATTTAATAAATCTCTAAAAAAGAGTAACTGAGAAAAATTTTCATACACAAGAATATGCCGTTTCTGTAACTCCTCTGCAATTCATCAACTAAACTGCTATTTTGTAAATTATACTTTTACTATTAATACTTATTGCAAAGAGAATGTAACCTTCCAGGCCCTTTTAGATGGCAACATTTTAATACATCATATTCAATTTGGTTTAAGTAAATAACACGGTAAAGAAATAGGTCAGAGAATACAACGAAAGCTTTTCTTGCTTCCTGTTCCAACTACGACAGTAACTAAGCTGCTTATGTTTCCCTAGAACTTCAAACCATATAGCAGATCTGTAATTCAACAGGGCTTCTCTCCACTGTCTGTCTTATCTGAACTTTAAGAACAAGAGTCAGAACTCATCTGTGGGAAGCAAGCTGAGGTTTTTAACACCCATCTCAGACAAAATCCCCTGTACTGCTTGAACTGTGACGCCAAGACAAAATTCTCCCGAACGGGAGAAGTCCCAGAGCCTTCACTTGCACTCTGATTTCAGCATGTGAAAATTCCCCAAATATTTAATAAATGCACTGCCCTCAGCAGAGTAATTATCCTCTTAAAATCTGAAATCAGCAGCCCTGCATGGCAGGGGGAGCGGCGCAGGGGCAGCGAGACAGCAATGGAGACGGCAAGTGCAAAGCCAAGCACTCGTACGTCCTGAAAAGCTGAAAGAAGCCACTGGGAGATTCTCCTCCGCAGGCACGTTCCGGGCAGGTGGCCGGCATAACGTGCCCCTTCCACTGCCCTGTCAATCCACCACAGCTCGAATTTTAACAGCAAACTGCCAACATCAAACTTGTATGTGAGTCGTCTTACCTCATCTCTCACCGATGTGCTCCTTGCTCAGTTCGCAGCAGTCTGATTCATCTACTTGTCTGAATCATATTACAGAATTCCTTTAAAGCTTCCCTGGTACCGATGCAATTTTGCTTGGATCTGATTTGACTTCAGAAGATCATTATGTCTGAAACAAGCCTTAAAGCCCAGTATATCTTCTTGGACAGTGTTATAGAAAACACATCTGTGGCTAATTTAACCAGTCACTGGATATCGTTGTTGTTCCACACAAATCCACTTGGAATACAGTTTCTCTGGCAATAGTATACTTTCCCCCTAACCTTGCACACTCTCTCTGGGAGTCACTGTTTCCTGGCAAAGTGCCTGCCTTTGACAATGGGGCTTGTCACTAAGGGGCCTCAGAGGTTATAGATGACGCTCTTTTCTGAGAGATTTATGTATTACCTAAACAAGACAAAGTGATGGGATAAAAACTGGAAACTAGTGAAGAAATTACTTTGGAAAGATGAGATGGGCTTATAATTCACTAAAATTCTCTCCTGAAATAGCTGGCTTTTGAGTAGGTGGAGCAAATTATCCAAGTCTGCAGTCTGATTCCGTGTTTGCCTTTTAACATGGAGATAGCGCTGATTTATAAGAGCCCAATGTGAAATGCTATTTAGTGCTAAACACAGTCTCATACTTTGTATAATGAATATGATTACGTGCTGCTGCTGATGCCAGGAAGCATTATTTATTAGCTAATTCAAGCACATAATTTCTGATCTCATGTTTGTGCAGCTTGTTTCTGAGAATGTAGAGCTCTAAGAAGAAATAACATTCCTCCACGAGACACTGGCAACAATTTTTGTCTAACCTGCAGAGTCCAGTTCTGTTCTTGCCTTTAGTCTTAACCCCCAGAGCAGACTTTTCTGACTGTCTGAACAGGACAGGAACAAGAAGGGAAATTTAAACAAGTTCAGAACAACATTCCAGAATTGCAACATTTGGAAAGTTTCCTAAATGAGGACAAAAAATACAAGCATTAAGACAGACCTGAATGCGCTTTAAAAAAGGGTAATACGGCAGTGCCTGTGAAAGGCAAAAACAAGGGAGCTGTGACCCAAGAGATCTCTTCCAGTCCAGCCTGCCTATGTTTAGATGATGATGACACCAAACTGACCAAAACCCGTGGAAAGATCTCTAAGTCTCTGACAGTTTTTCATCGCTTGCTTTTGTATTCTTTACAAACTGAACCCTGGGACTTAAAAGAAAAAAACAAACCAGCACACACTGATTCCAGCACACACATACTGGAGATCTGGAAATGTTTACTGAACGCAACGAAACAAACAACATCTATTAGGATATTTTTCTTCCAAAATAAGTCTTATGACTGAAACATAAAAATTACTATACCAGCCCCTTCTTGGTAACAGCTGGTGAAGATTTATCTTTCTCCATTAATTTGTAAATATTGCCTATGACATAGAAGCTACACATGGCAGGGTCTAATCATGCCCCAACAGTGCTCAAGATCTGGCAGATTTTAAGGCATCCTACAGACTGATCAGATGTGGTAATTACTTCACCCACTAGTGCTGGAGTGAAACAGAGCAAATATTTAAAAAAGCCAAAGAAGACTATTACACAATATGTTCAGGAAATGACAATACTTTAATCAATTTAAACTTACATATGCCTTGGCAGATTAAATGGGAGACTAAACAGTGACAAAAAAAAATTGAACCAATTTCACTTCTCTTGTGAAGGCCCAGACAGATATTGGGTTATTTTGTAGGCACTCGGGACCTCAACTTTAAATCCTGATACAGACATCTCCCATGCATAGCACTCCCCCCTTGACACAAAGGACTAAGTAGGTACTTACAAATATTTATTACCAGAAACTGACCAGCTTAATTCAGGGGCTTTACTCAAAGTAGTAAATATCTGCATTATCCTAGAAACTGAAGATAAAAAGTTGAGATTAAATCTCCAGGACAGTTTCTGGGAAGAGCCAGGTGCTTCTCAGAAGCTGCAGACTTAGCCTGTTTTAAAGCTGTTCTTGAATCCTAACTGAAGGTATGCTCAGGCTGATGACAAGAATACTGGTCCAATCACAGAATGGTTTGGGTTGAAAGGGATCTTAAAGATCATCACGTTCCAACCCCCTTGCTATGGGCAGGGACATCATCCACCAGATCAGGTTGCTCAAAACCCCATCCAACCTAACATTGTGTCTGTTGGCTACAAAAATGTAATGTCTCCTCAGAAAACATGGTTTAGAGAAATGACAAGAGTTGTTTTTAACAACTATAAAGCAAAAGCAACATGAGGACCCTGAAAGCCCCAACCATCTGAGAGAAAAGGTTCTCTAGTCTTGAACAGAAAGGATGAGATAACAAGTTTGTTACAGCTCATCTAGATAAAAAAAAGTCAAAGAAGCTTCCAGATTACAAACAGTTGAGAGAATGTCAGAATAAAAGGAAAACTAAAACGATCCAACATTTTTAGGCAAGGAAGTTTTAATCTAGAATAATTTTCCCATTTGCCAGATTCAGAAGAAATCATATTTTCCCTCCCCCTAAATTTGCATTTTTCCATTCAGAGAACAGTCACTTCAACTAGGAGTTAAAAATTAAGCTGATCTAAAAATTTAACAGCATTGGGCACTAAGACAGAACAACTTGCAGGCACAGCACACTCTCTGCATTCCTTGTGCAAAGACAGAGGTGGGTATTGCTTAAACCCAGCTCCAGACCTCTCTGCATCCAGAACACGTCCTTAAATAGGACACTGCATTTCTTTTGCCTTCATCCTTTCCCCCTCATGAAAATCCAAGCTTTACATTTCTGCTTTAAGGAATATCCCTGTGAGTCTCCTACGTTTTGCACTCCCTGTGCAGTGTGGCTGGAGCAGCCCAAGGTGTGGAGCTTGTGTGGAAGGAGGTTGAGGGACCATATTCCAGCTCCGTGGGCTCCCTGACCCAGCACGTGACACAGCTGAGACTGAGGGACCAGCGCCTGAACTTGGGTTGGCCTGTCCTGGCAGAGATCCACACCTTTAGAAAAACGGACTTGCAGAGTTGTTTTAGGGAAACCTTGAAGCATGTTTCCTCCCTAATGAGTTCTTCCTCAAAGATTAAACCCTGCAGCTTGGCCACAGCAGAAGGATCTTAATGATGACAGTATTTATTTTCTTTTTGAGCTTTACAAATTGTGCTGGGTAAGAGAAAATGTGTTGTATTGCAAGGAAAAAGGAACTGCTGAGCATGCATAAGTAGAGTCACAGAGCCCTGATATCCTCAACTGCAACTCACAGTCCTTTATATTTTTACAAGAGAACTGATCTTGGTTTTGTTACTGTTCTTGTCAATCAATTCTGAAGCTGGAACCTAAATCCCAACTCTTCTCAAGTAACACTGGAGAGGAGCAAAAGCAGAGAGGGAAAAATATTATTTTATTTGTGCAAAGTCTCAAAAGAATTCTGTGCCCTGAATGAAATTTGCATGTATAATAGCCTTGTAGTTTGACTAACAAAATAAACAAAATGCACAGAACTTTACAATTTAAGAAGGAACTTGGCACATGGCTCACAATTCCTCACAGTGAGAAAATGAAAATGAATGTGAGGCAAGGTTTCTGAAACAGAGCACTTTATAATCATTTTCCAAATGTGTCTAGAAATACCTTGCAGCAATCAGGATTTTTTTTTTGTCAGAGCAGTATGTTTCACTAGAAATCACATAAATACAAAGAAACTTGCAACAGTGCTGAGTGGAAGAGCAAATACAGTGAGAGCTGGCTAAACATGACCTACATCTGTGTTTAAAAAAGACCGTGGTGGACTGTTGGGCTCAAGCCAGCCACAAACAGGGACTAACTAGCCAGAAGGCTCAGATTCCCACTTACTCAGAGTTTAGGAACTTTGGTTAATCTTCACTTCATGGACAACTTCCATTTTTTAATAAGCTAGAAGAGTTAAAAATAAACAAAAGGGAACTAAATGGATTATCTTTCAATAGTCTTCCACACCCCAGTTCCCCATGGCCTCTTTAAAAAGGTGAATAATGAAATAAACATCCCACTACTCTTACCACAACTCAGTGTTCTCAGTATTACCAGCTAGTCCTCAGATGTGGCCTGCTTGGGGAGTTGTCTCACTACATGCCACTACAGTTCTGGTTACAGGTGACTTCCAACCAACAGCAGCAAACTCCCCCACTGACCTTGCTGATCTGGCACAAACCATGTGAGCAGCCTTAAGAATATTCTAACATATTATCAGAATGTCTTGTCTTTGGGTGCTGGATGCTTTGGTAGCTGTCTTAGAGAAGATAAGAAATAAACACTTTAAATTTCTAAAACCAATGAAATCATCCTTTTGCTAAGTCTTGTCTCTTTAGGCAGATACAGACCATTCCATATATTTTTATTTATCATACCATTTTGTTCTTATTTTTTACAATGCTAGATTTTCAGAGTTGTATTTTATTCCTTTTTTCAATCAAAGATGAATATTCTGAATATTTGTAATAGTATTTAGAGATGAGGTTTGGGCTTGAGATGACTTTAGAGGGATGAAACAGTATGAGACAGGGGAGACAAAAGAAGGGCATAAAAATTTCCTGGCCACTTCCAGCAACATTTCCAACATAGCGCCCTGCAATATCACAAGACTAACTGTCCTTTCACAATCATAGGGACATAGAACTGGAAAATCCAGTAATGGCTAGGACTTCAAAGTCTGATGAGGCTGTATCCAGAAAGACAACTATGAGCACTTCCCTCTGAAATTCAGCAGGAATCAGATGGAAAGAGATAGCCTTGGTCATTTCTGTTTCCATTGTTTGGGTTTTCTTCCCAGGCAACAGCAAAGTGCCAAGAACTCACATATGGATTCCATCCCAAAATAACACTCGTCTGCCCTGTGCAACTATTAAAGCTAGGAATCATGGGACATTTTCAATGTAATTTCTTTATTATTAATTTGGCAATTGTGCTTTCTTGTAAGCTCACCCATTCTGCAGACTTAACATTCCCTCTCCCTCCTCCAATGTCTAAAGCACTAAAGCAAAACAAATGCAGAGAGCCACACGCTGCCCTCTGTTACACACACGTCACCCCACGAGTCCAAGGAGGCTGCTCAGACACACGAGGACAGACCATGGCCAGCAGAGCCTGCTGAGCTACCTGGAAATACCACACATCACCTGTCCGAAGAAAAGAGCATTTTCAGAATGGTAAAGATTTTTTCTTATTTGCCACCTCAATAAGCTGATCATTTTAAAGAGACTTTATAGATAGGCACCCAAATAGAAGAACAGTTTCAAGTCTCATAGCCTTGCTTCTACAATATTTCTACCTGTTTGCAATCACTGATGATCCAGTAACAACAAAGTGAAGAAACAAGATTAGCAGTTATTAGCCCAGAGCCTACAAATTTGAACAAGCTAAAGTACATCTTTAACTCATGAAATCAAAACAACCAATTGGCAATCCATTTGCTTTGTCATTATTAAAGTATATGCCATTTTTTAAATCAAGAATCTCATTGTATGGTAACAGCTAAAATCACTGAATTCATATCCACTATAAGATGCTTTGAAAGCAAACTGAAGCACAAAAGAAAGAAGCAACTTATTCAATACTCTATCACCAGTCAGCAGGAGAATTAGGATTAGGAATCATGATGCAACATGCCCTGCACTAGCCAGTAAACAAGAGAGCAAGAAAAAAAAAACACAAGTAAAACAACAACAGAAATCCCATGTTCAAGATGAGAGGTCTCAAATTATTCTGAGGGAAAATAGTAAAAGCATCCCAAAGTCTGTATGTTTCATGAAAAGGCCATTTCAGTGTTACTGCCCTGTTAAGCCAAAACCACAGATAAAAAAAAATAAGTGCAAATACCTGTTTCCTGGATCTTGGTAACTGTCAGTAACAAGAGTGAATGGAACACCAACTTTTTCCATTATTTGCTTTAACTAGATGTGGTTGCTATTTAAACCCTAAAGAGCTATGTGAGATAATCCAGAGGGTGCCCAGAAGTGCTCACTCCAAGTTAAAAAATAGACACTAGGGCAATTTGGTGGCTCAGAGTCAACCTAGTTCTCGCTTAATTACAATCATGTTAAATGACAGTACTCCTCCAGAACAAATGAACTAGTGATTATCCACTACCCGGAAAAGTCAACAAGCAGCACATGAGGGAGGTGGCCTCACAACCACACGCTCTTTTCTTAGGAGGAAAAGACTCCTAAGAGCTACACATCCCTTCATTTCCGAATTAAAATGTATGTTGCCAATAGCACAGTAAAGCAGTATCCTCTTACCAGTGACCTCTGCTAGAGAATGAGTAACATGTAAGCTTGTATATTAATTCATCCTCAGACCTCACCTCCAACAGGCGCCAGCAGTGTTGTATAACGAGGTCTGTGGCTGACAGCAACACCAGCCTTTGTTAAAGTCATCAGAAATACCCTGAAGATGAAACTCAACCACTTCTCCTCCCCACGGATTTTTCTGATTCTACAGCTATAAATATTTGATTTTGAACATTCTTGCCTATAGCATTCAGATATGGTTATGATATGGCCATCACACTCTGAGTCACCAGTAAAACCAGTCTCAACTGGGATGTCTGCCAACATTATATGTTGAACATCCATTCATCAATTATGATACAATAAGAAGTGCAACACCTGAAAAAACACATTCCAAGCACGAATGACCACAGTAAAATATGACTGTTAGAGTGGCATCTTCAGAGCTGATTTTTTTAAAGTTTTTTAAAGGTTTCATGGCCACAAGAACTCTTTTTTTTAAAGTAAACTACTTTGTTCTTGGAAACTTTACCCCTCTTTTTTTTCTGTTTCAATATTTACAATTCAAGCATATCAAATCTGGTGTACTTCATGAGAATCAGAAAGTTAAATTGATTGGGCTAGGTACCTCCACTGATACCTAACACGAAGCAAACAAACAGTGAAACAAGTTTCTTAAATTTCACACTTCAGAAAAGTAAGCATTAGTAGCAGTATTTAGAAAATCCCAATGAATGACTTTGAGCCCAACTGGGTTTCCAACATTGGTAGCAAAAGCTCGTCCCAGTTATGCTCATCTGTAAATGTGTTGCAGCTGCCAAAATCCTCTGGCCTTCCAGACTGGGCCCATAAAATTACTGTGACCATCTTTAAGGTAAAAAACCCCAAGTAATAGTTTTAAACTCAATGTTCTTATTGGTTTTGTTTCTAAGTTACTTTAGAATCATGCTTTTCAGATTTTTTTCTTTAGCTGCTGGAGTAAGAACAAAAAGAGACAGAAAAAAACGACTGAAAGAGAAACAAAGAAAAGAAAGAGAAAATTATTGTCTCGCCTTTTATATTTCCCCTTTTCATAAAATTTACAGTGCTCCAGCAATATCCAAGAGTCAGAGCATATTTGGACCCCAGTGAAACAAGTTTATATCCCAGAACTCATGGCTGTGACCAGCACACATATCCTGCATCTGAACAATTAATAAAACACTAAAAAAATATAATATCAAACACCCAAAGGAAATAACTTCAATTCTACTCTATCATGTTAAGTTTGCACTTTTTCAAGTAACATCACATGTGTTAACACTAAGGCCACGAAAAAGACCAGAAATAGAAATCTGACAACACTGCCTCTGGAATGAGGTTGTTTCAGATTCTTACAATACTGGATTATCAAAATAACTCCCATGAAACTGGTACACCAAAGCCATTAATAGCACAGATTTATACTACAGTCTTGGCATCAGGTTCTCTCATTCTCTTCCATTCCCTCCCTCTCTCTCTTTGAAAGAGGATAGCAATTCCAAAACAAAAATGTGCCTCCCCTTCATGTATTTCCAACATTGTGCTTTCCATGAAATTCTGAACTGCTAGCAACATTTTGCTCAGAATGTTTAAAATAAGACATTTCTAGATTCTAAACAGGGGTACTTAAACTTTAGCACAGACTAATTTTGGACTACCAGATCCCATCTCCTAGGGGGAAACTCTCCTTTATACGAGTGCACTCTCATCTTCCATAATTCTTTCTGAAAGTAAGGATTTCTTACACAAATAAGGGTAAACATGATGAGGACTTGAATGTGTGAGCTCTTAAAGACAAGTCCAGCTTCCTTTAGATCTTGTACAACACTTGGCAGACTGTCAGCACCTAACCATAACAAATGTTAAGGAAATATTTAGAAAAAAAAAAAAGGCATTACTCTGACTTCATTTCCATCAGTCTGAATCAGGAGCAACACGGCTGAAGTTGTAAGTAATATTATGACACAAAGGTAAACCTGTCAATGACTCCAACAAGGTGAAGATTTTTTGCCAGGGAAGGGTATAAAATCCCTCTCTTTTTACATGCTATATATAGTTACATTCATTAAACATTTCCATATCTGACAAACCAGCTGACAGAGAGACTAAAATAATGCCACCACTTAAGACATGTTGCCCAAACATATCCACTGGAAATTGAAAAGCTTTGGAAACACATCACAGGATCCATTACTTACCCCTAGACATTGCAACTTGCACAACCTGGCCTTTCAAATGATAGGCACTAAGGCATTTTTCTCAAATTAGATTCCATTAGGATTCCATTTAGAGAATCAAAAGATTCAAAACACATTCAAAACACTTCCTCAGAAATACCACCAATGTGAATCACAAATGCAACGTGGCATTTAAGCATGAGGTTGAGAAACATGACTTCTGTTTCTACGTCAGACATGTCTCCTCAGCTCCTGATGAATATGCTCTGATCATCACACTGCATGACTTCTCAAATTAACCAAGCTAAACTTTGAAGATATACCTCCCACAAACAAAATACTGACAATTACTAGATGCTGTGGTTTTAACTCTGTAACAATCCAGACATCTGATAAGGATACAGACTGCATCCATCTCTTATGCTCTATGCTTGGAACCTTTAGAGCTGTGGGCTAAATTCTTGGCTCAACTAAACCTCCAATGTGATCTTGTAAAACCAATTAGTGGCTGCACTTTGATTCCCAAACTATAAAAAAAGAGTGATAGCATTCCTCTTATTCTGTACTCTATCTTTTTTATTCTCTGTAATTGTCTTACAGTAAAGATGGGTTTAAGTATATCTGCCACCACAAAGAAGGCTGAGAACATGCCTAGTGATCCTACATGCTCCTGTGGTTATGCAATTAATCATACCAGCTGTAATTCTCAAACAATTTCTGGTCTCACTTGCTTTCCTCCTTATTCGCATTCATGCATTCCAGTGTCTAAGGCTCTGCTCTGCTAGTGTGCACTGCAATAATTACTACAAAACTCAGTCACTGAGTATTTATCGGCTTAAAAGTTTCTATCCCAAAATCTAACTTTGATTAATGTTTCATTAGATTAGATTAGACGTGCATTAAGAAAGCACATCTTCACTCATTCTAGCACATGTATCTCAACTCCACTGTTTCCTGAAGGCCAATAACACTGTGCCATCTTCTAAGCTCTCCTCTACCAACACTTCTGCAAGGAAGGTGAAAACAACCTCTCTTGTTTTACCAACAAGCAAAAAACCAAGAAACGTGGGGTTTATGCTCAGTTTTGGAGTTACATGGAAGACTTACCGGTGATAGGCTTCCCGGCGGTACTTTTTCAGAGCGTGCCCATCCATGTTTGCAGGGAGATCTGCTGCATTCTGGAGTCGGTCGCTCCATGAGGTTGTCATCTTTAAAGCTTATGTATTTCTGAAAGAGGCAGAAAATCTTGCTTAAGTTCGAGGTTTGTTTTACCAGAAATCTGCCTGTTTCCTGGTACAAAGAGATGCAATGCCACTCAGGAAGTCTTGCAAAATACACAGTGGAATGATCTGGGGTTGCAGGTCAAATAAGATGCTGGTTTTTGAGATGTTAAAACAAGGAGCTGGGAAGGTTTTTCCACATGGCCAGAACTGCAAAGACATTCCTTTCCATTGTGGTGAAAATGCATTTAGAACCAGAGACTTTGTTTCATTGCTGAAAAGGAGGATTTTTTGACCTTAGAGTTACCACTATGCATTAGCTGTAGGTGATGGAAAACCTACCCTTCATACATGAGAAATTCAGCAAGGGTAAACCCTACAAATCCCACTGGGACTGACCTTGCCACTTTTACCACAGAGTAAAAACAAAGCGCCTTGTCCCTCGCCATTTGATCTCTAAGCAAAGACAAAGCTTCAAACTGATGCTAAATTAGCAGAAACAATTGGAAGGAAAGTAGAAAGATGATCCTTTGTCCTCTGTAGGTCAGACACATTCAGACAGAGCAAACCTGTAACATGAGCGATGCAAATATTCACCAGCAGATCTTCACAAATATCAGCACCCCTTCTCAAGTACTGGTTGTGACAACCAAACCACCAACAGTCCTTCCATCAGGAAGGCCCTGCAGTGAGGAAACAGTGGTACCTTTCAATTGGCACCTTTCCCAAATTCGTTATTAGCACTGTGAGGCAATCCTGCTCACCTGCTCCTCCAAGCAGACCCATGTCCCACAGCATTCCCTGGCACCAGGTGGGGTGATGAAGCAGCCCCATGGTGAGTCAGTTCAGCTCACCAGTCCAAGTCCTCATCCCTGAAAACCAACCAACTGAAGGCAAGCAAAAGCTGAGTAATTCTCCACTGGTCAGCTGAACCCAGCTCAACAACACGATCATTAGAGCCAGTGTGGAGAACAGGGTGGGAGACACATCCCACAGTGATACCAAATTAGGTATAGCATGAAACCACATTCTTGTGTAACCCACACAACTGCTGGACTGCAGGCCTTGGCTTGTTTGCTCTTCCTTAGAAGAAACAAAACCACTCATAAGCTACATGTGTAATGATACAGCAACCACTTCTGGACACCTTTAAAATATGACTGCACTCTTTTTACAGCAAACTAGAGAGCACACAGAGTATCCAAACCAGCACTGGAAGTCACAGAGCTGTCAGTGTCACACACATCTCACTCTCCTCAAGGAAATATGAATAATTTTTTTGTTTGAAATTTTATTAAAGAGCAACAGCTGCAATTGACACAGCATTTCTTAGTCTATTTATCTATTAAGTGCTGTTCATAAAAATCAAACAGATGACAAGCAGCTTGTGTGTAAAAAATATGTTCCTCCTCCTCCAGCGTTCTCCCAGTTACTATAACCAAGGTTTACAAGTGCATCTTCTGCCACATCCTAAAGGTCACCAAATTTAGGCCCTGGCAGGCAGCCCAAGGGACTGCATGCCATTGCTGAGAGCTCTCCCCCTGAATTCCCTGCAACACACCCAGGAGAGGAGGTCACCACAGCAAGAGGGCAACAGGCCATTCCAGCCAGCCGCAACTTCCACAACAGGGCATGCAGGGAGAATCAGCTTCTAAAATAGCCCCAGCCCCAGCCACCAAGGGCTTACAAGTAATTACCAGCTATTTAAGCCGTTCCCAAAGGCAGATGGAAGGCAGCATAGGGCACAGAACTAAACAGCCCTCAAGCATCAACCTGTTCCCGTTCCACTTGGAAGGCAGGGCACTGCCTGCAGCCAGGCTCCTCAGGGGCAGGGAGGGCTGCAGTCCTTGGGAGAGGAGCAGTGTCCCTGCAAGGGTGACAGACTCCAGGTCTGCAGCAGTGAGGGATCTGGTAAGACTCCAGGACTGTAAACTACAGAACAACCTGTGTCCTCTGAGAGTGGAAAAACATCTACCCCGTGGACATTTCAAGATGATCCAGATCATCATCACCCTGGTCCATTTTAAAGCTAGTAGCCTAGAACTAAAGATCCAAGACACATATACATTTAAGAACTCTAAAGGGCGCGTTAAGTAGGTCTGAAAAAGCTGTTGCATGGATGGTCTTAGGACTCTTAGACAGCTCTGGGTCTAGATCTTTCAGCTGAAACAAGTTGACATCCAAGCTTCCCGCCATTTAGAAGGGCTACACCACTCTGCTTACCTCAGCCAGACACTTAGCCAGATTCAAAGATTTACATCCATAGCCAAAGCCAGAGACTTTCCATTCTGCCAGCCTCTTCTTCCTATTTCATCTGCTTCCCACCATCCTAACACCACATCAGATGCTGACACAGGTACCAGGATAGGACTGCTTCCAGTGGCCATCCATGCCAGACGTCTGACAGTATACATCAACAGTGTCCTATAAAATACCCTAAGATCCAGACGGCAGAAGAGTTTTATCAGGCTACCTTTATAATATCCCTTGTAAAATGAAGAATAGGTGAAGCAGTTTGAGCTCCTAAGTGATGAAACCCTCCTCTACAGCAGGAGAAATCAGATAGCATCATTTTGAGTGTGCTGGGATTCAAAAAGCTAAGACTTGAGGAAACCACAAAAATTTGCGTTTCCATAATTAAGCAAGGAAGGCCTGAATTATTTTAATGATCCAGCAGTGTTTTGCTGTAGCTGTGATGATGAATAGAGTTCACAAGCAGGACAAGGTTTGTAGACAGAGGCAATGTCTTTTATTAGACCAGCTGGTATGGCTGGAAAAAATAGACAAGCTCTTGGGTACGCAACCTTGCATAAGTTTTCAAATCCTATAGGTTGCTCTAATAAAAGATATTATCTCTATCTTCAGGCTTTGCCCTGATTTATTAAAATCTTTCTTTTAATGTTCACACAGCACTAAATAAAAAAATATGCTGAAGTTTTCTATTACACGTACTCAGCCTAGCAGGCTGCACTGACACTGTGACAACAGTTTAACCCTCTGAAACAAAACAGTAACAACTGACAAAAGATATTGCCAGGAATCTTCCCCACGCAAAAGTCTTACTCGCACAAAAAGCCTCATGGAATTCAATGAAATCGTTCTGTGCCTCTTTCTTACCCGCATGGGTAAGAAACATGGGATCTGGCCCCTGAATACAAATTCCTTTTTCCAAATAAAGAGAGAAAAATAAGAAGGACAGAATCACTCCACACACTTGTAAGCCACTGGAATAAACATCTAAGAGAGCAGGCAGCCAGCCAGGCAAGATTTTCAACTCCAAGCAACTGAAATACGATGCATCTTTCTTTAGTTACAAATCTATTTTTGAAATCAATAATCTGTAAATAGCTTCACATAAAAATAGAAATCTCTACATAGATAAAGCATGTCAGAATACCTCCTCATAATTTACTGCAAACATGCTCCTTGCTTGTGTTGTCTTAATTAAGCATCTGATAGCATTTATGGCACAGGGTTCCTTTTGAAAAGGTACTTAAAATCTCAGCTGCAGAGCTTTGATAGAGAGTTGCTATCCAGCACATATGCTTTGGCCTGAAAGAACATGGGATTTTTAGCATATATTTTGAAATAAGTCCATGCGATTATTTTGTCAGATTTTGGCTGATTTCAAGTATACTGGGGTTTTTTCTCAAGTATTCATATAAATTAAATAACATGTTCAGAAGTATTTGCCTCCAAGTTTTACCATTATTTTTCTTATCTTTTTTGGTCATCAAATAGTTAGAGGTTTCTTCACCTGATAATATTTGACACGTTCAGGTTAAATGCACTGCCTCTATTTTTTTCTGAGTTCATCTCGACACTTTGATGATGCAATGCCAAATCAGAGATTAACTTTTTACACGATATTCTCTGAGAGTTTATATAGCAGAAAACAAAGGCACCACTAACCAATCCCAAGGCTGTAGTGTACTCACACTGATTCCCCATGCACCACATCTGCCTCTTCTCACATGTTCTGCTTCAAGATTCATTAATACCTTGGCAGCACAACCCACACATGTACGTACACAGTGGAAGTTGAATAGAGAGAAAATCATCACACCTAACATTAGCTCCCTAAAAGCTTTGTGTCTAGTCAGAGGCTGTGGGTGTACAGACAAGTCTTGTGGTGCCCTTGCCAAGACTAGAACGGCTCCTGGCTCCCTCTGCAATGTTGCTCCACCTCAAAGGGTTTTGTGGGGTCTCAGCAAGGGAGGAGAGAACCATCCTAAAATCATGAGGAAGGGCAAAAGCAAAGGGAGCAGGATTAGGGTTGACTTGTTCAAGAGTCATGTCAAATTACCAGTCCAGGTCATGGCATGGCCTCACAAATCAGGCAGAGGAGGGAAAAAGCAATCTTTCCTGCAGCTGAGAGGACTGTCCATGCAAGGGTGATTTAAAAAAGCAAATTAACACACTTTCCAGGAGCATCCCACTCCCTTCATTGAGGGCAGAAGTAGCTTGCACCTTGTTTAGGGAAGACACCTGGGACAGTTAGTATTGGAGGAGATTAAATCCACTTAGGTTAGCATCACACTCTCTGATCCTCTGGAGCATCTGATATCCTGGAATGGACAGTAGAAAGTGGCCAGGACTGTGCCATTCCCCCCCTTCAATGGCATCTCCCACTGCCACTGTGTGAGCAGGGGCTGGGCAGGCTCCTGCTCTCACTAGAAGTGTCGTTCTTACATCTGTGACCCCAATGCATTCCACAAACTCTTGTTCATATTATACATTTAGGGGCAGCAAAAGTGCAGTCCCCATTTTGTCAGCTAATGACTGTGAAGCACAGAGAAGGTAGTAACACAGAGCAAGTGGTAATAAAACACAGAAGCCCTAATTCCTCAGACCCTGTGCTAAAAACCAGTTTGAGCTCTTAGCACTGTCAGGATAAATCAGAGATACACTGCATGCTCCTAGCAAAGTTTACATTTACATGAATTCAAATTTCAATACTTAGCATCAACTGGCAGACACAGAGAGGTACTTATGTGTGACAAAAGCCTCAAAGCAGCAGGCTTCTGACTGGCCCCAAGCCACAGGGATTGTATGGATGCCAAATGATGTCCACTTTTCTTCTGAACTGCAACCTTACACACCAGCTCCATGAGATCACACAGCTCCTTCCCTCTCCCTCACAGCCCTGGGATGACAATTCAAACCACTCTTGTATTTTATGCCAACACTTCTGCTTGATAGCCAAAGACAAACTGTTTCCAAAAGGTGTTTTCAATTAGTGACACTTTTGGAAATTTATTATATCCCTGACTTGAGATATAAGCAATGAAACCAGAAAACTGACTACTTTTCCCCCCCCTCCTTGTGTCCAAAGTTAAGTTCTTCACTTGAAGATCTTCCATGTCTGGGTGGCCACTTCTCTGACAGCAAGGCTTCAGGTCCATGGCAGGAAGGACAAAACATATTCTTCCTATTAGACTATTACATTACTTCCAAGAGACACTTCAAAGCATACTCTCAGCTCATGATAACTAATGTTTGAGGTTGGCTTTAAGCAGGATAATTTTGTACACCAATTACAGGGTACTAATGAGGTAGAGAACTGCTGTTAGGAACCTGTTAAGGTTAACCACAGACACGTGTATTGGGCTTACAGACGATCCCACTTGTAGTGCACAAAGATCCACTGGATAACATTACACTGATAACACTCTCCTCGCTCCATGAATTGTACTAACCTTCCCAGCTCCAAACTTCCAATCTCCAACACTGGCTTTGAGTCCTCCTGCAGGAAGGGGGTAGCAGTTACTCTTGGACATCACCACATCATTGAAGCTGCTCTTCCCAAGAGCATCCTTTCAGTGAAATGGGCAAAGCATTCCCACTTATACATTCATTTGACTACAGTCTGACTGATAGATGATGGTAACTCAGGGCTATTTCTGAATGGGTAAGGTGTAAGAAAGGAGAATGCTACTCCCATTATTCATTATAGGATTTGATTTAATTTTAGGCTGACTTTTATCTCTGTCATAAAGCCAGATGCTGAAGGAATGGCTATATATCAAATACATTGTAAAATATATTTAACAAACCCCTGCTTATTTTACATGGATTTTTTTATCAGACTATTTCTACTGACAACCATACCCACAGAGTGGCTGTGTAGTCCATAGAGCTCCAGCAATACTCCAGGACCCAAACGCATTAGACACACTAAAACCCACAAATATATAAATTTTGAGTTTCTTTGCGTGACCATCCATTTCTATTCAAGAAGTTCTACTCATTCAGAAATTCTTAGAAGCACTAGTTGTTTAAAATATTTTAAGTATTATTTAATTATGATCAATTTTATGGATGGTTAGAACAGAATTCGGAAAACCATGAAATCTGCAGTGAAGAGCAAACCCCAAATTTGACACTCTCTGAGTACCAATGAGACCATCCATTCTCCTCATTTATCTGTAAGTTTACTGCCTGGAAACACTAACCACAAATTTTCCAGTGAGCCAAACAGCATACTGTCTACCTTCCATATAGCTCAGGCTTCTCAATATTTCTTTCAGAATTACCATTTTAGTTATTTCCAATGCACTGCCTCTTACACAAACAGTTTGTTAGAGGCAATGCTATTTCTCCACTTCTCTAACTCTAGTGTGCCCCATCTTGTCCTAGCACTAGTAAAAAAAGGAGGAGAATCACATTTAAGGAATGTGTGGCTTGATCCAGAAGCATAAGAGTTCTGCCACAGAGAAGAACCGACGAACATGAGCTCTCAAAGAAATACTGCAACTGCAGGTCAAACATGATCCTTGGATGTACAAGACTACCAAGCAGGACTCCATGTCCCTATCTGTCACTCCTACAAACACTGCTGGAAAATTGTCTTCACCCAGCTGTTTCCATTCAGAACAACACTGATTATATTGAGAAAGGAATAAAGCTATGAGAGAGAGAGTAAGGGTGGAGTGGAAGGCTGCCAATTTAGAGAGCAGCTCTGCAGGTGATTTGAATGTAGTCTAGGAGCATTTATGCTCAGGCAAGCAGCCTGATTCTGGAGGGCTCTCAGACTAGCAATGACAGAACGAGAACCTGTGATTGGAAATTAAATAAATCAACCAACACAAAAAATATCAACAGAGAGGACAGTTATCTATGAAACAACAAATTTCTGAAATATTTTTTCCATCATCTGAGGGCTCTAAATGAAGTGTGTGTGGGTGTTTAAATCAGCCTTCTTTCACAGAGTCAAGAATTGCTGCATAAAAGTCAAATGGTCTGAGCTACACAGCAGGTCAGTCAAACTGAGTGAGTATCATGCTTTGGGCAGCTCTTCCTCACCTTATACATCAATGTATCACAGAGCATGAGGCTGAGGCACAAGCAATATGGGAAAGAAACCTCTAGAGGGTGGTTTCACCTGGAGAGAAGGTGAATGGATAAACAAAGGCTCTTCTGAGCCAACACGAACATAAACTGTGCACCTGATGGCCCTGGGAAACTCTAGGAAAACTTTTTCCTTGGGAAAAGGTCTTCAGCGACCTGCAGCAACCCCTGCCATGGAGGTTCCCAAACTGCTGTCCAACTGAGTGCCTGCCAGTGGCAAGCATGGACCTGGCTAAGAGGATGTTCTCATTGCTTTTTGTTTCCAGCTGTTTAATTCCAGAAAGAAATACGTAACATAATTGAAATTTTTTAATCACACCACTTTTCCTGTAAGCAATTGCTTAGTTGCCCAGGGCCTTGGATGATTAAAAAATAGAGATGAATTTGATCCCTCTGCTTTGACACAGTCCACCCTAAAGAAATTATTTATAAGATATTTATAAAAAAATATTTGTCAGATTTTTCATGTATTTGCTTTAGCTGGAAACTGGGCAGTAAGCTTTGGTGACAATGCCCACCACAACAGGAAGTCAGTATTTGAAGGATACCTGCAAATACTAATATTCTTGCTACAAAGATGAAGCATGACAGCATGCCAGCCACGTTGCAGGTTAATGTAAAGAGCATGAAAGGCAGAAATGTCAGCACAGAAGTGAATACACTGAGTTCTGCAAATCAGAAAATCAAGATAACTTTTTTTCATTCCAACTCTGTTTTTTTACATCAGAACAATGTGTCGGCAAGAACAGACAAACATAACCCTGACACTCATCAGCCAGAGCATTGCTCCCCCTTCTCAGAGGAAAATGCCAGTTTCTCTTCCTTTCCCTTCAGCTTGTCACCCCTAAGTAACACTGTTGGTGTTCAAACCTGTGCAAAGGTCTATTATCAGCTCAGTGTACTGTGTGAGTTATAGTTCCCAGAGAGAACAAGATGAGACGTGCCATCCCCGGAGAGAGAACTGGGAAGCCATCCTTCCACATACCAGTTTCAAACCAAGGAGCAACTGCCACTCTAACCAGCTATTAAGGATTATACAACAGTAGCTCTTTTGGCAGCAGATCATGGTGTTTCAAAACAATGACGCTTTTCATTAGATTCCACTGTGTTTCAGGAAGCAAACACGGACTTAACGGGCCTTTCCAGAAACGCGGTAGCAACCGACAAAGTGTTTGAGATGTACCACTCTGATCAGCAGCACAGTCACTCTGAAAGCATGCAACCAGGTCAGCTTGGATAACCAAACAGCCAAAAGCCCACTTTATCTTCTGAACACTGAAGGTGAGGGAGAACATTTTTATTGCCTTTCCTTACTGACTGTGCTTACTGGTAAAAAATCTCTTGTCTCTGGAGATTACATCCCTGCTTCATTAATATTTTACAGGAAAAGCAAAGAAACTGAAACCTCATTCTGGCTTTTTTCCTAATCTTTGAAAGTAAAATAAGAATTTTTTTTTTAGACACTTGAAACCTCTTCCATTCTGCATGGGTGCTCTCTACATGTTTATGAGCTACACAAACAGATGTGACAGCAGAATCAGCATCTGAACCATCTCGGCAGGCTGGAAACATGAACTCCCATCTCCTTCCAGCCTTGGCAGAAAGCAGTCTCTGCTCAGCCCTGGTGAGGATAGTCATCCTGAATCCCAGGGCTCTGGACACAACACTCGCCAGGAACATGCTGCTGAGTAAAGAACTGGGGAACAGTTGCTCCTCCTTTATAAACAAAGGGATTGAAAATAAACACTGAGATCAACAGCTGAAGACAATCTGATAATTCTGAGAACTGCTCTGTCAAAACCAGTGAGAACCTTTTCTTTTCTTTCCCTGCTAAGAGTTTTCTTCTCCAGCACCATTCCCTTCTCCTCCCACCTTCTTTAAGGAAAAAGCTTACCAAATGCTCATATACTAACTTGATCTCTCTTCTGTCTTACCCACCAATAAGAGACTGATCATTGATAAATAAACCCATCTTTCAAAAAAAAAAACTAAAAGGATGAGCCAGACACAGGATAATATTCAGCAAGCCCATGGACTTCATATGCAAAACTCAGCCAATTTTCAACTTGCTGTTTGTTCACAAAACACAAACAAGATAAAATAATGACACTCCTCAGCCATAAAGGGCACTGTGAAAATAAATACAGAAATCATTTGGTAAAGAGGATCTTGATTCTCTGCTATCCTAACACAATCCTAACATAACATTCTCTGCTATCCTAACACAGGGCTCCAGACAAATACTAGCTTAATACAAATTTTACAGGCTTCCCACTTTTGTCCTTACTAATGGTTACCCACCTCCAAGAAGATTTCCCTGAGGCTGATCTGGCCTTTCAGCAGAGAACAGCAAGAGCCTTCTGCATCCAGGCTCAGCTCACCAAAATCGACCCTCTGCTGGCTTTAACACCCTCCTGAAGTGCTCACAAAGGCCAGAAGCACAACTTCCTCCTGGCTCTGTGCTCCTCCTAGTTCAGTAACCACAGGTACCCCTCATCTGAGTCACACAGAAATACTCTTTCTCCTCAGATCAGAGGCTGACAGGCACCTATCACTCATCACAGAGATCAGAAAGGCACATACCCAAAACCTTGCCTGCACTCTGATCTCAGCAAGCAATCCCACACAGTGGCTCCCTGCTAATGAGCAGCAAGACACACAGACCTACCAACCAAGCAAGGACAAAGACAGAAAATCAGGGAATGTGTAGGTGAAGTGCTCTTACAGTGTGAAGTTCCCCTCCACACAAAGAGCACAATTCATTACTTTTCTGACCTGTTTTTTTAATCAGAGGCAAATATAGTAATTATAGTCTGCCTGATTAAAAATGAAATTACAAATCTGTCCTAAGGGCACAGTACTGTCCCAACCTAAATGTTATCAGCCCCTAAATCTCATTTAATTTTGACAGATGAGTAGTACCGAGGCATCACTACAGGAAACCCTTCAAGTAAATTAGTTTTATGAGTACTTTCTCTCCCATGGTCTTCCAAAAGACTGCTAATTCATACAGCTTTTGTTAGGCAACCGAAGTGACTAAATTAATCAGTAAAATAACTGAACATCTATGATGACTTTGAGCTCTTGCTAAGTTTCTGGCTTTTCTCTGATAAACTAACTGTCTCAGCTTTATCAAGTGATCCCAAAGTCCGACATTAAACTGTTTTCCAACTGTACCAACATCTTTTCTTCTGAAACTTCTCACCGTCCTGCCCAAGCAAAACACAAACCACTGAGTTCATTTGGGGAAAACAAAATCATCTTTCCATGGGCCCTTCAGTTCCTCGGTTTTTAACGTTAAATCAATCCTGCTGACACAGGAGACTATTCCCTGGGAGGAGCAGAGGAGGACACACATAGTGCTGTCTCCACACTTGTCTCAGCATAGGCAGCTCTCAGAAGGAACACGATGAAGTGACAGACCTACTCCATCAGCTGTACCCTGGAAGAAACCTGTCAGCCTCAAGGGTGAGAGAACATTAACAAACAACTCAGAAGGCATCAGCACATTCCTGTTACCCCAGAACCTGAGGCAAGAGTTCCCGACACCGAACCTTCCCTCTGTCCAGGACTTCCCTCTTCAGAGAACCTCAAGTATCCCGTCGATGTAGACTTGAAGACGCATTCAACAGCACAATCTTGTTTTCCTGATGTGGATGAGCAAACAGGTTGAATCCCTTGGCTTCTGAGACACCCTTAAAAACATCTGTCCCTAGCAGAGTAGTATAACAGCCCTAATCCACTGAGGACTTCTTTTTCAGCATGTTATCTGACCTCTAAAAAAAACAAGCCTCTAAAAAAAAAAGCTGACCACACACCCAGCCGGCACAAAGCCTCCTGTGCAGCCACAGAAATTCCTCCTTCTAATTGCTTTCAATCAGGTATTGAAAAAAAACCCAGCCTTGCTCTGAGCGTCACAACGCAGGAAGACAGTTCTCTACATGTTCTAACCTTTCCAGTATTTGTTCTTGACCCCACCAGCACAAATCGATTTATGAGGACTCAAAGTGCATTTTATTACTGTCTTTGTTAATATCTACTCATTGCATGTCTGTGAAGAAAAGTGAGTGGTGGATGAGTAAAAAACTGTTAGTTTTTCATCATCTGTTCCCTCCTGATTGCTCAAGTTTAGCAAGCAGAGTTTTTTGGCCTTGGCTCATAAAACTGCTAGTGCAATATTGAAAGAGAAGTTAAAATACATGTCAAACAAGAGGTTAAGAACCTACCTAATCTATTATCACATGAAAAAAAAAAAAAAGGAGAGATTAGATTGCACATGTGTTTTTTACTAACTGTTAGAAAGGCTACAGTATGATTTCTCTCGATCAGAAGTGAAAAAGTCCCCAAATTATTGAAAGCTATAGACAGATATTTCCTTTCAGATCACAGCAAGTGATCTCTCTTTCTAATTTGTACAAAATTTGCTCATAAAATATCACACACATCTGCTAATGATTCCAGCAATGACATTTTTAACATACTTACTCTCTATAAAATAATTCTATTTCAACCCCACTATAAGGAGGATACTAAGAAACACTAAAACATGTGCAAGATACATTCTGCTCAGGATGTCTGCAGTCACCAAGTGGTTAAGGGTACAGGCAAGCTAATGTCTTCTAGAGGCTAAATTCACATAATTAACTTAAAAGGACTTAGCAGAAGATATGGTATGCTAGTCACTGCTTAGGAGCGACACTTTCAGGTACAGCAAGCATTTTAGGATGGAGAAGATGGGGTTGGTATCTACTTATCTGAACCACTTTTAACTTTAGGCAACAAATGGCTCATGTTTATACATTTTCCCTAGCAGAGCTCAACCCAGCCCTGTCAGCTGAAGTCTTGCTCTGGAAAAGGTAAGTTGACCACTTCTTCCTTCATAGAGACCTGCTTCACAGGTTTGTACTTTCCTTTAGGCTATGGTTTGTTTGTTGTTTGTTTGGGTTTTTTTTTTAACAAAAGAAAGCAATAGGGAAATGCAGCATCCCAAAACACTGAAAGACCCAAAACAGGCAACATCTTGCTGACCTGCCCTTAAACATCACTGGTGCACCAACTCATGTTTGCAACATGAGGCAGAAAATGAAATCTGACTCCTGCCTCAGTTTCCAGACAGCAGAACTAACAGATGATTTACCAGTCTGGCTTGCTTCTATGTTAAATTCCTCTTCCCAGCTACACTCAGTCACTTTGTATTCAATGATGGGAAAGCAAAAGAACTGAGCTGGAAGAGCAATTTCCAAGGTCAGTCCCAAGCTAACTGATGCTCAGAGCACCTGCAATTTATAGTCAATTGATCAGGTTTTTTCTTTAGGGAATGAACTCATCCCAACCTAAAAGAACACACTGAGAATAACATTATAAAAGTGGAACTGAACAAGCAATGAAAAAAAAACAACTATGCAGCTATTATGGGCATCTGTTCTTAAAAGCTCTCAGTGAATACTGTATATGCTGTCAGAAAAGACATGATTTAAGCAGGACACTTGGGATCAACTTTTGCAGCCCTTTCCTGTGACTTCAAAGGCCACATACATCTTTGCATGCATCATTTGATGCACATGCATCATTGAAATGAAATTGCTTTGTAATATCCAAAAAGGTAACTTGAAAAGATCAGAGACAAACATATGAAATACCTTTGCCAATAGGTTCAGTTCTTCCTTTGTGAAAAAAAAAAGGTATCTCAGAGACAGAGAAAGCAAACAAAATCAACATAAAAAGATTATTTATTTTTAATTGCAACTGTTCTATTTATTGACTTCCAAAATTACCTCAGCTGCCTGCCCTTTACTTGCACTTATTCTTACATGTTATTACTGGTAATTGCTGTGTTATGATTACAAAGCACTGGCATAAATATCACTCAGCATCTCTTTGGGTTTCTGAGAGCAAAACATTCACATGCTCCTCTTTGACCTCCTGTTCCTAATTATCTGCCATGTATGCCTGTATGTAACCCACCACCAGCTGAATCAACCCAAACACCATCTAAGTTCAGCTAGTCCAGAGAACTCTGGATGCTTTAAGCCAAACTATTGGCCTTCAATCTTCTGAATTTACCTTCCTGTTCAGGTTACTTTAGAAGCCGACTAGAAAGTTTCTCTTGTTATACACCATGGCCAAACATACCATATTTGATGCAAATGCCAAGGGGAGCATGGTCCAAGCTGTAACGTATGAGTTGATTCCCATCCACGGCTGCCACTCTCCAAAGCAGATAAGGAATACTGATTTCAGCAGCAAATACTGCCTGAACAGCTAAATGCTTCCTCCTGAAGCCAGCAGACACAGCTGGGATGCAGCTGTTCCTACCACAAGGGAAAGGCAGAAGCTCACACAAGAGAGGGACAACCCACCCACAAGGTCCCAGAATCCGTATCTGGCCACCACAACTGTCAAAGCTGGACCACCCCAGTTGGCAAGTGTTTTGGGGAAGTATACCTTCCTGGAGGGTTCAGTGAGAATTAGCTTCCTGAAAACCTAGCAAGAATGTATCTTAAACGCTTTATCTATTATGCCAGTGTTAACAGGGAGAACTACAGGGCCTGGGTCAGAGCCAGATAATCCAAAGGCCTGTTCTTAAATAAACAGTGGAAAACCACTCCACTTTAGAGCCTCCTGCAGAAACACGTACAGGAAATCTCTGTTTTACCCCTTCCTCTGAACCAATTGTGCCAAGCAAGGTTAAATGGTAATTTTGTAGTAAACATACATGCAAAATAGCAAGTCTTTGAAAATACATGAAATGCAGCTGGGAGCTGTGAATACTATATAACTAAATAAAGCTCAGTTTGCACCACATAATGACGTCAAGGAGCTTTTGTTTTTCAATAAATCACTTGTGGTGAAAAGAGTAATTATAGTGGTATATATGTATATATGTATATATAGTGGTATATAATGGTAGTTATAGTGACCACAACCATCTTATTTACAGGGTGGGTACAACATGAGCAGTACTAGAGTACATTGTTCCCACACATCTGCTTCTACTAACTTACTTCACTCTGGAGCAACCTCCAAATCTCAAAAGAATCACATCTCCTCAGGCCTCTCTTTCTTCTTCCATCCACCTACAGAAGCTTTGCCCACACAACCTTCAATTTCAAAACAGAAACCAACAGGTTGCTCATGTCCCAGCACAATTTCTACAGGTATCTCATTACTGCGACTCCTGCTCTCCATTTTTGATGGGCTTTGCAGAATTCAAATCACTTTTAACTGATAAGATGCACATGGTAAGAACCCACTTGTTTTCTTCCTTAGGTGTTAAGAGAAGGCAGCATGCAGATGATCCCACTGGGGATTCCAACCTCCCCAGTTTAGTCAGAACATTATCTCTAAAGAAACCACCAAAAAAGGGCTGGTTGTGCTGGTAAATTCTGCAGCAGGTATTCATGCCCAAAGGATGATAAAGTTAATGTCACCAGCAAGCCACAAGTTTAGCCTCTACCATCCTGCACCAGAGTTGAAAAAGTGACAGGAATAAGAGGACTGGCACACAGCTGGGGACCCAGCCATCCAGGATGTAAGACCTTATGTATGGTGCACACAGTGTTACACATTCAGGTAGTAGTAAATATTTGACACAGACCTCTGTGGGGTTTTCAGGCTGAATTGCTCAGGCTGCCTCCTTGATCTCACGCTGCCGTATAAAAAATGTATTTCTCCTAATATAGCTTCATACAGGTAGGTCTCCCCAGCACCTTTTTAGCCCTGTAAACACACATGTGAGACTTAGTAACTACATTTATGTAGGTGGGTTTAGATCATCAATTGCTTACAGTGGCTACCTTTAATAACTACGCAATCTTTTCCAGATGTTGCTTAAGGTCTATTTACCTTACATTAAGTTCTATTTACTGTATGTGCTGGATTCTCTCCGTGTTATGATTACAAAGTCACTCTGTGGTTAAGAAAGCAAACTCACGTTATACATGCTGTCTATGTAGAGTGCAGAGTCCAAGGTTTTAGCAGCCATTCCAGTTAAGGAGTGATTTTTTGATTAAAAAGCAAAACGCTGCTCATTGCTACAAGCATCATAATCATGACACATAATAATTTCTTCTGTAGCACAAACCAGACATTTTACAATAGGAAATATTTATACCATGTGCACATTTATATCGATGTGCACTGTGAAGATACTCATGAAGAATAGGATATGCTTCAGCACAGAATAGCCAACTTTTGAAGACTTGGGTTGTGATCACTTCAAATTATATTTGTGCTGCTGACACTACAAATAAAATTTTAAAAGTAGATGCAGTACAGACAATAAGTGAGGAATTCCCATGTGCTGATTTGGAAACATCTCATCCCAAACACATCCTGAAGAGTGAGGCAAGGCTTCCACTCCCGGGCACATTCTGTTCAGTTTTATATCCTATTATTCTCACTGCTAAAAAAGCCACAGATGTTTTCTATCAGGACACCCAGTGTTTGTGGGCCACCCTGAGGCAAGAACCTGGCACAGAGCAGGCACTGCGAGCTCATCCCAAGGCTGTGCCCTGTGGAGTGCAGCACTGTCCTCAGTTTCCCCTGGGCAGAGTCCTGCTCTCTTTATGGCTTTACACTGCATGGCATGTGAGTATTTCTTATCCCGAGGCGATTAGTTACTGAGGTGTTTTTTTAGAAGAGTGAAGACAAGGCACAGGCCTGCCGAACAGCAAGCCAGTTCCTATGACAACTTTCCACTGCAGCCTGGCTGGAGACCATTAATCCACCTTCCCCAGGCCAAGCAGCTTCTACATAGTAATGCTAGGACTGTTACCAGTGCCCAAGCAAAGGAACTTGCATGATACTGAACCACCCAGACCCCACAGCACTCCCTGATTTCAAACTTCCACAGAAGAATGGGTTTGCTGAGGGTCACTGCATGGCTTTTTTTAACTTTCTTGCCCAAGATTTTTGGAAAAGCTATGGTCAGCCCTTCTTCCTGCACCTCCTTGCAAGTTGGTATCTACAATTCCTGCAGGATTCAAAGGTTGCAGGCCATCTCTGCTTGTCCTGGAACACCGCAAACCTACTCTGCAGCAATTCCCACGTAACAACTCACACTGCAAGCCACCCACCTATCTCTCAGTTTTCAACAAGAATTATTTTATTAAGCTGAACTTCAAATAACAGTTATGATGTGATTAAATAAACCTAACTGCTTTTTCAATAAGCATCAATTAAACATCGCATTTTAAGTTTGCTTCCCTTCTACTTTTACATAAAAATAATATACTTGTATATTTTTGAAGGAAATAAAACAC
This sequence comes from Calyptomena viridis, assembly GCA_013390005.1. Lineage (NCBI taxonomy): Eukaryota > Metazoa > Chordata > Aves > Passeriformes > Eurylaimidae > Calyptomena > Calyptomena viridis. The sequence goes on along the minus strand of WEIV01025309.1, from coordinate 6,454 downwards.
TGCTTTCACTGTTTTCCCAAGGAGCACAAGATCACAGTGTCTACCAGTAAACACCATACTAAGCTCCCTGATTTTTAAAAAAAAAATTCCCCTGAAAGTTAAAAAAAGTCTAGTATAAATATTTCTATTGATTTTAAGAAGAGTCTATAAGCTTTCAATTTAAGTTCCATTAGGAATCAAACATGACAAGGAGCAACAATTCAAGGGGGCTATTATTATCATCATCACTACCACCATTATTATGATTAAAAACTGCCTACAAACTGGAAATTTGCCTGGGAAAATGTCAGCTTGCATCTGATTTTCGCTAGCGTATATCCTAGAACGGGCATATAACACTAATGCTACCGGTGCAAATATACTAACAGGCTGTAATTTCAAACCTCAGCTGAAAACATCTCTCCCATTCTAACAGTTTTTCTGCCCATTTCTCTCAGCAATTGTACTTAATTCAATGGACCATTCTAAATGCAATTCGGTGGTGCATTTTGCCATACAATTTGTTTGAATGACGCTGTACAGAGTAAAGGTTGTATTGTGCTATATAATGAAACTACGTCTATGCTTGAACAAACCCCAACTGCTGTTAATCAAACCAGCAGGTTCCTGAACGATCTTTTGGACTCTGGACTAATGGCAATAGATTATTTTAAATAGCAGTTTCACTTTAAAATATGTTTAGGTTGACACCGGGTGACAGACACAGTGACAGACCTCCTGAGCTAAGCTGATCAGTTTGCAAGTAAAACACCAGGGTTTTTGCTCACTGCTGGAACTACAAATTCAGCACTTGAACCCAAGATCAAAACATAGTTTTGAGTTTTGTTTCTGGTTTTCAGTGAAGCCATGTAGCACCTGAAAGGACCTGAAAATCTTCATATTTTTAGTTTAATCACTAGTGACAAACAGGTACATTGATCAACGCACTATATTTCAGTCAGTGATGACGTTATTCTAAACTGACACAGGGCACCACTTGGATAGGTAAAAGGGAGCTGTTTCTAAGTGACTACTTAGAAAGCGTTTTGCAATCCTTGAGGTTCAAACAATAAATCTTCCAAAGCTAAAAAAAAAATATTTTAAAACATGACTGATTGTGCCTTGGGAGGAATGTTCTCAAGACCACGTCAAAAAGGACCAGGCTTGGCAGCCTCCAGAAACACTAGGAAGGGAATAAACTTGAGGGTTTCATAATCTCAGTGGTTCCAGGAATTTTCAAAACTGCCTGTACTACAAGAAGCAGTACTGGCGTATTAAGTCATATGGTCTATCAGAAAACCACCGTAGGTTTGCTTCAACCATACATTTTGCAGCATTATTTCTGGCACGAGAGATTAAAAAATAAAACTAAAAAAAAGGGAAGCAAAATGCGAGCAAAGCAGTTTTGAACTGGTTTCAATTATTTATTTATTTATGTAGTGCCTCGCTCCTGGCTTTGGGTTATCAGCTCCAGCCCGACACAGCCGGATCGCCAAGCGCAACTCCAATGAAACAGAGCAGTGACAATGAACCCTCGCCCTGATCCAAGGCTGCCCGGGACCGGGCTCTTCCCTCGGCGCCGAGGGAGGATGGATCGCCTCTCTCCGCCTCTCCCTGGCCGGGCGGCGGCCGCCCCGGGGGAGCCGCGGGCGGGAAGGCGCCGCCGGGACCCTCCGGTGCACGTGGGGCGGAAGGAAGGCGGAAACG
>WEIV01025307.1:225822-276040 GCA_013390005.1 Calyptomena viridis | reverse complement strand
TAACTGCACCCAGAGGCATCCCAGGACAGCCAGGCAAGTGTTTTCTAACCAGGTGCTGCCCAGTCACTGGGAAAGGACAGAGGGGTCACATCCAGGTGCATCTGTGGATGAAATACTGAAATGAAATGCTGTAAAAGGGGCCCTTGGGATGTGGTAACACATTGTCCTTGTAATGCACAAGACAATCTGCTCTGTTCTGTTGCTCTGCTTTGCTCCAGTTCCATTTCTGCACACGTACAGTAAAAGCAGCCCCTGAATAATTGGCCCTTTCCTTTTTCCAGTAATTTTTTGATACATGCACAAAAATACCTGTCAACAGGCACCTGAGAGTGCAGTTCTGCAGGGCCTTGAACAGGTGAACACGGGCTGGTGGGGTGACTGGCAGTGCCACCTCACCTGTGTGCTCCTGTCCTTTCTGATGAAACAAAGGACATGGGCTTAGGGCAGCCAAAAACCAGCCTGGCAAAGCGGTTACTTATTTTTGAGCTGGGTCACTCCTTGTGAAGTGTTGGAAAACCAGCCCCTGGGTGGCAGAGGGCAGAAACAGGTCAGCAGAGCTGGAGGAGGGTGGTAAGCACAAGAAGTAAGGGGTGGGTGGTCCAACACGGCCTTGTTTTGCAAGGTCTCCCCCTTGTCTTCCCTCTGGTTTCATTTGTCTGAGTTAATAATTACTGTGCTGACTCTCGGAGACAGCCAAGCCTGGCTGTCTTTGCTGCGATCGTTTCCACCACACTGTGCTTTTGGGGGCAGGCACAGATGGCAGGGAAAAACCCCATTTTGTCCAACAAGAACACTTATGCTACAAGCACAGGACAACACTTCTGTTGCCTCCAGCGTGAAAGAAGGAAGCTAGATGGAAATAAAGCCTCTGGGACCTTTCTTTTCTTTGTTTCAGATGAGCCTCTCTGGTTGTTGGAGGTACAAGGAACTGAGGGATTTTTACACGTCTAGGTAGAAGAGTGCTATTTGTACAAACATCAATAAATATATTTCTTTATCATCTGTATGTCAAAAATGCCATAGTTCTGTTCTTAGATAACAACCAAAATTTTAGAACAAACTTAGCACCTCATCCTTAATCAATAAAACATCTTATTTCTTCTCTCAGGCTTTGAATGCCCTGCCATGAGCAAGCAGACAGCAGAGATGCTCCAGCAAACTCCAAATCCCACTCTAGGCTCTGTCCTCACGCCCTTTGTTTCTAACAGCAGCTGCCTGTATCTCAGTAACAGAAAGCATCAGATTCCAGGCTTCTTTTTCTGAGATTAAATATTGAAAAGACACTGAATCTTTCTGCCTCCCTCCCCTGCAAACATCCGCAAGCCATCTCCGAGAGGAAATGCAAACACGCCCTGGGAAACCCACCCCAAAGTACCCGGCCCAGGAATCGATGCTCGGGCAGCTCCTTTGACGGAAAAGCTGCTGCAATCAGACCCTCATTCCCCTCTGGCAGAGCACACTTCATTCCTCTCCAGGAGAAGTGATGACACGGAGTCGAACCCTCTCCCCGCTACTCCTGCCCGAGACCACCCCTGATGCAAACAGGTCACACCACCAGGACACAGGGAGCTCGCTGAAAGCCCACAGGAGTCACCCCTATTCCCGAATTTGCTGCATTTCGGTGCCTGAGTGATTTGTAGCCCTCAGGCCACCGAGCTGCGGTAACTTTTTAATAGTTAAAGCAGGCGCCGAGCTGCCCCCAGCACTTTCGTGGTGCTCCAGGGAAACCATGTGGGGTGGGGATACAAAAGAGAAAATCCACCATTTGTGTGTACTAACAAGCAAGGAAGAGGCAGGAAAAACCCAAACTCCCACAAACAGGAATAATATCCCTGAAATTTCCGGTCACCTCTTGGTAAGCACAGCCTGTATGAGCTTGGGGTGCTTCAAGCAGTAAAGTCTGAAGTGTTATTACAAACGAGCAGACAGAGGGGCAGGTTCCTCTTGGGCTGGAGGTTTTCCTCACACCAATGGGGGGATTTTGTCTGTGCCACCCTGAAGCTGCCTCCCCACAGCAGCAGCCCCATAGCCCGAGTTTGCCCACCAGCCACGGACACACCGCCCGGCAGACCGCCCGGCAGGGGCACAGCAAACCCCGAGCACAGGCTGTCTGCCCCACACACGAACCACCGCCCCACTGCCGGCCTGGGCTGCTTGGTGCAGGGCTGTCTCCGAGGTCCATTTCACTGGTGCACTGGGGACCGAAAAGTCTCCTGCAAAACCCACCCAGCCTGTTTCCAGCTGTGCAATGAAGGGATTTTGTTGCAAAGATCAAGTGACCGTCAGGTGCAAAAGCACAGAAATACTTAATTACTTTTAGGATTTGTAAACCTCCATGACCGGGGAAATTTTAATATTCGGCAGCGCATTTACAGGACAAGTAGAAAGATCCAACACCTTCAGCAACAAATGCTAATTTCTGTTTTTCTCGCTGAATAAATTCCACACCTCTATTCCAGGCAGAAGAGCCCGAACAAAAACACTTTCACCACTTGTTTTACAGCTGCTCCATTGACTCCCCTGGGCTCTGCACGTTATCAGCAGCTCACAAAGGCCCCACACAGCTGCTTCCATCTTGCACCCAAAGCTCGCTCACCAAAGCACAAAGGTGTATTTTCAGCTCTATCAAACAGGTTCATTATGGGCTCAGTGCCAAGGCTATGGCAAACACCATAAGAAAGAGCTCAGCTCATCGTGGAGATCTCTGGATTAGCTGTTTCAGGAAACACATTTGCACGAAAGCAGGAGGAGAAAGAAATGGTACTTACAGGCAACGCTCCAGGTGAAGCTGCTGATGTGCGGGGCTGTGCTAAGCTGGGCACAGGCAGGACTAGTCCCAACAACTTCAGCAATGCAGCTCCACAAGTGCAGGATGTCGGGCAGCAAACGCTTGTGTTCACTGAGGTGACCTCCTCCGGCTGCCTCAAAGCCGGGCTCTCCTCCGGATGGGCCAGCCCTGTTCCTGCCCTCACCTCTGGGACAGCCAGGCATCACCGAGGAGCAGGGCAGTCCCAGCATTTGGATCTCTGCTTTAAGGCAGGAAGAACTGGACATACCCGTCAGCCTTCATGGGTAACAACTTGGATAATGGCCTGGGCTGGATTAACGAGCTGCTGAGGGCTGGGCAGCAGCAGGTGCAAAGGATCACTGTGATGGGGAAGGGACGGGGGCTGCCGATCACCTCATCACCATTGCGCGGGTCGTTTGCAGAGAATCCCACAATGGTTTGGGGTGAGAGGGACCTTAAAGCTCCAGTGCCACCCCCTGCCATGGGCAGGGACACCTTCCACTATCCCAGGTTGCTCCAAGCCCCGTCCAGCCAGACCTTGAAGGTTTTGGACTGAGGTTATTCTTGCTACATAGTGACCTGGCAAACAGAGTCAGCAGTCCATGGCAATCTTGTTCAAAAAGTACATATATTTAATAATGATACCAAATACAGTCTTCCCCCCTGGAATTTACATTATGGTATTTCAGTGAGTCCCCTCTGTGGTCACTGCAGTTGGACTGTACAGAGCTACTGTCTACCTGGATACACGGTTATGTTTTAGCAGTGTAGTACTCACATATCTATAAATATAATAAAAGATTTAACATTTGTTTTCATTCTGTTTCATACACATATTTACTGGGTTTTCACAAAAAATACAGGTCTCTTTCCTGCTTCCCCCAACATTTTATTGGGTTCCAAATAAACCTGAGTTTGTACAAGTCAGCATCTGCCATCTGTTCGTGTACATGAGTCTGACACACACAAAAAAGGTGGGATTTCTGTGGTCCCTGATTTCAGTGGTCCCTGCTTTCTGCCTTTGCAGCACAAACAAGTTCTTAGCATGAAGGAAATGAAAATGCTTTGACATTTGGAAATGAAAAGAGCCAAAATGGACCCCTGAAATGCACAGATGTTCTGTACACACAGAAGATGACCTTTCCAATCTGAAAATAAAATCATTTCAGGGCTGTCTCTCTCATCCTATCGAGATGCAGATTTTGGGGTAAGGCCTGCGTTAAGCTGCAAACCAGGAACACGTGCTCAGCTTTGGGCTCTGCTGGGGACCTTCTCCCCTGCCTCTGCTGGCCCTCCTGCCCCAGGCCATTGATATCTTGCTCATGAAACTCAAAGGAAAACGTCTCAAATGGGTAATTCTCAGCATTTGCACTGACACCAAATCAATGGGGCAACATAACTGTTTGCAAAAACATGGATGAAAATAGGGCCTGGATTCCTAATGATGGTCTCCAAGCAAAATCCTCATCTTCCAACAACTCCAAGGAGACTCCTGTTCTTGCTGGGTTTTTGGGAGCAGTGGGGCCTGTGTGGGCCAGGGCTGCCCACAGCAGAACCAGACTGGAACAGGCTTTGCTGAGACATTCTGCACACACAAGCACATACACAAGGGCAGCACAGACCAGAGAAGAGCAGTCTTTGGCTAAACCTTATAATTTATAGGAAGTGGTTTGAAGACAGAAACAGAACCCAAAATATGTTGCCAACCTCTCAGATGTATCATTTACTTACTAAAACAAGACCAGTATCCAGAACATGGTGTCTCTCAAGGAAGTTAATCTTCACTGCTCATAACAATACTCAATTTTTGCTAACCACTGTATTACTGATCTTGGAGCATAAAGCAGCCTTGCTACAGGTTCATCTGTCATCTTTTTAATTCACTGCAGCCTCTCAGAGAAGCCTTCAGGTGTGTCCAATGTTGCCTTGCTGTAACAGGGGCTAACAAGTGTGGCTGGACTGTTTAAACACAGCCTGCTGCAATCTGGATTTCTGTTTGAAGCATCTGCTTGCAGGCCCACCACAGGAAAGGAACAGGGCTTTAGGGTAGTGAATTTCCACATGATGACACTTGTTTTTAAATAATCACGTTTCTTGTGAGTGACATCATTAAATCATTAGGGTTTTTTAGGAAAAAAATGATTGTTATTAGCTAGTTTATGTAAGTAACAACAAAATCTGCTTTTGACTTGCAATACTCCCCCTTTTTCTGAATGTTTAGATCATCTGTGTCTTTATTCAAGCTTATCCCACCTTCATCTCTTCGGCAGTGCTTGTTAGCAAGCTGACTTTGGACAGAGTATCTGGAGTTTTTCCCTTTGCCCCCCCATGAATGCCTGCAGCAGTGCCACAGGCACAGTGGCACAGGCAGGTGGAGCACAGACAGTCTTACCACAGATCCTGGACGGGACTGGCATTCCTGGCACCACACCTTGAGGAACCAAACCCTTAACTTGTAACCAACCCTGCTGTAATACTAGATGAGAGCAGTGAAAATACACATTCACCTTGCTCTTTCAAGACATGTTTTACTGTACAGTCAGATGCCAAATGCTAATATTTCTTAACAGCAAGGAGCAGAGCCTTTTTCTTTCAACTTCAGTATGGAGGACAATGCCTTCCTCACAAGCAAACCTCCGACCTCCCCCGCTGGCCCACTGCGCTGTGTTACAGTGGCAGCGACACACTTGTGGCTTTCCCTTCTTGTTTCAAGTGGAACAAGGTTAGATCCCAGAGAGCAGCAGTGCAAATCCCAGCACGTCCGACTAGCACTGGCCGCTGACAGCGTCTGCTGTGCTGAAGGAGATCTGTGTGGGGCTCATCTGCTGCAGCTGGGGCATTCTGGCCTCCAGCGGCTTCTCGCTCGCCGACTGCATCGTCTGGCTCCTCTTCCTCAGCATCTGTCCAATCCCCATCATGGGGAACCTGCCCCTGCTCTTCACACTGTTGGGGCTGCCCAGGGGGTTGTTGGAAACCAGCTGGGTGGGAGACACAGCTTCTTCCTTGGCTGGATATGCTTTTTCTTCATATGTGAAGGAGACCTGGGTGGGGTGGATGGGGGATGTGCTCCTTGGAGGGAAGAGTGGGGACAGTGTCCTTTCACTTGAGCTCTTGTAAGGGAAATTCATTGGCGAGCCTAGAGCTCTGTACTGATGAGAGGGGGAAACCTGGTCTGTTTGGTCCTCTCTGTCAACTGACTCGAAGGAGTGCACAATATTCAGGATGAGAGGGGAGTCCTTGGCCCGGCCCCCGATCCGGGCCGGCTCCTGCTGCGGAGGAGATTCCTGCCTCTTGAGGAGCCGAGGGGTCCTGGGGGGGGGCTGCTGGACTTCAAGGTACTCCAGGGAGCTGGAAGTGACACAGCCCGTCTTGGGTGCCAGGGGTTCGTGGAAAGGGCTCACCCCGCTGCTGGAGTCTGCAAAGCAATCAGAGAAGGAAGCACAAGAGCAGGCTGCAGTTGTCAGCACTGCTTCCTCTGGCAGGCAGCATTCCACATCACCTGGGACACTGCAGAGAAGTGACAAACCCACCAGCCACAACAAATGCTCTTAGGGACACACTTAGAGCCTAATTCCCTGACTCTCACTCAATATTTATGCTGTTGTTTCAAGGGTAATTCATCTGTCACTTTCCTCAAAGGCAGGAAAAGAGTTTCAACTGAGTAAGACAAGGACTTAAAAAGGAAAACCACAGATGTCTTCAGCTGTTTGTATTAATTATATCCTCTAAGGCCACGCCTGAGCAATCTCCCATTTCTCCTTTCTTAGCACAACTTTGCATGGCTCTGACTGGGTCTGCATCCTGTATTCACTGACATACCCAGAGACACAGGGGACCACAGGGAGTTAATCCCTGGTGTCTTTCCTTGCATTTGGGAACAAAATCTGTTCTTGGTTTCACACATGTAAATATGGAGTAGCCAGATCCAGGCTGTTACAGTCGGAACAGATTTGCTGCACTGACTTCAGCAAGAACCTTCCTCCAGCAAGGACCAAAAATAAATGGAACCTTCACAGGATTTGGCCCAGTAAAACCAAACAGCTCGTGGAGAAGATCTGCTCAGTTTCTACAGGATGCTGGCACTGCCTTGTGCCAAGCACGTTTTGCTGCCTTTATGGAAAGCTGTCCAAGGAGCCTGATTGCCAGGTCCCCCTAATTGAACTAACCGGCTGTTAATCACTGTACATGACTTCCCTCAGTCTCAAACCCCCTAAAAGGGACCTAAAATAATTTAAGTCTGCCAACCCCCAGGTCACAGCCACAAATCTCACATATATTTCTTGTGAGGGGATAGTCCCACCAGGTGTTGAGACCTGAATGGATGAACAGGATGAATTATCACACTGAGAGTTGTCTAGAAAAAGCAGACCAAGTTTAATCTGACCAGTTGCTTTCTAAAACTGGTCAAAATTATTTGACCACTTCAGATGTGTCAAAATACAGTTTCCATAAGCAGAGAAATTATTTAGTTGAGAACTGAATGATTTTCAGTTTCAGATCAAAAAGCATGGAGAAATCTAAAGAGAAAAAAAATGAACTAGGTTCACTTCCCCCTGTGCCTTCCTTGCAAAAGGGACAACAAATCTGAGCAAAATGGGCATTTTATTTTTTTTTTTTACATTTTTCACAAGTAATAAGTCCCATTTATGACCAGCTCTCTGGACTCCTGCTACCTTCCAGGAGAGGTGCCTCTGCTGCCACACAAACTCCATCTGGACTTTTTTCAGGTTGAAAGGACCAAATGATAAATTATCAAGACACGAGAACGAGCATGAAACCAAGATAAATCACCACTCTAAACAGCCCCCCGACACCACACTAATTTCCTGCTCCTCAATGTCTCCTCTCCATGTGTGCACTAACAACACCCCACTTTCCCTGCTGACTCCCCTTTCTCCCACCTCCTTCTGTCAGCAGCTCTCACCCATCCCTCCCAGGCTGCCTCCTACCCCATGTGATTAATGGTCTGCTCTCCTCTGGCTGTCACATCCTTTCCTTTCCTTGCTCATTCTCTTCCCCCCTCCTTTTGCTGCCTGAAATGTGCTGAGGCTGGCAGTCTCACCTGCCTTTCCTCTAGGCCACCTCCTTCCCCTTTCTCCACCATGAGCTGCTTCTCCCAGGGATGCTACTGCTACCAGCACGTCCTCAAGGTCAGGGATTCTCCCATGCTGCTCCTTAGCCACCTCTCAGGAAAACACAGTCACTGGTAGGAAGAAGCTTGTCTACCAGCTTTGGTTTGTCAGTGATCTGGGGTGGGTGTTGATGCTTTCAAAACACCAGTGTGAGTGTGGATGGTTTTGTGTAAGTACGTGTAAATAGGGAAAGCAAGCTTTTTTTAAAGCCCTGCAGGAATTCTGTCAAACACAAGGAGAGGTAGAAGTGAGGATTCCTGACTGAACAGCACCATGGTTTCCTCAGGATGCTGTGGTCGATGTCTGACATTCCCCAGTCCTTTCCCACACCAGCTCCAGAACAGACAGGGAATGCCAGCCCACGAGTGATTGCTCACAAACACACAGGGCAGGCTCATTACCACCACACATGCACACAGGACACACCACTGGTGTTTCTCCCACTGACCTTTCTCGGGACCTCCGGCCTTGGCACCTTTGCGGTCCTTCAGCAGAGCCTTGGTGTTCTGGATCTGTGAGATAAGACAGGAAGAAGGCTGTCTATATGAAACTGGACTTTTCTCAGTTTTCTTTGAGAGCTGACGGTGAAGAATCTCCCCTTTCTTTTCTTGTTCTTTGAGTTTTTTGTCCTTTAAGTTGTAAAACAAACAAGAACAATTTGGTTTACTTGAGGGAAGTTTAAATGACTCTCGGATGTACAAGAATTCCACTCACCAAAGCTGGATTAAGGACTATACATTTACAAGGAATTTATCCTGACTACTCAGAATAACTAAATCTTCATGTCTCATTTCCCTCTGATCAGTCTGACATGATCCCATGGCTCCCATCTGCTCCAACATCCAGACAGTGAAAAAAATGCTTTTGGAAAATTCATGGAAAAGCAAAGTTTTCTTTTTAGAGGCCATTTATCCTTGTCCAAGCAACCAGATACAGGTTTGTGCTCCTCTATACCTGAAATACCCTATTTAAGCACCAAAAAAGGTCTTTGTTTTCTCTTTATTCCACTTCCTCTGACATTTGAAAAGGTGAGCTGCAAACCTTTATAGTTTAAACTCCTTCTCTTCTCATTTACCTTCTGCCCAGACAAGATCTGGAGGAAGGTGGCCCTTGCTTTTACAGCATCTCTGCAACTCCATAAGGCATGAAGGGGGAGAAAATCACTGACCAACCCTTCGCTGAGCCCTAACTCATTCTCATGAGAGGGCAGGCAGCTGAAGGCAGGACTGCAAGAGCACATATCCTAAAAGATAGGTTTGATCTCCAGTAATGAGAGAGGAACAACAGAACCTGGGAGCAGGACTCTGAAGAGGAATCCAATTTTCAAAGCACTGTTTTACAGTGAGAATTCATCACCTCTTCTTTCCATCACTGTATTCAGCAAATGGCATAACACCCTTTACCTGCCACTGATTTCTGGGGACCCAAAAGTCTTATTTCACGTCAAAAAAATCAGGCATCAGATTTGTGGCTTGTTTTGCTACCCCTTAAAGGCTTCAGAGATCTCCTGCCTTTCTGGAACAGAGCTGTGTGGTTTGAGATGTCCCTCTCAAAGAAAACAGGCTTTTATTTTTGTTTGTTTGAGGTTTTTTCTCTAGTCATAGTTCTCATTTAAGCAACGTGTCTTGCTGCATCTTATTAAGAACCCACTGTAAGTACAAGTCTTTTTTAAAAAATGCAGGAAAGTTCCTTCCCCCAGTTGTGTGCCTGTGTTTTATCTGATAATTCTGCATTGCCAATGGGCTGGATCTCTTTGATTTTCTTTTCCAAGTTCAAAAACCCTCAAATGCAAAGTAATGTGCAAACACACGAGAGAGGAAAAGAAAGATGTGGAAGACAACTTGGGCTCTCTTGGGCCAAAAAACAGCCCTGGAAGCAAAGACAGACACCTAAGAGGCAAATATCTGGACTGGACTCATTAGGAGCTTTCCCAGCTCAGACAGAGCCTGGCTCCCTGCACAGATGGTATCTGGGCACCACTGGGCTCATCAGCCTGTCAGGAGCTACAGAGTCAGGAGGAAGAGAGTCACTGAACCATAAACTAAAGTTTTCAGTTTTATTACATGTAAACAGGTGGGAGAACCAGCGAGGAGCTCACAGGGGGTCTCTATCTCCACCCGTCTCCCTTCATGCACTTGTTTTTTGCCCCCAGCCTTGTCTCCATCCATCCCTTATCTCCCCTAATTCCTTTCCCTTTAACCAGCTAAAGCTAAAGCTGGCTGACCCTTCCACAGCAACAAACCAGCACATCATGGAACCATTGTCACTCTCATGACACCTTCATCCACCTGACGCCTTTGCCTTTAGAGGCTGTAAACACCTGTGGCACCAAGCCTTTATTCCTGCCTGTCCATGCCTTGCTTGGAGCACCACAGTGTTGGGAGAGACCAAGCACATCCTGAGGACGTCAAAGGAGTGACAATAATAATAATAACACCAATAATATTGCTGGGTCAGTAGCACCATCACCATCATCAATAATAGTAATATTCCTGTGTGAATAACACCTTGCCACAATAGTCAGTGGAAGGTGTACAGCTAATTTTGAGCTCACCACACTATTTTTCCTCTCAAGGCTCTGAAACTCTGCTGCCAAGTTCAGCAGAGACTGGGCTCTACCAAGGATCTTTTTTTAAAGGTACTTGTGAGGATGAGAACCAAGGGGTGACTATATTAAGCCTACCAAGACTGTCAGCAGCTTTCTGCTATTTCAGATAGGTGAGGAAACAATCTGCATGTTGGTTGCTGCAGCCTCTGTCAGTGCAGGACAATGCTGCAGTATTTTCAGGCTCATGGTGCACAAGCCAGGCTGCAGCTCCTCACCTGCCAAGTACTCCTGACTTTGCCATCACCCTGCTGGGTGTTTTCTCAGCCACAGCACACAATTAAAGCACCCACAGCAAAGAAAATACACGTATCCAGTGTTAGCAATTCATCAGTTTACACCAGATGGAACACTACAGAGAGTCTTGTAAGTATTTTTAGAACTACTAGAGTTGCTCCTTAATGACAAAGGAAGGGAGAAGGGAAATAACCAAGGTCCTAAACTCCCAATGTGCCACATACTCTTATATTTCAAAAGGGAAGGAAGACTTCATTGAGGAGAGTTATTAAAGTTTGCTCTTCACTGCAGCATGCACAGTCATGTCTGCTGCCCCACAGTGCAGGAGTTGTACCGGTGTGTTATACTTGAATAGGCTGGGAATTACATCATCCTCTGCTATTTCCTGTCCTCACCTCGACCCTCAAACCTACTCTTCGTCCCAGCTACGGATTTGAAAGGAAGATAAAGGGTGATGGTGACAGGGCAATGACACAAGCTCTTAAAAATTGCAAATTCCCCGAGTGTGAGCTCATTAACTTTCCTGGAAGAGGCAGGTACCCTCAGCCTGCTCCCCTGGATTCACTGGAGGGACAGCCACTCACCCCTGAGATCTATCCCACAAAACCAGGGATGGCGACAGGGAAATAGAGTTCTGCCTGCCTCCCTCCTCCCTGCCCACACCAAGCACTCCAGTGACCCAGCCTGCCAACAGCCCCGTTACTTGGCACTGCTGGCAGCTCCCAGCACCCTCAGCCTTGGCTCCTCACCACCCCAGATCAGGAAACAGAATGGAGCAGAGGGGCTTGGCGTGACCACTACCACATGCCCCAGCTGCTGCCAGCCCCTGCCTCGGGCCAAGTCCTCATGTCACATCCCTGCGGTGCCGTGGGAGGAACTCGTTCTGCTGAAGCTGCTGCTGACCATCCCTGTCTCCGCTATTCCCATGGCAACATCCAGCTCTGCTCCTGTGCAGTGCCTGCCTAGGGATCAGTGCCTCCAGTTCCCACCCTGGAAATGGCAGGGAGGGATAAGGGGGCTCCATCTCCAGCTCATGAACCTTGCTGAGCTTACATATCCCCTACCCCTAAGTGCTGGTGGCACCCGCTGACCCCAGTGGCATGAGTTGGACGCCACCAGGGCTGTGTTCCCCCTCACATGAGGGCATTCTAGGAGAGATGTTTACTTTATATACAAATGGCAGTAGCACCCCAAGGTCTGTATTCACCTCCATGTGCAGCTCCACCTGTCCTGGCACAGTAAAGGTCACATAATCCCCCTGTGTCAATACAGCTGAAATGATAGAAGACATTGCAGAATCACAGAACGACAGATTTGGGTTGGAAGGAGCCTTAAAGATCAGCTTATTCCACCCCCTCTCACAGGCAGGGACACCTTCCACTAGACCAGGTTGCTCTAAACCCTGTCCAACCTGGCCTTGAACACCTCTATGCTCAGTTGTGCCTGTGCAGAGAGCACAGACTGTTGTTATTATTGAACTGTCAGTACTGAGAGTGCATTCTGGTAACTATTTCAAGAAAGAGATGACACCCCCTCATCCTCTAAATAGCTACACTCAGGGACTAACTCCGAGTGCAGGAGAGGCTTTGGAAGGAGTTTTATCCCTAGGTATGCCCACAAACCAAACTGGGGCCATACACTGGCACTGCTGGTAGTTTCCTTAGGGAAGTCAAGCACCAGTTCCAGGCAGGCCTTGCTGCAGCCTCCCCTGCAAAGGGCTGGTACACAGAAGCTGTGAGCTCCTTCCTGGATGGCTGGCAGAGCTGTCTGTGGCTCTGTCCCTGCACACAGAAGTGGCACCAGCAGCAGGGGGAAGCTGGCCCAGAGAGCAGCAAGATGCTCCATGCAGCATCCACAGCATTCAACTCCAGGCACCTGCCTGTGCTTCCAGGGAAAGGCTGCCCTGCAACAGCTTGAATAAGCTGTCAGAGAGCATTGTGAAATATTATATTCATTGAGTCTACCCACTGCTGATACATTTTAAGTAAGATGGTTTTGATTTATGTAAGGAAAGAATAAGTACTTTGCCCTGATATTTCCATCTGGCAGCAGCTCAGCTTGTCTTGCAAGGAGTCTTTGTAATAAACAAAACCAGCCATGACACAAATCTGCCCCTGCAATTAGATCATCAATCCAGGGCTGAGGAGCAGCTTTTGAAACAGGCAGACTCCTCAAGAATGCTGCTCTTTGTGTTGGCAGGGAAGACTTGCACGGCTCAGATTACTCTTGTAATTTCGGTGCTTGGCAAAGAATCAGCCAGGGAAGAAAAATCCAGCCATGATTTAATAGCAAATACCTTCTCTACTTGCAGGCCAAAAGGCTGCAGACCAAAGCTCTCTGCCCTACACCAAAGTCTTGAGACTCAAGGCAAGTTTCAAGATGACTCAGTTTTGATCTTCTGATACCACCAGCTTGCACCTCAGAATGAAACTACAGAGCCCCCTAAGTAAGTCTGCATCACTCTGCTAAACAGAGCCTTAAGAACTTTTAATTTCCTCAAAAAACCTGAAAGTCACCTTTACACTTGCTCTCTAGGGGGTTGCTATCTTTTCCTTTGAAAAGAAATTAAGGGAATTATTTGTCCTACACAGGTAAAACCACAGGTCTATTTTTTTTCTCCACAGGTCCACAACTCATCACCTTAATCAGAACCAAGGATCCTCAAACTCAATCTGCTTTCAAAGCACTTTAATAAGATTTGATGAGCTTTACCTCACAGGAGTCTTTATTTGCCTTGTATTTTTCTATCTGGTAGAGTTGGTTCTTGTGGCAAATATTGTCCTGGCCTTCAGCCTTCTGTGGAGAGAAAAGCACAGAAAAGTAAAATATGTAAGATAATCAGAGAAAACTCGTGTTCAATTTCTGCTTAATGGACCATATCTACTCTTGGCATTCAGTGGAAGCACAGCGACTTACAGAGCTGATGAACTTGGTCCACTGCCTTTTAAATATCATTGGTGGCATCATCATTAAAACATTCTTGTGAAAATTAAAAAACTGAGAAGCTGTTGTCAAACTGGAAGGCCCAAGCCATACTCAGGGGCCAGGAAGATTAACTCATGTAAAACTTGCAGCTGGGTTTTCCCTTAAAAGCTAAATAAAATCTTAGTAGCTCTTAAGCTTCCTCTTGACCTCCTGAATCGAATGACCTGGTGTTATTGACATTTCAAGCTACAAAACTAACTCAACACAGGGACACAGCACATCACAATCACAGAACCACAACGTGCATGTGAGGGTCTGCATGGCAACAGCGTGCTTTCTGTAGGGTAACTGCCCTGCTGGAGGGGATCTCCTATGGGAACAGGGACCTGTGGCACACAAAGCCTATCAGCAATTATCTTTGCAACCTAAGGAATTCTTAGCTGGAATAACGTTACCAGTTTGCACTGAATACTTCCCCGTCATGCTTTCTGCTACAAAATTAGGAGAGAAAACACTCCAAAACACAGGTAAAGCCTTGAGTTTTCCCAGCAGAGGGGAATGTCAGGACATTTTCTGCCCCCCTCGTGCCAAGAGCAGCAGGAAGCTCACCCTCAGGCTGGCCAGGTAGCGCTCCAGCTTCTTGTTGAGCAGGAAGTAGATGGCGAGCGTGTGGCTGGCCCTGTTGGACAGCACCGTGTTGATGACATCGCTGTTCTTGTAGCCCAGCTTCTCAGTCATGTGCAGCAGGACACTCTGGCTCAGGTCCTCCAGGTGAATCCTGCACAGGGACACAGGCAGACCACGACATTCCAACTGTTCTCCTGGCGACAGAGCCTCGGGGGGGACGAGGCACAGCCGGCAGGGCTCAGGAACATGGGAGTGATTCTCCCTCTTCCCAGGAAAGGGACAGGCTGTCTGGGAACTCTGGGCACTGCAGGAAGCTGTGACAGCTGAACAAGCAGGACTCTGCCCACGTGTCCCATCCTGCTACAAACTGGCCCCATGATGCTCGGGATGTGCCGTTTGCTGCTCGACCACTGAAGACCATCAATATCACCCATCTGGTTCTGAAGGTAAAACCCCACCCAGACACCTACATGTGGCTCTCTGCAAAGTCCCTTTCCCTGCAATCAAACACCTCCACATTCAGGTTCACCCCTACCTGCTGCACGATATCCGTGCACTAAGTAGAGAGGGAGCTTCCTGCTGGACAAAGGGGATGTGCAGGGTTATTGCAGCAGCTCTGGGAATGACAACACTGCTGTTACACTCCTGTCAGCCACAAGCACAAGTGCAAACCACGTTTATGCATCAGCTCTTCTATAAAGTCTGTAACAGACTCAGGCAGGGCAAGAAATGGAGAACAGGGGCCTTGTGGAAATGGCAAAGCATCAGCTCAGTCTAAGTTAAAACCAGATTTTCCAAAGAACTCTGCTCCTATTTAGACCTCTAAATGTGCTGGCCAGCTTCCCAGATGCATCTGTCAACTCCCATCCATCTCCAAAGAAATGCTGAAGTTCATTTGGTTTCTCAAGGATATTCCTTGCTCCCAATATCAAGCCTAATATCTGGCTAAGGCAATGTAGAGGAGCTGAGGCTGTGGGCATTTTTGCAAGCTGCCTTCCCCCTTCCAAAGGCCCACTTCCCACATTTCCCACTCCTGACCTGCTGTCCCCCTGTCTGGTGCACCTATGCTGTGAGGAATGCCCAGACAGCACCCTGGGTCTGATGTGCAGGGCTTAGACAAGATGTAAAACAGTGTTTAACAGAAAAAAAGCAGTCTGGAAAATGTCAAAACTCTTTTCCTTTGCTCCCCATACTTATTAACAGTTGTTCTGCCCCTAAGGAATGCTTGGGGTTGGGGTTTTTTCAAGTTACAAAGCAAAACTTATCTTGGCCGTTCACATTAAAACATCTGTACAGCAAAAGAAATTCAAGCAATTTTGACAAAGTCCTCAGCAAAACGGGAAATTTTTCCTTGCCTTCAGAAAATTTCTTTAACAAAAGCAAGCTTATAAAAAGCCTGGAAGAATATTCTCCTGAAAATGCAGTTTCTGCTGCTCTTCCACCTCATCTCCATATTCTTCCCTCTCCTACCGTGCTCCTGTCTTGGGAACAATGGGTGTTACCCCCCAAACAGTGTGAGAACATAACACAGCCTCTTCTGTGTTGATTAAGAGAGGAATTGATTCTTTGCAAAGTCAGCAGTGGATTTTTCAGAATGATTTCAACACACCTTCTCCATGTCTGCACACTAAGGAAAACTTGGAGAAATTCCATTGAAGCTGGTTCTAGTGGTACTTTCTGAGGCAAACTCAAAAGCAGTCAGGTCATGTCTTTAAATATTTCAAACTTTTACAGAGTATTGTCCCTATAAACTCCAGTATGACAAAGTTAAGCTTGGGGCATCAACTAATGAAACTAAACCAGTATTATTGAAAAAAAATGAAGTGAAAGAATCTTTTTGGCTTTTATCCTTTATAGCATCACATAAGATCTGGGTTCAAGGAGAAAGAGTATCTGCTTTTCTCTTAATTTCTCACAAAATTATGGGAAAATCAGTGCAATGAGAAAGAAGGAAGGAAGGGAAGTCGCCCACCTTCCTGCACCAAAGAGCAAACTCTGGAAGGGACCCACAACCTGACAACTCCAAACCAAGAATTAAAAAAGAAAGGCATGAAAACATACCTACAAAGGCAAAAGAATTGTGAAAGCACATGCAAGCCTTACTTCTGTTTTTCCTCCTTTCTGCAGCCAAGACTCAAACAGAGAGAGAATTAAATTCCCCCTCCAGCTCTGTTACACTTACACTGAGTTAACAGATGCCACGTTTAGTGGATTGATCGGGCTCATTATGACAGTGATTTCATTAGCTTAATGAGTCATTCAGTTTACACTTGTTTTCCCTTTCTTTACCACACAACATTCACATGTACCACACTTCAGTACAGTCCAATGCACCACAGACACTCAGCTCTCATTCTGCTGAACACCATCCTGTGCAGATTAACTCAACTGCCCTTAAATTTGGAGCAGCAATGTGGAGATGGTGAGTCTGCCTGTCCTTATTCCTTGTGAACCACCTCTCCCAGAGGGGCCACCTTTCTGTTCCGCCCACGCAAGCCTGGGGGTTGCAGGCAGCTGGCCTCACATGTACCCTCCCGGTTTCAGTGGATGCCTCCGGTTGATGCCCCCAGGCATCCAAGCTGATCAACATCTATCCAACCATATTTTGAGGCCTGTTTTCCTCAGGTCAAAGAATGGCACAGTCACAGGGATTTTCCATGATGCAGCACTCGAGGGCCAAGGCCTGGAAGGGAAATGTTTGCTGCTAAACCAGGGCACCTCTGCCCCTTGTCAGTGCAGAGGGAAGAGGGAGGTGACTCAGGAAGGACCCTGGACCACACAGGCTGTGGCCTGTAAACTAGCCAACAGGAACATCACAGGGAAAGGTCTCTAAATATTCTTAAGGGCTGTCCCAGGATTCAGGGCTCCAGCTGATTTCCTGTGCCCAGGTCTCAGCATCATCAAGCAGTGGCAGCGCTCACATCACCTGCTTCAGTGTCAGCAGGTGCCTCTCAGCCTCACAAGAGTTGGACCTACGGCTCTGAAACATTCCCTCTTCATCTGGATAGTGCTGGGGCAGAGTGAGAAATGGATGGGAGGCCCTCTTACCAGCACAGCTGTGACCTGGGCTGAATGTGTGTCTTGAGGATCCCCGTGGGACCGAGTCCTTTAGGGCACTGACACAGAGATGGCCTGGCTGCTGAAGGCCTAATCCTTTTTGGGTGGAGGACAGCAGACTGCATGTTCAGACAAAAGGAAGTCATCAGACCTCCAGGCACACACTACATCTGGTTTCTGGCAACTGAGTACACTGCATGGGGGGAGTTGTGATCTTCACTGAGACTCTCCTCTTAGTAAAGTTAGGACAGACATTTCAGAGCACTCTCAATTTTTAAGCACCAAAATTAGGCTTTAAGTTGCTGTCTTTGCCTCAGTATTGCTTGGCCTGTGAGCCAGTAACTCCTTCAGGTATTGGGCAGTGTATGAGACACAGCTGGAAGGCTTTGATACAGGCAGGAGGTTTTATCTGATCAAATATAGACACGTATTTCCATGTGAGATGCCTGAGGCTCCATTTACAGTCACTGAAGAGGAACCCGTGTCTCTTGGGCACAAAGTCATCCTGCAGCAGAATCAAAGTCAGAGGAATCGTTATGTAAAATGTGCCCTTGTTTCTCTGCACTGACTGCCAGGAGAGCCTCAGCTGGCTGGCTCATGTGGAGACTCTACACTGCACACATGTACAGTCAAGCAAGATTATTTCTGACCAAAGTGGACTACAAGTATCTTTCTTTCTTTTTCCCTAGATGGATGTTTGACTGACCATGAGATTTGCTGTCTGCTTGCATTGAGTCATGTATTCAGCAGGGCACAGGTATTCAAGATAAAGAATAAAGCAAGATCATTTAACTGTGACCTTTCTTCTCACTGAATCTACAGAGCCTCATAGATGGAGCACAAACAGGCAAATCCTCTTCTGGAAAAGTAGCTTGGCTTTTACTGACCAACAAGGAGATTAGAACTGCCTGTCACACACACCCCATTCCCGGGTCTGCAGCCAATTAATCCCAGGATCAGCACCCCAGATCCCCCTGCAAATAATGGACTGTATGCCAACTTCCGATTTAAGGCATTGGTTTTGACCATTCCAAGCAACACTTACTCAATGGCCAATCTCAACAATTTTCATGATAGAGTCACAAAAGCAATCCCAGAAAACGTGCTGGGATGCTGCCACTTCATTCCATAGAATGGAACTGAAGCACCAGAGCTGCTCACATTTTCACATGTATAATGTGGACACCCTGGCTGGCTTTCTCCTCTCTCCCACACAGTACCTGTTGGGATAGGTGACATTTGGTGGTGCTCTTCCAGGGTAGTTCTCATTCAGCCATCGATTTGCAAGGGCCTGCTGGATGTTTGGTCTCTTTGCAGGATCTGGTTCCAGTAGGGATCGTAGAAAGTTTATGGCCGCTGTGAAAAAAATCGAGAAAACACTCAAACCAACAGCTATGTCATCTGCTTTCTGACTTACATGGTCATTGAGTTACTGCAGGTGCACAGCCTGCCCAAGAGTGCACTGAAAAGGAACCTTTCCCTTACACTCTGCTCCAACATCCTTGAGAAAATGGAAGGACTGATAAGAGATTAGTAAGAAAAATAAACACCTATTTATAGTCTCCATGATTTATGGAGTCATAAACGAGAGAAGCAACAGCGCTTTTTGTCTCAGAGCCTGTTTGAAGTGTCAGAGCAGGTGAGCCAACACTTGAATTCCACATGAGGGCAGGAGGCTGGAGCCAGGTCAGAGATGAATCACTGTGTTCAAAGCAGAAGGAGATGGACCAGGGGCGAGTAGAGGGGAGGGAAGGGATGCAGAGCTGGAAAGGAAGACATGGCAAATTTGGCTCCCTTGGACATTATGAGCACAAATCCTCTCCTGGCTCCCATCCAGCCTACCATCAGTTGCAGGAGGTTTTAGCCAAATTAAAAGAGCACAGTAACATTTGCTTTGTTTTCAGATATGAACCTTCAACTTTTGGTGACGTTCAAATATTACCCAACATTTTGGTTATTTTCCTACAACAATATTGCAGAAGCAGCAGGAAAAGAATCTGCATCCAAGTTCACAAACTTGCTGGAAGATGCTCTCCGTGTGCCTGGCGTGCCCCCTCCTCATCCTCTTGGACACAGAGACCCCCATTATAGCAGACAACAAAGCCCTTGCTCTTCCATTTCACCTCCTCTCACTTCAGTAGTTCCTTATCTCTGTTAGAAACCTCATGCACCCCATGGGTTCAGAGCAAAACAGATCATCCCTTCCCAAACCAACACCCTCCTCCATCACCACCATGGCTGGTCCCCAAATCACCCAATGGCTCCCTAAAAATCTTACTTCTTCACCACCCCCACCTCTGCCAAAAGGCAGACTAATTAAATGATGGCTCCACAGATTCAGAGTGGCAGAACCTCATTCTGGAGACAAGACCCACCCTGGAGGCTCCCTGGCCCCACGGACCTGGGAAACATGGAGATGAGTAACTGTGCTGGTTGGGTGGATTTGAGCTGTCAGATGGTCCAAGGAGGAGAAAAGCCTTTTCCAGATAAGCCACACAGCTGTGGGACAGCAAAATGAGTCCCTTGGGGAGCAAACATGTTCCCTGCCCTGAATGAAAGCAGCTCAGTGCCTCGATCCCTCTGGGAGGCTGTGCCTGCTCCTAACTGGGTGCACAGGTATTACTTCAAAATACGCCTGGAGAAATTGCACTGAGGTCATTCCACAAGCCACAGCAGAGCTCCACCTAACCAAATCCTTCCTCCAAACTACAGGCATGAAAAATCAATGGCTTCTCTTCTCACCTCCACTTAATTTCTCTGTTCCAGAAGGAAGACCATGAGCATATGAACGTGGTAAGTTGAGGAAAGAAAAGCAATGTGTGCAAGGTGAATACCAACCTCCTGAGCAACTGAACTCTGCTCACCTAAAATCAATAACCAGGTAGCTCTGTTGTTTAGGAAGCTTAATGAAAAATGGCTGTCTAAATGGGAAAATCAAACACTTACTCCAAACTTCCCTCGTTGCTATACAGGTTGCTTTGGGTGTTCATGGTCACCCAGCATTCTAACATATACAAATAAAATATTATCTTGCTTAGTGATAAGACTGACAGGACTGTGTGTTCAGTACCTGCAAAATTAAATATTGAAAGACAACGAACTGAACAACCAAAAGACTCCTGCAAAAATTCTCCATATATGAATTTACAGAAAAATAAAACCTGATTAAAGTGAAAGGTCCATAAACCTGAGAATTTAACAACCACTATAATTCGCAGAGCAGAGGAGCAGAGTTTCTACCTACTGACCCAAAGGCTAATGGTGGCAAGAAAAAATGTCATCTTAAATCAGTGTGCCATGTCACTAAGCATGCAAGGCCACTGACTCAGATCAAGAACTGATGGGTACCTTTGTTCACAGTGAGCAAAGGTTAACACGTTTAAATCTAATCCATTAATTTGCCATCATCCCTGCAAGTTCAAGCTGCTAAGAGCTGTCACAGGATCAACAAAATACAGCTTTCCCTGGAGACCAGTGTCCACTGAGCTACAAGTGCTACAGAGAGGCATCTGTGAGCAAATCTGACCTCTATTATCAAGTGGTAAGATGACTGAAACAGCAAAATTAAGCCTGTCAAAAGTAATGTCAGATTGTTTGCTATGCAAGGTCTGGCCTTCTACAGGCCTTTCCTGGGTGATCCAGCCTTTGACATGAACTATGCCAGTCAAGTCAGTGAAATTTCCCACTTAAAAGACAATGAGAACACAATGACTAGGGACACAGCCCATTGGCTCAAAGGCACTACACAGCCATCATGTAACTGCTCTTTATTGGTAAAAACCTTACTCTGGGAGGCAAGTTTGACAAGTTTTTTGCCAGACTTAGAAAACATTTACTATGACATGCAGGTCCCTGAATTCAAGGGTAACTTTGCAATTGATGCAGGATTTGGCATCTAGATCAGTGCAGCAGGAAGCAGCCAGTATAATCTCTTTTAATTTACTCAGTGGGGCTTTAAAGCACGTGCTAGAACACTAAAATAGCCATTTTGTGCAACTGATTCCTAACAGGAATCCTCTGGAGTGGAAATTCCAAACAGTCTATTTGCATCAAACAGACAAGACTTGCAGCATCCCAGCTCACTTGTAAACTCTCCACTTTATAACAGGCCAGAATATCATCTGCTGGCAGGAAAACTGTCCTTCATACAGGTGCTGAGTGAACAAGGAACAACAGGTTGTCCTGCATAACCTGGGTGAGAAAACCCTTACCTACCCACTCCTTCCATATGCAGGTAAATCTGTACTTGGAGATTTCCTCCTGTGGCACAACTCCCAAGGGCGTTCTCTTATACAGTGGTTTCCATCCTTAGTTGCACTTGCAATCTTTTAATTGTATCAAATGTCCTTTGCAAACAGGCTGCCAGGAAAGGAGACAGAAGCTCTCCATGAACAACTCTGGCATACAAAAATAAAACCCAACTGCCAAACAGAGCTGGTTCCAAATGCTGACAGTGGTCTTGCTACAAGATGAAAAATCATTCTGTTGCCTAGTGACATGGCTATGCAGCAGGAATTAATATTTCTAATACTTATATATCAACAATTTTGCATCTTGTGAACACACAAAGGTTGTTCCAGGTCACTGTCCCAAAATACCTTTGAGTGCATGTCATTATTCTGTAATAAATGTGAGGTTATTTGAGGCAGTTTACCACTCAACCCTAGTCATGACAACGCCCAGGAATCTGTTATTGCAAAATAACCTGTTCGGCCATCCATATCATACACTCAGGTCTTCTGAGGATGTAAAACTGACCAACTCCACTACAAAAGCAATTTCATACAAGTCCACAGGTTTGTCCCTTCTCTTATACTCAGCACACATGGTGCTTCTGCAGCTGACACACACAAGTCAAACCAAAGAGTTCTGCTACAGCAACTCCTGCAGGTCTTTTGAAGGCTAAAAGGCAGAAAGTGTTTTTCCCAATTAGCACAACACACAGGCAGCAAGACAACCCATGATTCCACACATGGCTCTGTCCAAGCGGATCTGAACAGGTCTCAGCACAATCCCCTGGTTACCTGAGGAGAGCTGGGTGGGAAAAGGGTTCATCTCCTTGTCCACCATTTTCTGGTATAAGGCTCTCAAGCTGAACGGCTCCACAGTAAAAGGTAATGTTCCAGTCAACATGGCATACATGTTCACCCCACTAGAAAAAAAACAGGGGAAAGAGAAACCAAATGATCAGGAACAAGGAAAAACTTCATCTTAGGTTTCAGAGACTCTACTTCATCTTTAATGCCTGACAGCTATTACAGGTAGAAGCCCCTTCTCTGGAAACATTCAGGGTCAGGCTGGATGGGGCTCTGAGCAGCCTGGTGGAGTTGAAGGTGTCCCTGCTCATTGCAATAACAATTATAAATTAGAGAAGCAACTCACATGGACCAAACGTCTATTTTGGGCCCGTATTTTTTCCTTGCCAGAAGTTCAGGGGCTGCATATGCTGGGCTCCCACACTGGGTGCTGAACGGATCAGAATAACCCAGGATGCCTGCACAGTTGCTCAATCCAAAGTCTGTGAAAGGCACAGAGACAGAGTTATGAAAGAGGCAGACACAGGCAAACCACACTGCAACACAAGTGAAAAAGAAGGAACATTTTTTCCCAACAGCTAAGCAATGAACTGCCTGAGGAAGAAAAATCATCCACACGCAAAAGTTTCATGTAATTTTTCTCTGCAAGGTGCTAAATAACCAGACTTCCACAAACAATAAAAGGAGTCTTAAAACATGCACAATCATCAGTGTCCTTCACAAGGAAACTACAGTTGACTGGATGACAGCACCAGAGCTGAGCTTGTCCCAGGCACGACGTGATGTGCACAGGGCAGAAAGGCACCTCGGGCCGTCATGGTACACAGAGGGCAAGTTCAGGTGAGACTTCCTCAACGTTCCTGTAAATCATGGAAGTGATGTAAGGGGGTCACTTTCTGGGCCTCCCACGGCAATGCACAAACGGAGTTGCAGAGGCAGCACTTCAGCTCTGAAATAACACAGGGAGATCTTGGAGCAAGAAGGGGAATGTCTTGACTTGGCTGCCCCCTCCCTGACTTCTACATTGAACTATTGTATTGTATTCCTGGCCCTTGGGTGTATCTGACAGTCCTTTGCTGGCAAGAATAACAAGGGTCTGGCAAAGGCTGGCACTGGAGACATGAGGGAGCCCCTCAGCAGGAGGAGCCTCAGGCTTCCCAAGTGCTCTCAGCAAGACCAAGACCAGGCTGGCGCCAAGAAGGGTGTTCCCAAAATCTCCCATCTGCTCCAGTCCTGGCTGGCTGCAGGCTGAGGGAAGGATCCTGAACAGTAAACCACTAAGCAAGGAAAGAAAGGCAGAGCCTCGTGGGCAACAGACGTGGATGGTGGCAACGTGCAGCCAGGGGAGACAAACCCACCCTGTCCACTGGTGGCCCATGCTTGGCTTGGGAAGAAAGCAATTAGGAAACCAGAGCTGACACAGAATGTGGGCTCAGGCAGGAGTTCCTTGAGGCATTAGCAGTATCCCAAGAGGGCAGGCACATAAACCTTGTTCCCTTACAAAACCAGGCAAAAATATAAAACCGCTTACAAAAGAAAAACAATTGTCAAGTAACTGTGAGGCAGAGTGCCCAAAGGATGGCACAGTGCTTTCCACTAGACTGGCTGCCTTTCTGAGAGAAGACAAGCACAGGGAACACAAGAATCACCATATTTCACATCTAAAGAGGCTCGAAGGGGTTTTGCCTAGAGAACATTGTCAAAACTGAAGGGAGAATCAAGACAATTTCCCTGCTTCTGATGGAAAACAATTGTCTCTGGACAGTGCTTAATCACCCCTGCTAGATATGTATTATCCCTGGGGCTTTTACAAATACTTCCAAAGATCCATTAACTTAATTAACATATTCATTAGCTGTGGCCCAAAACGAGTTATGTCAACTGTAAAATACTTGTAAAAACTCCTAGAAATAATATCTCCACACAGCATTATTCCTGGTGTTTACCCTACTGTGTCATACCACTTCCAAATTACTTGACTGTACTACAACGTTTTGCAATCAAATTATATAAGGGCTGTATTCCGAGATCAGCATCCCTTCATCATATTTGCTTTAGTTATAAACATCTTGTTCGCTTCCTTCAGCTCACTCATCTCATGCAAGCTGCTATCACTTCCCCCCCCCCAGTGCCTGTTGAAATGCATAATGTGTGCGAAGAAATGCATCCTGGGGTCAGGGATTTCATAGCCATGGAAATGAGAATATTGTTATTAACACTGTGGTAGCACATTGTGATCACAGTGTGATTTTTATTAAGGATGCGCTGCTGATCGTGATGAGGACGGCATGACCACCATCACTGATAATTCCACTGCCATTGCTGCCTCTGCCTTGGGCTTCCTTTCAATAAGCCTAGCTAATTACAGAATTCCCATCAAAGGCCACATTTGGTTTTCCCAAGTAAATATTATGACACGGGAACTCCACCACCCCCTCTGTTCGTGCTATCGAAGTATCGCATCGCACAACTCCTCTTCAACGCCCCCAGGAAACCAACATTAATCCATGGATTTACAGCCCTGTTACTGTGACAGAGCAGCACAGAGCTGTTCATCAGAAGCCTTAACACCAAGCTCCTGGACAAGGTGGACCAGCAGAGCTGAGTCTCTGAGCAGCCTGGTGGAGTTGCCAAGAACTTCCCATGGCCTGTGAGTGGCTTTTCACACCATGGGATGGTAGATGAAGGGAACTGATTTCCAACACTTTCAATCCTGATATTCTTAGCAGCCTGTTAATCAGATTGAAGAATAAGTCCTCTTAAAGGGATTTTTTCTAAGGAGAATGTCTAAGAACATTGTTAACCACCTTATCATGTAGCTAAAAAGCAACAAAATCAAGGTGCCATTGAGCAGCTGAGTGAAGAGACTCAAGGCACTCAGTTCTCACTGAAATGCATGAACAAGCAGGGACTTTCACTCCCTGGTACATTTTTAATCTTCATTTCACCTTTTCTTCTTTCTTTATAGTGGGTTTTCCTCATTTCACACCTATTATAAGAATGAGGGTTGCTGATGAGATACAGCACAAGCTGACTGTGAGACTATATCTGGTTTTACTTACAGGAGAATTACTACTACTTGTATTTTTCTATAACATGCCCAGTTGGATGGTGGGATATAATTGCTTTCTTTTAAAATACAAACTGTGTGCAACCTGCTTTGCTCAAAACATCAGGCTGCAGACCTGAGGAAAATCTATTTCTACTCCAGTGAGGCCTCAGAAGATCAAACCGTCTCTCTTCTCTACTCTTCCCACACCACCCACTGCAAGGGGACCCTGCCATGCAACCCAAGCAAAGGGAGCTGCAGGAACAGTTCTGAAGTACTTCTTTTTTGGCACATGAGTTTTAATTGTACATGTAACATCTGATCAGGTCTTGGTTTGGATGTCAAGTTCACATAATGTTGTGCAATCAAACACCTGATAGCAGGGAAGCTACACAAGTTCTTTAAATCCATCAGATGTTCATACAGCACTGTTGCAAACCATCTGGTCTCACTTATCTACTAAATCAAGATAATGGGTGGTATCCATCATTACTGGTGAGTGATTCATGGTCACATATCAGTATCCTCCTGACCCACAGCTGAGGTAACACAGAGTTCTCTTTTGCTGTTATTTTCCCAAAATCGGTTGATTCGCTACAAAATAGAATCACTAAAAGTCGGAATAGCATTTCTAAAAACTGAATTCCCTAAGTAAAATTTGACTATTTCAGATTTCATTAACCATCCTCCTCTTGCTTGGAGATGCACGTGCTTTACACCACACAGTGAGTGTCCTTCTCACCCGAATGGGAAGTGGTTTTCATCCCTTTTCAGGCCGTGAAACCTTTCAAAGGAAGTCAGTTGAGTTTTTAAGGCTGGAAACACAGACACTGCTGTTGGCCAAATTGTAGGCATGGAAATAAATATAAACAGATGTTTGGTGCTTATTTTATGAAGGGAATCTTTTCAATGCCCACATTAACATTAATGGGAGTTATGCAAGGCAGTGAGAGACTATACCCACCAACGATGAATCTAAAATGTCTGCACAGCTTGAATGAATCAAGCACCACATACAGCTGATACCTAAATACAATCAAAGCTCTATCATACATCTTTTTGATTTTTTAACAGCCCTCTAAACCAATTTTGTGTTGGGTGCTGGAAGCAAATTTAACAAATATAAATATAGGACCGACTTTTGCCAGCTGCTAAAAATGTGTTCAACTCCCACTGACTTCAGTGGAAGCATATGCATATGGGGGCAGAATCCAGCCCTTGGCAAATGCAAAATTATCAGGATAATAAAATAAATTACTTCTCTGGTGTCAATTCTTAAATTTTTTACAAAGTTCCCAATCCAAATATGAAAGCTGTGGTTTAAAGGCGTAGGATTATTCCCATACCCAGTTAGAGCTGAAGTATTTGGATCATTTTTTCAGGAGATGCTGTCAGGAACAGCTTGATTGCTATCTATACTCTCCCAGCCCCTCTCTGCAGCAACATTAGCACTTGTCACATGGAGGATTATGAAGTCTCAAAAAACTCTCTTTATAAAACTAACAATCTTAATTACTGGAATTGCCAAAGTGATTTCTTACCAATAAGCTTGATATTGTTGTCTTCATCTAGCAACAGATTTTCTATCTTCAAGTCTCTAAAAGAAAGAAAATATTTTGAGTGAGTCTCCAAACTAACGAAGCAGCTTTTCCTCACTCTCAGTGTATTTACAAGAGTCAGATGTAATAATGTGTATAATGAAAGCAGCACACACAGTTTCACATTCAAAGCTCCATGCATCCTCTCCAAAATTAACAGAGATTTCACACACTGCTTCACACCTATTCTTCATGCACAAAATGGCTTTAGCAACATTTGTCAGTACATCCTGCAATTAATCAGGCTCTTCAAATTTCTCATGCACTTAAAAGTTTGCAGAAATCTTACAAACTGGAAACATTCTAAATACATGTTTTTGGAATTGGAGGTCACTTCATTGTTACTCTTCAAAAACCAAAGGCCAGAGCTGAAGAACAAATCTTCCTCTGCAGAGATCTGAGGGGTCAAATGCTGCTGTCTACAAGGGAGAGCAGAACCACCCTGTCTGAGGGTGAAGCATCCCAACTCCTCACAGGGTGGTCAGCACTGGTGCTCC
Organism: Calyptomena viridis; assembly: GCA_013390005.1. Lineage (NCBI taxonomy): Eukaryota > Metazoa > Chordata > Aves > Passeriformes > Eurylaimidae > Calyptomena > Calyptomena viridis. The sequence goes on along the minus strand of WEIV01025307.1, from coordinate 248,489 downwards.
CATATGCCAGAGATAAAAACTGAGGCCATGTCTTCATCACAAGACTTGTTTTGCTCCTCCCAGACATGAAATATTTCTCACAATCAGCACACTGGGATATCCACAGCTCAGACAGGCAGAGAGGCTTCTCCCAGCACGCTGCAGAAAAGTCTGGATAATAAAGCCATCAGCTATAATTATGGGCAGTCAGTGACATCCATGGTATTTTGCCTTTGTAAGGCAAAGGGAGTGATGAGGGATGCCTCAATTACAGATGAAGATACAAGGCTTAATAAAGTAAGACAAGGAAACCAACCAAACCAAGCCAAGCACTTCCGCAAGGAGGGATCCGTGACAGAAAGAAAAATAGCCGTGGCAAACTCCAAGTCTTTTCTAAACTGTTCCTCTCCATTTCATTTGATGCCCATGCCATGTTTCAAATAAACCTGAGGCACAGGAGTACTTGCAGGCAGGATGACACTCACTTCATCAGTATGAGTACAAGGACTTTCTCCAAACTTAAAACCAACAGAAGCACGTGGAGCTTTGGGTCATACATTGCAACATCTCAAAGCAAGGAGAAAGCCCTTTTGGAAGCTCTGAATTTATGAAACATTAGCTAAGAAGAGGCAAGAGAACAGCAAGATGAAAGCTGTAAGCTGAGGAGAAAAGACATGAAGGCAATCAGAATAACAAATAAGTGGCAAGGGACTAAACATGAACACAGGAAGAGATTGTTAAAAAGGATTCAAGTTGAAAAAAAAAGAGAAAAAATAAATATTATAAATATTACAGGGCATTTTAAAGCCATCAGAGGAAAACCAAGCAATGTAAATATCACCTCAGTATAGAGTGCAATCACCCTGGTTACACATGTTGACCCATCTGTGTATTCCCAGGGAGTGGGAACTGATCTAATGGTCCACCTCGTTCTTTGTCAACCCCAATATGAAAGCACTGTCTTTTGCAGTGACACCAGGAACAAGGACAAAAGGCTTTTACTCCTTGATACAACCTAACAAGAAACTTTAATTATCTTTTACAAGAAGAGGCCTATCTGAGTTGCTCATAAGACTTGTGCTTCAGACCCTTCACCAGCTTCACTGACCATCTTAAATTGCCCTTTTTTTTTTTAAACCCTTTATAATACAGTGCATGAAATTCAGGGCTCAGCTCTTGGGATTCTGTCCATTGCAATGAAATAATGTTACCATTGAAACAAAGCAGTGACTCTGGACAGTTTCAACTTCCCTCCTTGAGCTGAATCTGATCTTGTTCCTTATTGTCACAGCTCCTCAAAACACAGGACTAAAGGATTATTCATTTGTTTTCCCCCTTAAGCAAATTTTCAGCATTCATTGCTGAAAAGCTTAAAAGTACCCTCAGTGATTAAATACAAAAGGAACAAAAAGTGTTACCTTTACTTCCATGATGCTGAGAGTATCTAACTAGGGTACAAGTTAGTCAAATCTAGGCATAATGAAGACACTTAAGGCATTACCACAGTGTGGAGAATCAGCAGATATTTATGGCTTTTCAGCTTGTGGAGCTGGCAGCACACATTCAGCTTTCCCTGGATCTGAAAACACACCATCTTTATGGGATGAGTTCATTTGGGAGCTTGTTGATGGGGCTGATTTGTCTCTGGCTTTGCTCAGAGCTTCTCAGATGACTTTGCAAACCCCAGCCAGTGCCTCCAGTGAGGAACACAAGTGCACTCCCCAAGCAGCTTGTTCCATGCCATGGCAGGCAGCAGGCTGCAAGAAGTTCAGCATTTCACACTTTACTTCTTGTCCGGGGGAGGAAGGATGAGAAGGAAGGTTTTACCAGCAAGCAGCTGCAAAGCAGCAGTTGTTGGCTGCTGTCTCCTGAATCTTATTTTTAATCAGAACAGCACCACAAAAAAAAATCCCTCCTTAACTGCCGACCCACCAGCCCATTTTCTGATGGGGGTGAGCTGGGAAGGTCACAGAGATCTGGGTTCATCATCACATTTATATGTCAATACACATTTCAAAGGCTTTGTTACCAAAATCTCATTTATGGAGTCTTCTGTCAGTAACACCATCACTGAATTCCAAGTGTCTGCCTTGTAAGTGAGGAATTCAGTCTATTGTCTTCACTAGAACGATGTTCACTTTGTTTGCATCCCAGCACGCCAAGAGAGAATGCCCAAAGGTAATTCTGAAATCTGACATAAAATGGAAGGACAAACCAGCTCTGCACTTCAAAAGGAGAGTTTGTTCTGTAGTGCAGGATCTGTCATAAATATTACATCAGCAGCCAGACTACCGGCACTTAAAATTAATAGGATGGAAGTTATCAAAGTCAGCACGTGCAAGGAGCAGGTACTGGAGCAGGAATCCTGTGGCACCCTGAACAATCCTGGGGAATCCTGTGGCACCATCACCTTAGTCTGCTCAAAACCCCTGGGCCCTTTCATGCCTTTCATTCTCCTGATCTGCCTTTAATCACCAAATGGCAGTGGAAGGTAGAGATACACTGCCATGAGGACAGAAAAAGGGGGGGAATACAGAAAGCTAACTCTGCTACCAATACATTATTAAATTCCTTTCTTTGACATCCTGACAGTAATTGCACTGAATGGGATTGAATTTGGTTAAAATTACTTTAAAAGGGTTGTTGAGAATTTCCTGTGGGATGCAGTGGCAAGCACCAAGGCTTTCACTTCATTTTCTCTGCTGTCCTTACGCTCCCAAAGGGCTTATTGTTCATCCTGCTTTTTGACAGCATGAAGGCCTGTGTAAACACCCTCTGCCAAGAGAAAGCTTCACCAGATACTGCCATTTGGTTTGTTTTCCTCTCTCAGAGGGAAAAGATAAATATTCCTACCTGATTCACAGCTGAGCTTGTTGCAAGTATATTTTTAGCAACGAGCCAGCTCTCCTGATAGAGGGAATGAAACACAAATGATTACACGAAATTATATATAGAATAGTGGCATTTTGCTTCCAGTGAGCAGCCAAGGACTTCTGAACTCTGGACATCCCTCACCAAAGATGCAGCTTCTGCACTCAGCAACTTCTTCATCAGATGAAATATTTATGATTGAAAATTTAAAATACATCTAGACAGCCAAACCTGAGTTTGGAGGTATTATTTTTACATCTCTAAATGAAGTGAGGTCCTTTAATTTTAAGCTGTTCACAAATCAGTGCGTCTTAACAGAAGCATTTCCATTGAATTCTGGGTCCCTGCTCTTGTCCAAAGATCAGTATCACAGTGTTTTCCTGCCATGCCAAGGCTGAATAGTAAGCCATGAAGCTTTCCAGGTAATATTCACCAAATAATGTAAGCATATTTCATGCAACTTATTTCATCTGGATTTTTTTTTCCATCCTAAGTTATAGAACAGGGTAAGTCATCTATATTATTTCTGGAATAATGCCAACAAAACCAATCATATTTTTTCTTGCAATAAAACAGCCAGGGATTGCTTTTCAGTGTGCAAATATGAGTGATGAAAGCATTTGGAGGGACAAACAGCAGCCCTGCTTTCTGGCCTGGGTTTGTTGCACACACAGCCAATGTGCACACCCACAGATCACCACGCACATGGAAGTGCTGGTATTTTTACCTGCTTCAAAAATAACAACAACACTGCCATTTCATCCAGGGAGAGAATGAATCAGACTCTTGCACTATTCCCCCCTGCCTTTTGTAGACTGAGTGGTCTGTTTTTAGAGCTGTCATGGTCACAAGCCAAGGATGCTGAAGGACAACTCCTGGAGTAACTCTTATTCTTTCTCCCTCTCTTGCTCAGAGAGAGCCAGGAGAATAAACCTGGATCACACCAGCAGAGCTTCTCCTGCATCTCTACACACTTTGTGTGCAGAACAAGTCAAGATATCCAATGACTTAAGCTAGAGGAAGTACTTGCAGATCCAGTGCCTGGGATTCTGTCACATTTCATCCATTTAAGCAGAATTAGACCTGCTCGTTCAGCGTGTGGAAGACTCCAGGAAGCAGCTCTGGGCTGCACTGTGCATTGAGACCCAGAGTGGATGGAGAAGGCTGCCTTTGGGCAGGGATTAATTCAATTCCACAGGGCTGGATGGGCAGAGCTCAGCTGCCAGACACAGCAGAGCATGTCAGTGTTGTCAGGGCTCTTCCTCCCCTGCTCACACATGTTCCTCACGCTCCAGTCTCCGGGAGCTGTGCTAAAGTTCAGACACAGCAGGGAGGGGAGAGGGGAGGGCCAAACCTGCAGCATCCACATGGGAACTCTGGCTCTTCAGCCTCATAATCTCTCTGGGCCCCAAGGCCTTGCCTTCTTCTCACCACCCCAGCCTGTTGATTCCAGCCTGTACTTAGGGAACAAGCTATTTTTGTACAAAATGAGGGTTGGAATCCTCTCTGAAAAAGAAGGGTGCCAAAACCAAGCCTACCAACCCCCTGGAAGTGCTTTGGCCACTATGTAGAGCACGTTTTTCAGGGAGAGGAACTGCTGCTGCTGTTAAAAGCTAAACATGTCAATCTGTTCCTCCCGTGTTTTCCTCTGCCCACCTCAGAAACTTTGACTTGTTTTCTTCCTCTGTCTCTAAATACCGGATATCAATTGATCCCTTAAAGCAATAAATAATTTCTTCCTTGTCCATGCCCCAAACTGTGGGGTTAATCATTTCAAGAGATCAGCAGTTCCAGTGCTAGAGAACCTGCAGAATGGATCTGTTGGCTGCTCAAATATTTATATTACAGTGATACCTGAAACTTAGCTCGAGATAAGGCCTCAGTACACCTGAGGTGACCTGTACACAGAGCACCTTATCCCTAATGGTCACAGGGGACACACGGGAGAAAGCAGCTTCCAGAGCACAGGGAGTTCCACCAAGCCAGATGCATCCACAGTGCACAGCTCAGCACACAGCTGGGCACAGCTGGAGGAGCTGCCTGGGGGTTGCCTGCACAGAGGCCCTGGGGACAGCTCTCCATCTTCCACAGTCAGTGAAGCCAAGGAAATCAAAATCCAGCTCCTCACAAGCATTCAGATGTCTGGCTCCTACAATGTGCCTCCATAACCTGAGAGGACAGGGCCCACACAACTTGCTCAGCATCATATGGGAACTATGTGGGAGTCCAGACTTAACACCAGCTGGCCCAAATTTAGAAAGAAAGCCTCCTTCTTAGCACAGTGCCCTATAAATACACCTAAGAACAGGAGAGAGCTTGGACCAAAGGTCCATCCAGCCCACCGTCCTCCCACCTCCATAGCAGCCAAGAGCACATTAGGTGGGCAAAGGTACAGGGACAGGCAGGCACGTGTGATAGCTCCACCTGCACTCTCCCAGCCTGTTCCACTTGCTGCTTGCTCAGGAACTTCTGGCAGTGACAGCTACTCCTCATTCATCAGCCTCTCTGATGAGCTTGTCCTGTTTCCCCTGCAGCCCAGGTAAACTTCTAACTCCCTACCGCTGCATTTCCACCAGTAAAGCAACAGACACAATCACCTTCTCAGAGAAATAACCAAAGGATTCATCAGCTCATGCTGGTACAGAGCTCTGAAGGGGCAAAACAGTGCTTGCAGGGAAAGGGCCCTACTTTTGGAAAGCACAGGTTTATCTTTATGGACACAGAACCAGAGTTGGACACCTGAGCTGGACAGGACTCACAAGGATCGAGTCCAGCTCCTGGACATGGAGTCAGAGTGGCTCCTGTGAGCCCACCTGAAGCTCCACATTTAATTCAGTGCTTTCCGCAGGTACTTTCCAATGCCTACACCACGAGCGTCTAAACAACATCATGAAGAGTAGCAAAAAAGCTCCCAGGAATATGTTTTTGCAAGGAAGTCTCTTTACAACACAAATAAACGCCAAAATACCACTTAGAGGCTCTGAGACCAACTTCCCCAGAGGGGGCTTTCAGGGTTACCTGTGCACCACCCCTGCCCGGTGGAGGTGTTCGACCGCCAGGATGAGCTGCCGGATGTATTTGCGCGCCTCGTGCTCCTCAAGCCTCTTCTTCTCGTAGATCTTGTGCATCAAGTTGCCCCCGGGGCACAGCTCCATGACAAGGTAGTAGCTGTTCTCTGTTTCCAGGATATCCAGCAGCTGAGCAATGTTTGGGTGGCGGATCATTTGCTGGATCTGCCCTTCCCGCCGCAGGTTCTTGGTGACATAGGTGTCCTTTTTGGCTCTTTTCTTGTCAATTACTTTCACTGCCACCTAAGGAAACAAGAGGAGAGGGGGTTGTTAGCAGTCACACGGGTGATTCATTGTTTTAACTGTAGAAACAACCTCAAAAACATAGGAGTTAAAGGATGTCTGTCTCGACTGATGCACCGTGGTTTCGGGCACAACCCCACAGGTCAGGGAAAGAGCTGCTTTTCCAGCCTCACTGACCAGTTCTTTCCTTTATTTTCCTTGTACAACAACAGTCAAAAATTACTGCAAGGAAATAAGTAACAAAGGAGAGGAGACAATCCCACCATCCAAACACAAACACTCTGCACACTTAGCACAGGGCATCTGTTTTAACCATTTTCTCAGAAAGTCTCCAGGCTGGTGTTTACAAGTTTTAACTGCCATTTTTGGCTTCTCCTGGCTTTGAATGTATGACTCGAGATGATGTGCTTCCATGGCAATTTTCTTAGACTATAGTCAAGCGTTAGCTTTGCATGATTAAACAGGATAACAACATACTATGAAAAACAAAATAGTTTTGTGCACTCTTTTGGCACATTTCTTTTTCCCTCTCTCAAGAGAGCTAGAGAGGAAGTGCACGGAGTCACAGGACAAGGGGGAATGGCTTCAAACTGAGTGTGCAAATTTAAGTTAGAGATTAGGAAGAAACACTTCCCTGTGAGGGTGGGAGGCCCTGGCACAGGGTGCCCAGAGAAGCTGTGGCTGCCCCATCCCTGGAGGTGTCCAAGGCCAGGTTGGACGGGGCTTGGAACAACCTGGGATAGTGGAAGGTGTCCCTGCCCATGGCAGTGGGTGCCACTGGATGAGCTTAAAGGTCCTTTCCAACCCAAACCTTTCTATAACTCTATTATATGATAATAAAAACTAAGGAGACTGGGTAGCACAGACAGTGAGACAGCACATGCTGACACACATCCATTGCTTCCCATCCCCAGGCTGGTGCAGAATCCCATGTGAGAACAAGAGGAGGGGACTGGTGATGGCATCACTCTGTTCTACACCTGAGAAACCTGTTCCCTTTGATTAATGGGTTCACTAAATAGCCACAATAAAAGCATCTGCCTTTTTCTGCCTCAAGTTTATAGAGATTTATTTATTTATTGAGATTTCTTATTTCCGTTGGTGCTGCAGGTCATCTTCCAAGTCATCTGCACCAGATAAAGACTGAACAGCTTGTGCCAGGCTTGGTAACAAAAGGCACCACAAAATGCTCCTGCTGGGCTCCTCATTTCCTCAGAGCTCTGCCTGTTCTCAGCCCAGTGACAGCTGCTTGTTTGTCAGGAGAGGAGCAGGGAATCAGAGCCTGGCATGCCTGTGTGACACCGACTTTTACATGAAATGGAGGAGTCTTGTTTGCACGGGTACAGGTCCAACAAAACTCACAGAAAATGCCATGTGCCCTCTCAGAGGGAGGCACAAAGATGCTGCACCCACACCTTTGCCATGTGCCTTGGTTTGGCCTTGAGGGATTTCCTGCACTACCTTACTCCTACACTGAGCAGGAATAACAACTGTGGGGAAGTTTTATTCACCATTACCTTACAGCCCAGACAACAGCACAAGCCCAAGAGGCTTTGTTCCATCTCCAGCATGCACAACATCCCTCCTCACAGCCAACACAACTACTCCCAGCAAACTCTTTCCACCCTGGCCAACTACATCCTGACCATCCACAGCACTGGGGGCTCCAGCCACAGGGAGACAAACTTACTCCAAACCTATCTGGCCTCTTCCCAACTTGACAAAGTGCCAAGCACACATCAAGGACACGACAGCTCCCGCTCTGATTTGCCTTACCTTGTTTTTTTTCTGCAAGCAAAGCAAAGGTTAAATTAGAGAACATTTTGGTTTTCCTGTAGAGAACAAAAGCCACAAAAAAACATGGTCTGGAAACATAACAAAAATAAACCCCAACCCTTTGACAGGAACGCCTTGAAACAAAGTCGAGTTTTATCAGAGGAGGAATTGAAGAGTAGAACTACAGGAATTGGGGCTTCATAGTGTGTCCTAAGAGCAAGTCAATATTGCTGAGCAAGTTATTAGCTGAATACATTTGTACTATTTGAAGATGATTCTGATGACATACCCCTGATGAAGAGATAAGGCTGAACACCACACACAGACAGCCGCCTGGGTGAAGCTCAGAGCAGCATCAGGATCATCAACACCTGGAAGCTACATTCTTGACTAGTCACATTAAAGGAAGATCATTTAGTCATCAGATAAAACAACAGGTTAATCAGAGCTTAGCTTCATTTTTGAAACCCTCAGGTGATTCACCAAGGAAACAGACTTAAATTAGCAGGTTCTTTCATCTAGTGAGATAGAACCCAGCACAGAGGTTTGCCTGGATTATTTATACAGCAAACCACAGAAGTGACTCTGGTGAGGACAAACAAATCCATGGGTCATAGAAACATAAGATACCACATTGCACACTGGCAGCACAGCACAATGTCTACAAAAATAAATAAATAACACAAATAAATAAGCTGATATTTTCCACAGCTGCAGGGTACAGAACATCGAGTGTTAACAGTATGGGGCAGCAATCTGTTACTCATATTGGTAAGTCACCTTCAATTCACTGCCCCCAAAAAAGCATGTGTCCACATCTGCTGCCCAGGCTGAGCTTGGCTGTGGGGATGGGGGCAACCACCTGAACCCAGAAGACAGAGCCAACCATGTGACTGCTTGAAGACTTCCTCTGTTACACAGAATTAGCTTTCTGTGCCTTAAGGACAAACTTTCTCCTTGACTTTGACAGACACTTGGTCAGGCACCCCACCCAGACAAGCAAAGCTGCCTTTGGGCTCACTCCCAAATCCGAGCTACCTTTCCCCCTCCAAGGCCCCAGCACAGAGATCCCCCAGCACAGCTGACAGAGGGGGAAACCACAGATTTGCTCCAGCACCAGCTCACTCCAGGGATCCAACTCTGCACACACTTACTCCAGGGTTGACTTGGCTAAATATCCCCGATTTGAGGTCATCCACAATTAGACCAAGTCAAGTGAAGAGCAAATGTGCCCCAACACATTTAACACGCACAGCCCCCTGTGCAGTGTAGATGTGTGTGCACACACCTGGAAATTTCATTCATGCAGAAGGACAAGGCATTTAGTAGAGAAAATACTGTAGATGTTGGGTAATCATAAAATAAACACATTGGAGCCTTCACAGCCTACTCAAGACATGCCAAGTATTCAGCTTTGCACTCCCAAGCTTCAAGTAGGGGCTCTTTGTTTCTGCATCATGCCTATCTCCTGACTCGAATTCTTGGCCAATATTGGCACAGAAATAAAAAAATAAATGATAAAGCAAGTAATTACTCTGAATATGTAGCAACAGCGGCTCTCAACATTCAACACTTTGCTTTTGGCTAAATCTCTGCTGTGTAAATAGATAAATGGTTTAGGTTATTCTGTGTTATGAGATACAAAGATGAGTAATAGCCCATATTTTTGGTTCCCCAGTCCTAGAATTACACTGTTGGAATGAATTCCTTTCCTGAAGTTTATGGTGTGACACATCATATGAGCAATTGCTGCTTCTCTCGATCGTGGCACTAAAATAGTTCAGGTTGGGCTAAAGCACACAAAGAGAAGTGGAGGTAAGGCAAGTGCAAGCACCACTCCTTCTCCACACATCCTCTTGCAGAACCAAGCAGCTAAAACACACCAGCAAACACGGGCACGTGGCATCACCCAAACAAAGGCACGTGTTGGACACACACGGGCGGGCGGAGGATTTTTGCCAGCTACTGCTTTGGGAGGGCTTGTGAATCTGCAAGAGAGGCGGAGGAGAGTGAAGCTGACTGGCACCAAACTGCACAAAAACAGTCACAGCAAGGCCCTCAGGAAAAGCAAGAACAATTTAAAGGACGAAATACGGCTTGGAGAAACCTAGGAGCCAGGGCCTGGGTTGCTAAATGCAGAGAAAACACATTATGCGCCCCCTTTGTGATCAGTCATGCCCTGACATACGGAATTGCCACATAGCAGGGAAGCTGGCTCCCACAATCCCAGACATGTGTGTCCATGCAGGAGGCACATCTCATGTTGGGCAGCTCCCCGAGCACACAGAGTCTGCTGTGCCAGGCAGGGGGAGCCTCCAGCTACTCAGTGAGCAGAAGTCCAAGTCATCTTTTCCCCCTCCCCGCTATTTAAAACCTCATCAGTGACACTTGGAGAAATCCCAGGTCAAGAAGTTGTGCCTCTGTGAGTGAGGGAAAGATGTTTGTTTGCCCAGCAGTCACACAGAGCTCTGTTAGCTCATGGCCTGCCTGCTCTGCAGCAGTGCTGCTTCCTCAGGCTGCCACTCAGTCTTACCAAGACAGCTTTTTGCTGTCACTGGCCATCCACAAACCCTCCTCCGTGCTGCAAGTCTGCTTTGAAAACTTCACATTTTTCAGCCTCTGTTGTGCTTTAGTAAGAAATTGAAGTCCTGGTGTGCCTGCAGTGTACAGCTGCTGGGAAGCCACGTGTTGGGTGCCAGGAGGAAGCTGAACACAAAACCAGGATAATACTGGGGCAGGAGGGCAGATCCAAGCCTACTGTAGAACCTGATTTCAGCTCCAATGGAAGGCAACCGAGGTTCTGTTTTTTTGGTGGGTTGTTCCCTTCCCCACTCCAAGCTGCAAAGAGCTTGATCCAAGCCATGGTTTTACAGCAGACACATTGATCCCTCCACCTGACTTTTCCCTGGTGAATTTCAAGCTTCAACTTGTTAAGACACATCATGATTCCCACAAATCAAAACCAAGTAACAACTGTCGGAGCAGCAGTGACTTCAGTCACACGGCCCAGTGGCACTGGGAGAGCCCAGCTGACAGTTCAGCCCCGGGTTTGTGCTTTTCCAGATCGGATGTCTTTGCACAGGCTGTCCCTTGGCATGAGGATGCACCTCAGCAGCAGCAGGCCTTCCTGTCTGCCAGAAAACAGGTTCTCTCAAGGACTTGTTTGAGGAGCCAGAGTCAAGAGGTCCTGAACAATGCTCACGTCAGCTGCCTGCAGGAACAACTACAAGAACAGTTTCATAGCAGCGGCCCCAGCTTGGCAAATAATGTTATACATGTTTAACTTTGCAGAGAACAGAGGATGGCACGTGACCTTGCAAAATCAGGGTATGACATTTTGAGGGCTTTTCAAGAGCTTTCTCCACTTACCAGACCACTTGGATTGTTTCCTTCTGCAAATTCTCCCCTAAGTTTAACTAAGAAGGGGGAAGTTCCTGCCAGCCACTGCCAAAGGGAGCTCTGGCTGAATGGAGAGGAAACTGGTTTGAAAAAGAATCCAGCAAGCACTGTGGGATTTGGCCAGGAGACCACAGAGCACAAGAGAAGCAACTTCAGTTACCAGAGGGACTATTCAGCTGTTGGAGGGACAACCCCCTGGTTTTTTAATTTCTTAATTCTTCCCCCCCCACCCGTCCTTTTTTTTTTTGCCAGAGTCTACTTCTGGCAAATCTGCTGGAGATGGTGCCAAGGCAGGCAGCAGCACTGACTTCCAGCACCATCCTAGGTCACAGTACCACCACGTGCACCATCCTGGTGCACCCTGACCACATCAAGGAAGTTCAGAGCCACAGGCTACAGGGCACAGCTCAGGGGACAGGCCATGGCAAGGCCTGAGACCTTGACTCCTGCACCTGAGCCCACAAACCTTGGCGGTTTAGTTTAAGCTTTGCCAGGAGAATGAGACAAGGAGCCAGACTACAGAAACATTTTACAGTCATTGGCACTGCAAGTCCATCTCCAGCTTTTTTTTTTTATGTGCCCAAGGAGGCTCACAATGAATTGAGCTTCTTTCCTCTCTTACTCCCAGTGATTGCTGTCTGGCATCACTTGCAGATTGCTTTGTATTTACCACTGTTCTTACCATAAAAATCTGAGCTTTGCTTTCAAAACTAGCTGGTGATTTTGGTTGGCCAATTCAGATCATATTAAACAGACCTAACTTTGAAGCCTGCACAATTGTCAGCAATCCCTTCAAGGGCATCTCAGTTTGCACAGCCAACAAGCCAGGCACATAACAAGCTGCTTTTCCCAACTGAATCCAGGGATTAGAAAATGCCAATTTCATTCTCTGGGTATCATTTATTCTTTCCTTGAACTGTTACAGCTTAGCAATTTGTACAGTGCAGTAAAGGAACAGGAAGTTTTTACAGAGCAGGTTCCACTATCTTAAAAAATAAAGCACCAAAGCAAAGGATCACCCAAGCAAACGCACACCAGGAATCGACCAACTGAGCCCTTCAGGAAGGGCCACACACATTCCCCTCAGGACAGAGGAACACAGCTCTTCCCTTACGGCTGTCAGGCACAGATGGCACAAGACAACGTGACAAACACAAACTTAACTTTTCCCATAGGACTGAACACACAAACTGCAATAAAGCCAACGTGGTCCACGTTAAGTGTTTGCCAAATGACCTCACAGCCCGTACCCCCAGACCCGAGATGTCTCTATGTGCCTCCCCTGCTTTCTGAATGCAGCAGGAGGACAGGGGAGTTCAACTCGTGCACACATGCAGGGTGAAAAGGCTGCTCAGCAGCTACAGACACAGGGTGAAGGCTTATGTTAAACAAGGAACATCATCTCTTGCCTCACACCTGAGTGGTGATACTCGGTCTTTCGTAGATATTTTATCTCCTATTTCTAGGACAGCTGAACCTACAGTTTTACTTTGGCACTTGCTCTGATATTTGTCACATCAGCAATCAAAAGAGGTAGTGAGGAGTCACTTCTGTTAAGGTATTCTCTTTTCTTCTGAGCCTCTGACACTGTAAGCCAAGAGTTTTGGGCTCAGACATACACAAACCCAGAGACAGGTACAGGATAAATGTCCCAGCAGGCAGAAGGCCACTCTCTCTTCTGACAAACTACACAACCAGGAAAGCTTGAAATCAGCTCCTGAGGAAACAAACTCTTCCAAACAAGAATGTAGCTCCAAGTACAATCCCTCATATCCTTCAGATCCACGGTAGCCTGAATGGAAAGAATCAAATTGCCAGGGGATAAAAAGAACATCTTGCCATTCCCTACAGTCTGAAGATGATAGTATCCAGCAGTGCAGAAAGGTACTCAGGAGGACTTCAGATAAGATGATCATAAGCCCTTCTGATGCCACAGCCAACTTAAATATAATCCCTAAAAGCATAGTCAGGAGGTATTTGTTAAAGCAAGAAAAGGTATTAATTACACCTGTCCAAGGCACTGAGGACTATTATTAGATTACTGCATCCAGTTCCAGTAATTCAAAAATGATGTTAGAATTTTGGAAAGAGTTCTAGACAGAGCTTCAGAACAGTCTGAGGTCCAGGAATTGTTTATCATAGTAACTGACTGAAGCTCAAAACATTTAATTAGGAGAACACTAACATGAAGTGTCAAGAGACAAACAGACATATCCTGATCTGTCAGCATCCCTGCCAGGCTGGAAGAGTTGGACCTTTAGAGCTCAGGGATCAGTGGGCGATCATTTGGAGGCAAGAGGGGTGTCACAATCCTGCCCCTACCCAGGTGCTCCAGAAAGAAAACTCCACATCTACAGCAGCAGTATTTGTACAAGGCACAGATGCCACAGGGTTGGGTCAGAGCACAGCCCAGGAGCCTGGGAAGCAGGAATACAGAACAGCCCCTTCCATGGGAAGGAACATACAGCTTTTCTTGAGCGGGTCACAGCAGGGATCTGTCTTGCCTTTGGCAGAAAGAAATGAATTCCAGCACCCTTTCAGTGCTCTCTTGGTCAGCTCATTAATGGGTCAGCCATAACTGCATCCCCGAGGAGGGGAGCACATTTTTACCTCCCTGGCCTCTGAAGGTGTCTACACAAGTCGAGAGATTATGTAGAGACAGATGCAAGAAGTGGTGGCAGAAAACCCAACACAGAGATAGATGAGGATGCACTAAAGAGGTTCCAAAAGAAATCCTCAGGAACCTGTCAAAAGCAGCCTCTGGTTCAGAGACATCCTCTTCAAGGAAAAAGCTTGTCTCTGAATCCCTGGACAGATGGGTCTGCTTTGCCATTGACATGAAAAATATCCATCAAGTATCACTTTCCAAATCCTCCCTGTTTTTCAGAAAAGGGCTTTCTGACCCCTATTCATAAGGTAAGACTGACATGCCAAGGCACCACCCAGCTCTGCAGAGGAAAATGCTTTGAACCTAAGGTCTGATCAGCAATCAGGGAAGACATTCTTCAGGGCCTGTCACACAAGCACATGGAAAACAGATGGAAAACCCCTTTGCACCAACAAGGTCCTCACTTGACGTCCATGGAAGTCAATGGCTTCTCACAGCCATTCCCAAAGGTGTCCTGTGTGACAACTGCTGCGGGGGGAGGTTCCCTCTGCCCAGACTGTCCCCACCAGGCTGTCAGGACAAGAGGCAGCCACAGGAGCTGAGGCTTGGAAAGGCACATCCAGCTGTTCCTGATAAACCTGCCTTCTAACACTGAAAGCTTCCTCTGTCACAGGGAGATGGATGAGGATCTCGGGTTACAAGTGGAGAAGCAGAAGGAGAAGCGACACTGAATTGACATTCCTCCAGATCCAATCCCTACAGGAGAAACCTGGTGGCCAGTGCAGCTTCCTATCTTCCTGACCATGGACACAGGATGTGTTTCCCATTAACTAGTCCGTTTCACATTTTAGTGATCCAAGGCAGAACAAGACTTAAGGAAGGCTAAGTGTGCCTGATTTAATACCAGTAGAACTTTCTGGCTTTAAGGAAGAGAAAAACCAATGACCAAAATCCCAAGAGCCACTGCTTTTGAGGCCCAGGTAATAGCCTTCTTTGTAGTGATTTAAAACACAACAGATGAAACATTTACAACTGCTGGGAGCCAAGAAAAAGGTGTCTCCAATGAAGTTTTTATATATAAATAATATGTTCTCTCCCTTAGCTCTGTGGACATTATTCACAGAAAATAAATTTATTCTCCAAAAAAAAATGTTTCCATGACAATCTTCCACAACAGACAGAGAGGAAAGGAACTTTATTTTATATAACTTAGCTTTTTTTAGTTCTCTTTGTTGCCGTGATTTTCCCCAGTGCCAATAGCTCTGATCCTGCACAGCAAATCAGAAGAAGCCACATTGGTGTAGCATCAAAGGTGTTGAACCCAGAGCTCAGCAGGGCAAAGTAGCAAAGCACTGACAGAAAAGGAGACTTTGGTCAAGGCAGCACCAGCTTTCTGTTAATTTTTTCCTGGTGGTTTCCCTGGAGGACCATGGTAACTCCTCCCAGACTCTTTCCATGAGGATGAGGTTTGATCCTGTTCTCTGCCAGCACCAAGCACAGATGAGCACACGCATTTTCAAGGGGTTCACTGTATCAGCTCAGAAAGGGGTACCTCTGCTCTAGTGTGAGCCCCAGGGTCATGTTTGTCATGGTGGCTTCTCTCTTCCTCCACAAAAGCCAACCTGGGGCTCTCTTCATCAGCAGGACCTCCATCAACCCACCAAACCCACTCAAACACCAAGTTCATGCCCTCAAGGGTATCAGCCACCAGATGACCCAGGGAAACACAACATGAGTTGTTTTAGAGCCATAATATCAGGAGGTTTGGGTTTTTTGCTCTTCACCTTATCAGAAAAGAATGGCTCAGCCAATCTGGAGCTGAAGGAACACAAAGTGCAGCTCCACCAGGCAGAGCAGCACCGTTTGATGGCCTGAGTCCAGTTTGCCTTGGTGCAGTTGTATCCTAGTTATGCCAGGTGAGCACCAGCACCATAATCCACCCAATTCATCTTCTGGCTGCTATGTCCCCACTTACTGGCTTTGAGCAGCTCCAGCAGCTTCTCCATAACCCTGAGAACAGTGCAGTGAGCACGTACACACAGCTCATTTCTGGGCTACTCTTCATCCAACACAACAGCCTGGCTTTCAGGCAGACTGCTACAATTCAGGCACCACAAGGTTTGTCACACCATCTCCCGACTGCCTTCCTGCTGGGGTTACATCCTTGTGAAGAGCAAGTACTGCTCATTAATAACCTCCATTCTCCCAACTGCAGGCAAACAAATGACACACGAGGGCAGAGGGGCACAGATGTGCTGCATCTGCTCAAACCAAGAAGCTGCAGTAGCATCCTCCAGGTCACTGGTGTGAGAGGAGTCACTGCAATCTGCACCACCAGCTTTAATTACCAGGAGATTTATAGGTAACGCATGCCTACAGAAACAGGCCCACAGCCTTACATATCATTAAAACTATTAAAAATACAAAACTCGCAAGAACACACAGATCCAGATGTAAGAACCACACCTGGTGTCAATTCAACCTAAACACTCCTTCCATCCTGCATATGCCACTGAAACATAAGTGTATAGGAAAAGCAGCACATTGCTGACATGCACTGTTAGCAACATCCTTAAAACTGCTGAATGTAAACTTGAAAGCAGATTATCTCAAGAGGATCAGGAACTGCCACATGTGCATCCATTCAGCTCATCGCAGAACAAGTTGCAAGCTACAGCTGGAAAACATTAAAGCAATCTTCCTGGAAGACAGACTGCATTAATGAACAGGCTCTCTGGCCTTTCCCAGCTCCTTCCTGCTTACACCCAGTGTGCAACGCAGCAAAGGGATAGAGGGGAGAGAGTGGCTTTGTAATCAATGCAACTGGTCATTGTCCAGGTGGACAATCAGCAGGTGAGACAGCCTGGGCAGGAGGGAGCACACCCACAGCTTGGCTTCTTTCTGCCTCGTGCTGAACCCTTGCAAGCTTCACAACTTGTCAGAGAATGCTCCACTGGCACAGCAACCTGTCTCCTGGTCCCACCCCCTGCCAAGGCCTCAGTGCTGCCACTGCAACCACGACTGTTCTCCAAACCATTTTCTGCAGTATTCTATGTTAACAACAGTGTGTGCTTAGTAGCTTCACCACAGGTTATGTATCTGCATACACAGGCACAGACCTCTGCAAAAGAACAGAGTCAAAGCTGTGAAAGCAAAGGCTCAGAAGAGAGAAAATGTCAAAATTGGGGTGCAAGAAACATCCTCATTTTATTTCCCCCATGCATGTAATTAAGAGTGGCACATCATCCAGGTGCAGCTATGCCATCCTGGCAGCTGTTAATGAAGGTGATCAGCATCCTGGGAAAAGGCCATCCTGGGCATTTGCAGCAAGTGCTTTTCAAAACAAGATTTTCTTTTGGGATAGAGATAAAACTTGAAAGTATGTAGAGAAACAGGTAAGGAAAGAACTCCTAATTAAACACTTGCAGGTGAGAGAACAAACACATCTAGGAAACTGATACACAAGTATCACTGGAGGAAGAACATACAATAACAAGTCAAATCGCAAATTAAAATCCTGCAGCTTTACCCTCTGAGCCCTTGAAAACAACAAAGGCATTCCAGGTCTTACAGCTTGACCTGCAACCCTACAATACCTGGGGGAGAAAAAAAGAAGAGGTCGAACTGAAAGACCTTAGAAACTCAACTTGTGTTTGCAATGATGTAACTTGCAAACACATTGGTTGGCAAGGAGGTTTGCAAGTGACACCACACACACTCAAGGCCCAAAGCTCAGAAATCTGACAAAGGTAAATGCCCTAGAACTGTCCATGAGTGTGCACCCACTTTCCCAGGTTTAAACCAGTACTACTGCTTGGGCAATGCTGGATCTTGAGATCCGGACAAGGCTGACAGTTCTGGCACAGAAGCCCTTCAGGGGAAGCCCCCACCAGTGCTGGTGTCCCCAAGGAAGAGCAGTGATGTCACCAGGAGAGGAACAGTTACCCAGGGCATCAACAGGGCAACATCTCCCCTGCCAACACACCCAAAGGCCGTTCCCTGAAGTCAGTGGTGAAAGATGCCGGAAAATAGTGAAGTTACTCAAAGCAAAATTAACACAGTAGCACAAAGGGACATTTCCAGCTCTCTGCAGGGAGGCTGCTCTGCCCACCTACCCACTCCAGCACCTCCCAGGGGCCCAAATACATCTATTTTTTTCTTTACCTCTAATACAGAAACGCATTCTGAATAAGAGCTCTTCTGTGAAAAGGCCACCTTTAATATTAATTGCTTTGCCTGCATAGAAGAAACTGGTAAAATTGTATTTTTAGCTGCTGCTTCCCACTGTTGCAGAAAGCCACTCGATTAACTGTAACTAAAAATGTACCTTGTTCCAGCTTAACAATAGCACTAAAGAAAGTGATAAACAAAGCTTTCTGTGGATGAGAAATCAAATTATTCAATTCACCTCAGTGATTCTTTTTTGTAGTGCCGAAGATTACACCAAAAAATAGTTGAATATAAACTCAGATCAAGTTTGTCTACAGGAACTTTGGCTCAATATATTGTGAATCCATCGTCACTCCACAATGTTGTGCAGAGTTACTGGAACATTTCACTGGGGTCTGCAGCAGATAACACAAGAGATAACAGCACCTCTTCAGTGTGCTAACAGAGCCACACATGCCCCCACTGCAGTGGCAGCAACATACTCTCAGCTGCCTAAGAATGGAAAAAATCAGCATGACTATCAGTTGTGACACCTGCCTTTGCCCAATTCCCATTGTCTAGTGACTGACCCTCCTGAGCCACCAGCATAAGGCTTGAAACAATCCAAGGGCATCCTGTGCACAGGCTCCCAAAGTTACCCAAATACAGCTCACTCAGCAGGGGTGAACAACAATTTAAAGCTAAATTGGCTTGCTCTTCACAGAAAAACTGTTTCCTTAGGATTAGCAATAAAGACTGACTGAGCCAAGCTGACAAAGCAGCCCTTTACCCCAAAATGTCAGATTATAGGCTGCGATATTTTAGTCAAAAGCCATGGAAAGAATAATCCGTTCAATGTTCTCATGTATCCAGCTAAAGTACATTTAATTGCATCAGGCCCTGCCGAGCCTTTTCCAAGCCCAGAAAATAATAACATGCCTGCACTGTGGCAGCAAAAGCCACCAGCAGCACCCTAAGAGATGTGCCTGAAAGTCCAGTTATAACAACCTTCACAGGGAAGGTTTCAATCTAACCTTAGCTCAGCACCCCATGCCTGTAAGAGCTGCTGAGTCCCATCACACACAGGTAACCCCAAGTGCTCTGCCCCCTAAAGGAACCAGCCTCTGGCCCACAGAATGTACCATCCCATGCTCTCCAAGACCTTTTTAGCTTCTAGTCATTTCAGGGTGAGGTAATGGCAGATTTTTGGCACCCGCTCTGCACTGCCTCAATTCTGTACAATGCATTGTGTCAGTGCAGTGGATCCAAGCCTAGCTGGGGACTCATTAATCCACGGATTTCATTCCTAAACACACCATTTTGTGAAACAATAATGTCCATTAACTCCTCCAGAGTTGCTGAAGTCTGCTGCAAATCAGAACTTGTTCACTGAAGTCAGACATTGCAGTGACCATGAGGGCCCAGGCTCTGCCAGAACAGCTACCAGACACTAGCAGCAACACTCTGCTTTACACTCTTAGGGCAATTTGACTGAATTTAGGCAATGCCCTTGGATCAACAGCAGCTTTACAAGACAAAAATCAGATCTCAATTGTTTTGGGTTTTTTTTTTTTTTGCTTTGAAAACACATGCAGGCACTAATCCTGGAATAACAGACCCATAAAGCATCAGCCTAGAAAAATGCAGAGATGCCACTGATCCAGGGAGCTATCGGCAGGAGATGGCTGTTTCCCCACACTGCTGTTCTCAACTCCACTTGGGAGAGCAGGAGGTGCACAGTCCTGGAGATCAACTTTTCCTCTGCTAGAGAACAACTGGGAGACTGTGCACAGCCAACTTCTGACTCAGGTTATGGAATGGGAGACAGCATCAGGCCCTTCTGGAGTCACCTCTTTCAGCCTAAGGAGGAGCGAGGTGTCACTCTGGGGGGATTTTTGTCTTGGGACAAGACAAGTTTAGGGATGGAGAGTTGACAGGACTGTCACCTGCAGCTCCTGATGCCACATCTCCGACAGTTCTGTTAACTGCAGCCTGACTTTGGCCACATGATGTCTGGAGGAGGTGTCTGTGCTGAGCATCGCTGTCACCCCAGCTCCCACCTGACACTGTCACACTCATCTCCCCAGCACCTGGGCTGCTTTACACTGATGTCTCAGAAGGCACAAACAGAGCTTAACAATGGATGTGGCTCTGGATGTACCAGGATGCTCCTGTCAAAGTACTGTGCCCTGGAGATGAACCATTTCTCAAGTAAAATGTCCTGTTCCCACAGAAGCTCCTCCCATGACCTGCTGTGCACAGACAGTCCCCACACTCACACCGCCTGGCACTTTTGCTCCCCATCCCATTCCCACTCTTCCAGCCTCAGGCTCCACTCTGACACAGCCTTGTGCTCCAGAAGGAGGGAGTCTGGTTAAGCAGATGTTTTTCTCCTCTCCCCCAGCTCACAGGCAGAGCTCCATCGCCTGTGGATGTGGGCAGAGCTGCCAGCAGCTGCGAGGCAGAGCCAGTTTGGGCACATTTCAGCTGCCTTTGGCAGGGGGCCACACAAAGCTCGGCACAGGAACCTGCCCAGCAGAGCTGAGCGGCCATCGGGGGGAAATTCTCATGGGGGGTCAGGAGTGGGATGGAAAGCATTCACCCCTCCAGTGAGAGGGAGGAACATCACAGAGAGAGGACCTCATGTGAAGCAAATCACTCTTATCTCCTACCTAGTAACTCAGATTGCTTATCCATAAACAGCTGGAATTAAATAAGTGGATTTACTGGGAAGACAGACCTTTGATTAGTCCATTTGAATCTCTGTGATTGATCTTTCACCCACTGACAGCAAGAGCTCCCTTTGATGCTGTGGTACGAGCTCGGGTCACACAGAGCTCTGGGATCACCCTGCCTGTCCACAGAGATGGACATGGCAGCTCAGCAGGAAGGAAGCGTGACTTACCCGAGTTCCTGCTTGTCGCTTTGTCACCTTGTGTGTTATTCAAGACATCGAGGGAAAAAAAAAAATCCAAGCCAAGCAGCAGGCCTGGGAGCTGAGACAGAGGAGCGTGTGGTGGGTTTTTTTATTTTTTCCCCTCTTAACAGACTGAGATAAATGTAGCAATTCCAAAACCTGGAGGTGGGGAGAACGTGTGTGTGCATGTGCCTTTTATCAACTAGAGGATCATTGGATGTTTCTGTTACCAAGGAGAAGCACACGCTTGGTAACAGAGGAGAACAACATTTTTTTGTTTTTTTGCATTTCTGTATGGTAATACTCACTAACCTTATCATGTTTCTCGTGATGAGATTCAGAGCCCTAGATTAAATTTCGCTCCGTGACAAATTTACTGGAATGAAAAAAGAATAAGCATATTAACTATCCAAGAGTGCAAGAATGCAACTGCCAAGGTGCAACCTCGACAGCAGCACACTGCCAGTGCTGCTGGAGCTGGAGGGAATTACACTGTGCACAGCCCCACTGGTCCAGAGAGCTTGCCATAACCCCGGGTCCCGCCTTGGGGAGCCCTTTGTTAAAGGCCTGATCAAAGAGAGGCACAAGTCCAATAGCTCACAGAATCACTGAGGTTGGAAGAGACCTCCAGGACCATCGAGTCCAACCTTTGACCAATCCTCACCTTGTCCCCCAGCCCAGAGCACTAAGTGCCACATCCAGTCGTTTCCTGGACACCTCTAGGGATTGGGACTCCATCACCTCCCTGGGCAGCCCCTTCCAACGCCCGAGACCACCGTTTCCATGGAGAAATTCCTCCCGATGTCCAGCCTGGACCAACTGGACCTCCCCCGGCACAGCGTGAGGTCATGTCCTCTCATCCTATCACTTCTTCCCCGGGAGAAGAGGCTGACCTCCACCTCACTACTCCGCAACTCCAGGGAGTTGTGAAGAGCCAGAAGGGTTCCTCCCTGAGCCTCCTTTTTCCCAGGCTGAGGCCCCTCAGCTCCTTCAGCCGCTCCTACAAGACTTAGAAGTTGAACTGCTAAACAAGAGCAGCACAACTCTTCATCGGGGGGCCCTGGGGTGCTTGTCCTTGCTTTGTTTACTACCCCCCTACTAACTATTGTTTGTAACGCTGAGACATGTCCTGACTGACGGGTAAAAGCCTCCACAGAAGGGTAATAAACAAAAAGCAGAGACCCTGCGCGGACTGTCCTAACCAGCATCGCGAGGAGAACCCATCCGGGGTGCCTCCCATCATCAAAGATATTCGCCCGGCTGTGCCCTCTCCTGCAGCCACACGCAGCATCTCCCACCGCCCTGGTGCTCGACAAGTGTGTACCCACACGTGGTATGTCGCGACTACACAAAACACAGTGACGGGTCCTCAGCAACAAAAGTCCCACCACGAAACACACATTTCTGACCAAAAGAAGAAGCAAACTAACGCGGGGGATGATTTAAAAGAAATTAACAATAAACTAAAAGAGATGGGCAGGTCAGGGCAACTGAAGTGTTATTCCAAGAGGAAGGCGAGATTGCAGCCGCGGGGGAAGCGCCGCTTCCCGCCGGCAGCGCCCGGCGGAGCCGCGGGAAGTTCGGGGACGGCGCCGAGGGGAGCCCCTCGCCGCCCCCGGGGGCTCCTCCATCCTCCCGGGAGCCTCACCCTCCAGAG
>WEIV01025307.1:165768-225749 GCA_013390005.1 Calyptomena viridis | reverse complement strand
CGGGGCGAGCCGAGGTGCCCCGGGCTGCCGCCCCTCCTTGGAGCCGGCACCTCCCCTCCGTCCCTCCTCCTGCTGCCCCGCTGCCGGCGGGAGGCTGGAGCGGGGAGGAGGGACCGGCGGAGGGCGGGAGGGACCGGCGGAGGGCGGGGAAACGGGCTCATTCAGTTTGAATTCGCGGTAATTTAATCCGCTCGCACGTGGCGGGAGCAGCTGCGACCCAGACCCTTCATGTGGGTGTTTGCAAAGCCGGCTGTGCCCCGCCCCCGGCATCCCAACCCGGGGCTGCGGCGCATCCCTCTCCCTGCAGCTAAACCGGGGCCCCCCGCTCCCGGGCATGGCCGGGATTCGCTCTGCATGTGGCTCTGCTGCCCAGGGATATCTTTTGTGTTGTTTTTCCCCACTTCCTTTCCCGAAACGTCCGAGTCCTTCTCGCGACGTGTCTGGGAAAGGCGCGATCGCGATCAGCGCTCCCGCGGCTCCGCTCCCTCCGCGCCCGCTTCGCATCTCATCCCTGCCGTCGCCCGGCTCCCCTCTCCTGCCGGCAGCCTCGTCTTCCTCCTGTTCTGCAGCGCAGGGGTCCTGCCTGAGCTCCCCCCATCCTGCAGCCTGCATCCCCCAAATGCTCTCCCCCGAGAGGGAGGAGGCCACCTGGACACCCATCCGCTGCAGACTGCGTCCGTGGGACTGTCACTTCCAGGCCGATCCGCCCCACCTCGTGGGCAGGGAGAAGGAACGAGCACATTGCCATTGTCACTGTTCAGCCCCCTCCCACCCAGCTGGAGGCTGCACTGGCAAACGGGAGCGGAGGAGAGCAGGAATGGGAGATAATCCACGTTTTCAAGTTTTGCCCGCATGGCTGCATTATGGAATACTTTGAAATTAAAAAGGGACCACATGCACCCCAATAGATACGAGTCGTGTCAGCTAAACCTTTCCTGGAAGTGCAGCTGTACCTGACACCAGCCAGCCTAGATCTGTGCTCCCATCATATCCCATCCCATCCCACACAGAGCCCCTGTTCCCACCAGTCTGGCAAACACATTGTTCCCGCTTTTTAAGTTCTTCTTGGACTCCTTAAAAAGGTCAAACCGATTTTACATCACACTGCTGTCCATTTGACTTTGCTTTTGTCTCAACTCCCCTTCCATCACTTGCCTGGGAGGACCACACTGCTCTGGTCCCTGCTGCTGGAGCAGTCTCAGCACCTCTCTAATCGGATTTTGGCTGGCACAGATGTTGATGAGCCATTCACTCTTTCCACACTTTTCCTTGACATCACTGCTTTGATTACACTTCCCAACTTAAGCCAGAGCTGAACAGTGGCCTGGGTTTACCATGGATCGTAAGGGATAACAATCTGCTGTCTCCCCCGTGTCAGTGCAGGCCTCAGTTAATCAGATTAAACCCCCCTAGGTCTGGCTTTGGGCAAAAGGAGTGGAAGGGGCTGGTGCTGGGGAGCTCTGGGCTGCCTGAGCGAGATGAGGTGCTGAGCCCTGACACCTCCCGATGACCCCACGCCTGGGGATGCTCAGGATGCAAGTGGGGCATGAGCCCTCTCCACCCACCACCCAGCATCTAGACAAACACTCCTGGGCAGCCCTCCTGGGCCAGCCACGTCAAGATTTGTGCTGGTCTCCTCCCACACTAAGGAGCAGCCCTTATCCAGACCCCTCCTCTTTCCTTGCAGGGGGAAAAATCCATCTATTCCACTGGGAAGAGGGGGAGAGGGAGGGAGGAAGGGGATGCCAGTGCTGCGTGGAGGTGGTGGCTGATGGCTGAGGGGGATGAAGACCCCCCCTGCAAGGCAAAATATGGGGAAGCAGACTTGCCCTACAGATTTCTGGAGGTCAGCTGGCCTCCTTCCACCATCTGACTCCAGGTTCCCTGGATCTCTCAGTGGCCCCTCCAAAATGTATTCCCAGTGGTTAAATACAGTGCGGTTCCAAGGCAGAGAACCCTGGAACTGGCTCCACACCACCATGCTCAATGGAATATATGTTTTCAGATGAACTTTCAAACAAAAGAGAAATCCAACACTGTCCCAGTAGGCAGAAACTGGAGAAGGGAAAGTTTCAAAGCCCATAAATAATAGTTTGGATTTAAAATCTCCACTCATCACATGCACTGGGTTCATTTACAAGTACTGAAGCACACACCTAAAACAAGAGTCTGCACATCCTCTGATCAAACGCTGTCCCAAGAGTAATTTCATTCTGTATGGGAAGGTGTAGGGACACAGGACCATGACCCAGGCCTGAAGTGATGGCAGCTGGGGTGCACTTTGGCATGACACATCCCTAACAGCAAACCTGGAGCTGCCCCCTCTCCCTCCTCCTGTGCAACATGGCAGTGTTTGTGCTGCTGTGTATGAACAGGGGTTGGGAGGGAATCCAGAATGTTTAAAAGTGCTGGGAAGTTTAGGACAAGGCCTCTCCTGACCTGGCCACCAGAGAAATTGCAGTGGAAGCACACAATGAGGCAGTGCAGGTAACCTGGTACCTCACTGCACATCTCGCCCTCAGACAAATTACCACTGCCATCAGACCTCCCTGAGGCACCTGGAACAGGTAAATCCGGCTTCCAACTCATCCGAATGGTCCAGGAGAAAACTGGATTGATGTTTCCTAAACCAAAGCTGAAGTGGGAAGGTGCCAGAAGTGCCCCAGTCCTCACACAGGTTGGGCCAGTGGCAAGGAAAGATTGTTCCATGGTAAACCCGGGTCTGTGTCACAGATCCTCCAGTCAGCAAGATATGTGAGGGTATTAACACCATTGCTGTATGGGAACAAGGAAAAAAACGGGGGGGGAAAGCTATGCTGCAGACAGTTACATTGGGAGACTAAACAGTACAAATTGTTTTCAAGTTGGGAAGAGGCTACATCCTGTCTTATTGAAATATATGACTATGTAAGGGGGCTTGGAACCAGCCCCTTCCCCTGCCCAAAGGAACATTCCTTCAGACACACAGGCAGGCAGAGCCCTGTGCCTTTGTTTGGGCTCTTGGCTCCCATTCCACTGACAGAAACAGGGGTTTGGGCACTGCAGGGACTCAACAGATGTTAACGGTATGTTTTTCAGTCAAACACCTTAAAATCCGGCTCTTTTCAAAATAAAACTGGCAAGAAATGTCCATTGGAGCAAACACTAGGAGAGTTCTGAAAGAACCCAGGGAATACATTTTTTTAATTGACTCAACTTGAGGACTTAATGAGTTGACAGTATCCTTTTACCCAGGCGAGACCGCTGCCTTCTCACGATTCCTGTCCTGTCCAGCTGTGCCCATCAGGGTGCAGTCTGGATGGAAAGGGGATCAAAGGCTGCATTCATTTCTGGCCATGCTCTAATTTAAACTTAACTCCAGTGCGCTTTATTTTGAGCTGCAGTCTTTCTAGGTAGTGACATTTTCTGATTAACTGTTGAAATTACTAATGAACTAAAGGCAGTAGTTTGTCTTCGGGTTGCAAAAGCTGTAATAACAAGCTACTAAAAATAATTTAGAGCTTTATTTAAGCCCATGAAAGCAAAGAAATTCAGAGTTACCCTGACAGAATTGTCCTTTGCCATCCCCAGCCTTTTAAAATACTGCAGTAAAATATATTATGGGAGTTTTGCAGCCTCGAGGGACATTGAGGCCCCTGGGCACAATCCCCAATATCCAGGTCTACCTTGGCTGAATCCTTCAAAGGATTCAGCCCCACAGCAGCTCCCAGGCTACAGTGCCATGTCCAAGGAAGATGTGGCTGTGGACAGACCTGGAAAAGGCTGGTGCAGCAGCAGGACGTGGTACTGCAAAGGAGAGGTTTGTGAGTCTGAGAGCCTATGAGCAAAATGTTTCACCTTCATGTGCTGTTGCCTCTTCTGGTGCAGCTGTTGGTGGCATTTAACATTTACCTGCCACATCAGCAGGTCCATGGTTAACTGCTGACTTCAGCCAGGTCGCAGGAGAAACCCTGGCTTAGTGCTGATAGGCTAAAAGAAAGAATAAGTCAGGAGGGAGGGAGGAGTGCTTTCCTTGGTATTTCATCCTGTTTTAAAATAACGTGGGATTTTGCAGGTTTTGCATTGGTCTTGTTCTGGGGTTTTGGTTTTTTTTTATTATTATTATTTTTTAAAAGCTGTTTAGTTTTGTAATATTTGTCTTTCAGATATTACACGGATATTACTTAAAGGAGATTTTTGAAGAGAGAATGTATTTGCATTAGCATAAAAATCTAGATGGGACTATCCCTGACCTGCAAAAAGAAAGGGGTGCAAAAAGAAAAGGCTGAAAATAAATGTGGGACCAATTCCCACGTTCCTTATTTATGAGGTTCCTGGTTTAATAGCACAGCTCACACAAGTGAAAAGGCAAAGACCCGGCTTTTGATCCGTTTCCAGAGCTTTACAGGCAGGTGTGGAGGAGGAGCAGTGGAAGCAGGAACATTGTCCGGAAGGATGTGCTGCTGCTGCTGCACAGGACGTGCTGCCTTAATTCTGAGCATGTCATATGTGCCAGTCTGCTGTCACACGGGTGGCTGGGATACACTTCCTTTGCAGGATCAACAAGTGGCCCGGGAGAGATCACCTTGTCCCTCAAGCATGAAGAACCCTCATGGCACAGTTACCAAAATCTGAGGGGTTTATATATTTATTGTAAAATGCTTGTAAGGTAAAATGATTTTGTTTAGCTTGTTTGATAGCCTGGGCACACACACATGGTTTAACAAAACAGCTACATACCACTGTTGAACCACACAGACTGCCACAGGACGAGTTAGCTGTGAGCCCCCTGCCAGACCCCCAGGCAAAGGTTTGGGAAAACAGATGGGCCCTGAAGGTCAGGGGACGTCGGCTGTGCGAGGCCACTGGGACAAGGAAATTCCTGAGCTGAGGATGTTTCACAGAGAAAGCAGAGCTTACACTCTCCAGATGTTCCAGTTCAGGGTGTGTCAGCAAAAGCTCTCTGGCTGGACTCAGCTGTCAAGATAGTGCTCAGAGGAGGGGAAGAGGAAATTCCTCAGGCAGCCCCAGCACGAGCTGCGCTGCTTCACTGGTCCACACTGGTGGTGTTGGGCTCACAGCATCCCCTGCCTGGGAATAAACACGGAGTGCAAGGGCTGGGTATTTCAGGAGGAACCTCTCTGTCAACAGGGCAGCTCCTACACGATAGTCTGGGGAAATGCCTTTGTGAATTACCTGACAGTTTCCTACAGTAGGAATAGATGTTTGGGTCAATTGTTCTGTTTTGCTTTTCCTTCCCAAAGCTTGGGGGTGCACTGTGCAAAGCCTTCCTCCCACAGCTCCTTTGCCTCACACCATGTTTTAGTACACAACACAATCTCTCACCATTGTACAGCTCCTTCTCCACACAGTTACACCCTCAATTCCCTGCTCCTGGCTTGGGTACTGAGAAGCTCCTGCAGAAGCTGCCCTCAACTCCCTCCTGTAGCTCCCTTGGGATTCCTGGCTCAAACCAGCCTATCTGAACACTACTTGCTGCATATTCAAAGGGATGTTTGCTCCTATTTATTTTCCGTTTCTCTCCAGGTTGTTTTTCCTTTTTTACTTATTTTTTTCAGTCTCAGAAGTGTTATCAACAAACTCAAGTCCCCTGTCATGTTGGTTCAAAGAACAGAAAGCAGGAGGAGCTCTGACACAGCTGATGGTTTAGACCATTTGCCCATGACTCCAACTTCCCCCTTCAAAAGAAAAGAAAATTTAAAAAGGAAAAAAATGTTGGGTGAATAATATTTTCCACAAGATTTTGTTGCTCTTTCTGTTACTGGTGCCCTCATTACAGAAATAGGTTTGTTTCCCCCAGCTCCCACTGTGGGCTCTGGAACCAGTGATGCCAGAGGAGGATTTGCTTTAAACACTTAGGGAGAGAGAGGTTCCATCAATACATCCTTGTAAATCCTTCAGTGGAAAACTGGAAGACAGTTCCTGCTGGATCCAAACACAGTTTTTAAGTATTTTACTGGTAGACTTTCTAGAGAAATTGAGAAGAAAAAAAACCACACCCCAAAGCCACAGATAAAAATCTCGTTCTGGGTTTGCATATTTACATGATTACAGAATCACTCAAAGACATGTTTGAATATCAGGTTGATTATTGCAAAACCCTGTAGATTATTAATTTCTGCACCTGTTTCTCTAGCAAACACATCCTTTCTCCCTTGAATCAGCACTGATACACCTGGCTGATGAACACTGAGTACCATGGAATATTTGGCAGGGAAGGGGAATTACTCATGAAAACTCTGGCTTTGACAGCACTTTCAGACCCTGCTACTCCAGGTCTGTTCTGAAATGGCCAAACGAGAGAACATGATTCAGGTACTGGGTGGGCATTTCTGCCTGTCAAAAATAACATCTTAGTCCATTTAAAACAGAGCCTGCACAAAAGCAAAACAAGAAAACCTGTAATCCCAGCTGGAAAACTGCACCTCCCCAGTTCAAGGAGTAAGTTGGGAAACTGAAGAAAATTCAGAAAAGAGTTATGAGAGTGAAGAAAGACCTAAATAATACACTTTACAGTGGAGGAACTTGGTCCTTTTAAGCCTAGCAAAGGGAGGGGGCAAGTGCTCCCAGTCTGTGTGTCTAAGCATGAACACAGGCTCACAGACAAGGCTATAATGAGATCCAGGGTTTGGGAGCTGAATCCAGACAAATTCAAACTATAAAATAAGACACATATTTTTAACAGTGACGGTAATTAACCACCACAGCAACCCAGTGAGGCATTATGGCAAAGTCTCCTTCTTTGGAATTCTTTAAATCAAAATCAGATGTTTTCTCTGGGAGCTGTTGTATTCCAGGCAGGAAGAAGCCTGGAGCTGGGTGTCAAGCAGGAAGGCAGGCCAGGGCATGGCAGTGCCCCATCTGGCACTGTGAACCACCAACCAGAATTATTGTTCTGTAACAGCCCAGATTCTCCGGGGGGAAAGAAGAGAAAGTTTTGCCATTGGAATTGCCCATCTGCTGTCCCAAAGGTTTTTATTTCCTGTGGGCTTCTAACGTTTGGTAGCATATAAGGGCCCATCACACCAATCTTTGCCCACACTTGCTTTCTGGCCTTGGGTATTTTTATCCTTTCAGCACGTGAGGACAAGCTTTTGGGGCCTGTTTCTGTCAACATTCCCTTCAGGCACACTCCCCAGTCCCAAACATAGAGTAGCTCAGCTCAGGCAGTGTCAGAGGCAAGGGGAAAGCAGGAGGAGAAGGCTGGTTGAAAATGGTCACATCAGCAACTACAGCTGGCACTAATTCCTGCATATTAATCTGGAGAAAAGGTCATGCACATTGCTGGTGGTGGTTGGTCCCACAGCAACAGCAGCACCAGTGCAGAAAGCCAAACACTGCCAGGACACAGAGCCATGGCCAGCCCTCCCAAGGCAAGAGAGGACATACATCATGAGGCTGCAGAGCAGCAGGAGAACCCGGAGACACACTGCTCTTTGTAACGGGAAAACCAAAATTAAAATCCTGAAAAAGCCAAATGGCTTCTCTGCTTCCATGAGGTGTGGGAATGTTTGGGGCTAAGCACCAGGTGCACCCACACCTGGGACAGGTCAGGCTGCACCCAGCCAGGGGTCACGAGTGTCCCCTGGGCTCAGCACTGGGGCCAATCCTGCTTAGTATCTTTGTCCATTAACTGAACCAGGGGATCAAGGGCACCTTGGCCAGTTCACAGAGGACACTAGCTTGGGTGGGAGTGTGGATCTGCTGGAAGGCAGGAAGGCTCCTGCAGAGGGATCTGGACAGGCTGGATCCATGGAGCAAGGCCAGCTGTATGAGGATCAATGAGGCTGGAGTAGCACATGAAACACCATACCAATCACTCAGTTTGGTTTTTCTCTCTAAGTAAGAGAAGATTCACACATGCATGGTAACACTTACTTAGGCAGGATCTGTTTTACTAATTATTTATATTTGAAATGATGGGATTTCTACTGTGCCAACCACCCCCCCCCGCCAAAAACCAAGCCCAAAACAGTGAGTTTTGCAAATGAAGCACCTAAGAGCTGAGCTAACAGTTCATGGTGAAAGAAGGCACAGCTTTACCCATGCATGTAGGAGCAGTCATAGTGCAGGAGCTGCCTGAAGCCTGTGGCCCGTGCAGTCAGAACAGCAGCAGCAGGTTTACATCTCACTGCCAAGAACCTACAGCCATCCAAGAACTACCAAGACCTGGATTCCACAGAAACCAAAATTCAGCGAGACCTGTGCTCTGGATAACCAGAGCTAAGAGCCTGTTCTGGACCAGGAGTGAGCCAGACCTGTGGCACTTTCACTGTAGCCTCCCCACAGCCCTTTGGACACAGCCAGTCCTCCCTTAGCTCTCTCCTTCCACAGCCTGGGGGCTTTTACCTCCTGCCAGTGCTCAAGTGTTTGCTGTCAGCATAAAATTCACACTGGAGGTGTTTTCCAGCTGCTTTCCCTTCCCAGACTGCTGACTCCAGTGTTCACACTTCACAAGACCCAGGAGCCCTTTGGATTGCTTAGGAACTTAGTGTTTAGGGACTTTCCTTCCAGGACCTGAAAGGAGCCCATAAGAAATATGGAGAGAGACCATTTACAAGGGCCTGGAGTGACAGGACCAGGAGAATGACTTCAAGCTGCCAGAGGGAAGGTTTAGATTAGATATCAGAAAGAAATTGTTCCCTGTAAGGGTAGCAAGATCCTGGCACAGGTTGCGCAGAGAAGCTGTGGCTGTCTCACCCCTGGAAATGTTCCAGGCCAGGTTGGACAGGACTTCAAGCAACCTGGTCTAGTGGCAGGTGTCCCTGCCCATGGCAGGGGGTAGAAAAAGGGAGCTTTAGAGTCCTTCCAACCCCAACCATTCTATGATTTGGATGAGGCTCTTCAAAGAGTGGCCTGGGGTTTGACACGGCTTAATTCAGCCTTGAATCACAAAACTGACCTGGAGATCCAGGTGACCCATCCTCTGACACACTCCTCCTGCATGCAATGTAGAAAATAATGTGGGGAGTAGCCATGGCACAGTGTGCATGTGTGTGGGGGTGTAAATATATACACATGTAATGATTTTTGTATACGTGTGTATATGATTTTTCAGGAAGTAAAACAGGTTTTCATGTTCTCACATTTAGTTTTCTGACTGAAACAGGACTCAGGGCCCAGGGAAGTTTGGATGTAAGCTGGCAGTCTCCACTACAGGGCTTACTGCTTCCACTGAGAGCAAAGCAAAAGGTCTGAAAGTGCATCCTGAAAATAAATCAGTGATAAAAAATAGTAGTGGAAAGACATCTGTGGGCAATGGCAGGTGAAAGGGACAGAGGGTCACGAGGGGTCAGTGGCTGTGGCTGTTGGTGTCAGGGACTGGCACCTCATCAAAGCCCTGGCAGACCTGGATAAAAGGTTTATTCAAGCAGCAGGGTTAGAGGGAAGGGAGATCCCAACCCCGGGACAGCACCACAGACATGAGTCCAGGGATTTTCGGCAGCACTGCCCCATGCACAGCAGCCCAGACAAACCACTCTGCTTCCTTCTGGGATTTAGAGGGGCCCAGTGATCTGCTCAAAAATACACTGCTGGCCTTGGGAAACAGCCGAGGGGAATTGCTGCCACTTTATACCCTCCTTCCACAGCCTCTTAGATGCAAGTTCAGAGCTCCATCCCTTCGGATCTGGCTACAGGGAGGAGCTGGAATGCTGGAACAAGACTAGTTTAGAGTAATGTCCCTCATGTTTGACCAAGTTGCACTGGGATAAAAAGGTTCATGTTGGAGTGGCTTTTCACAAATGGGCATGGAAAGTTAGTTATGCTGGAAACCAGGACAACCCAGTGTCCATGAAGGATATAAACACCTTAATTTGGGGAGGAAGGCCAAATAGAGCTACAAAAAACTTAGGTGATAAAGCCTTTTTCAGTGGGAAATAATCTTTACACCAGGCCTCAAGTCCTCTGCTGGAACAGAAAAAAAACTAGAAAGTGCTAGAAAGTGCCTTTAGATTATTCTCGTTTAAAAAACAAACCAACCTCTCCAACATCGTGTTTGATGATCGCCTTCCGAATTCAGGGGCACGCCAGATCCTTCCTACCGAGTGAGGAAACAGAGGTCCTTTGTGGAGCGACAAGTTCCTGGACTTTGTTCTTGAATCTGTGCCCCTGATGTGCTACGAGATCAAAGGGATCCTTTATCCCGTGCGTTCCCCCTGGCGCAGGACACTCTCCGACATTCCCTGCTCTGTCGGTGCCCTGGCGCGGACAGCAGGGCCCCCTCCCGGCGGCGGCACGGGCTGCACCGGGAGCGCTCGCTGCAAGCGGGGCTTCCGTCCCGCGGTGTTCGTACCTGCAAAGCTAAACAGCAGCCACAAGCAAGGATTTGTGCCCCCAGGAGTTCTCAAGGGTACCAAGAAAAGGTTTTAGCAACTTTTGTTTGTTGCGCGGGATTTGCTTCTCCTCCCTTAAGTACGATCCAAGTTTTACCGGTGGACTGGAACACTAAAAATGCTCACCAGTTAATCTGTTACATGTTCCTTCTCAGGCTTAAATACTTTGTGGTTCCAGTCTTATTGCACCCTGTGACACTTTGCTGCCTTAAACCCCTTAAATCTTCTGAAGCAGTGGCTGCAGGACGACAACATGCTGCCAAAAACCAGATCGAAACTGAACTTGCTCAAGAGAGTGGGGAAGAAACACCAGGGAAAGCCAGCAAAAATTCCAAACCACACCTACTGTTCGTGGTGATTTTTAGGTCTCACCCATTACTGGGGAAGGAGGAAAGGACTGAATGCCTGGCACAGACAACATCAAAACAGGCTCAAGAGACCTGTACAACAGACTGCACAGCACGGTGCCATCTGATCACACACACATCACCTCCAGCCCACAGCCTGGGCAACTGGGGATGGCAGGGAAGGGGCCAGTGGAGCAAAGGGAGCTATTTCCTGTTTCTGTGCAAGGTATTTGGAGCTCAAGTGATCTGGATGGGTTTTGGGATGCTCCCGAAGGACAAAGCCCCAGAGCTCCTGATCCACTGGTGCCAGGAGGAGGTGAAGGACTTTAGAGGGTAAGGGGCTGAGTACAAAGTACAGAGCAAAGGAACTGGGGCCTGCAATAATCCCTCACCAAAATAAGTAACTGAAACCCACTGAAACCTGGGGGGCTTTGTCCCAGGGAAACTCAGAAGCACAGAACTTAGGCAAGGACATCAGGGTTTAGCCCTGTTTGGGAGTGATGGTGCCACAACAGGTATCAGTGCTGGAAGAGGTGACTGTTCTCAGGTTTTAATCATAAGGAACAGGAGAAGCTGAAAGCTGGTTTTACAAAGACAGGGTTTTCTGCTCCTGCTGACTGGGTAATATGATTTTTCTTCTTCAAAATAAACAAGCAAACAGAAAACAAGAAACATCATTTTTATCTAGTTGGACACAAAGAGTTTTTGCTTCTTCTCACTTCACTTTTGAAGCTGAAAAAACCCTTTGAAGTCAAATTTCCTCAAAATCAAAATGAAATACTTTGTTTTAAAACACCAACAAGAAAGGGGGTAAAGAATTAGGACCACAAAGTTACCAGGAAGAGACAGAGGTTGTACAGGTGGGGAACAGTTTCACCTTTCTCACACTTTTATTGCTGTTGGCTCACATACCTGCCTAGAAATGCACAGGCACGTGGGATGGTGACTGCCTGAGAACTGCAGGCTTTGGTTTTTTTTTTTTTAATAAATGATTCCTTACAGATGTCTTTTGTGATTCCTCAGGTTTCATAAAGCACTGAATAATTAATTTTAATGTGATGATGTGAACACATTCATTACAGTTGTTCTTATAAACTCCACCAGGGTCAGATATCCCTCAACAGCAGGTTTAGATATTGTCCCATGAGCAGGAGGAAAAGAAAACAAGTATGTTTTTAACACTAAAGCCAAGTCTCCAGTAGTAATTGTGGCAGAGCCTAAAACCCTAAATGCTCACAAGAGACAAAATCCCTAAATTTCCCCTGTTCCAACTTCCCTCGGGAAGTAGTTCCAGAGTAACCCCCATCCAGAAGGAAGTACTTACAGGCTCCAGTCTTGGTGTTCATGTAGAATACAAGAGAGAGCCCCACAGCATGGATATCTCAGCTCTAGCAGCACCACAAGGCTGCCTGCAGAACCACCCTGGTTTACTTTGGTCACTTACATCACTGGATTCCAGGAAATTCTACTTAAAAAAAAAAAAAAAGAAGAAAAAATAATTCTTTAAGTTAATTACAAAGTGATTGGATGAGTCAGAGGCAGACACAGACCATCAAAGAACAAGGAACAAGACGTTTTTATAGGTGATCATTGTCAGTCAGTTCCTTTGACTATAACATGCTAATAATAATTTTTGAGATTGAGCAAAATTTAGGGGTTTTAAAATCTTCAAGGATCAAGACAATGTTATTGCAAGGAAAAAAGTGACAGACACTTCATCAGGTGAAACTCCTTAAAGGCTTGATCCAACTGAAATTGAGCTAAACTTGTGACTCATTATGTGTAAAATGATAAGGATTCTGCTGAACTAAAGACCCTTTCAGACTTCAACCAGCTTGAGTAAGCTTTGCACATGTACTTCATCAGCTGCTACAAGGGCAGAGAACTCCGCCGAGCCGAGCACACCCGATCTGAGCCGAGCACACCCGAACTCAGCCGAGCACACCCGATCTGAGCCGTGCCGAGCACACCCGAACTCCGCCGAACTCAGCCGAGCCGAGCACACCCGAACTCCGCCGAGCCGAGCACACTCGAACTCGGCCGAGCACACCCGAACTCTGCCGAACTCAGCCGAGCCGAGCACACCCGAACTCAGCCGAGCCGAGCACACCCGAACTCAGCCGAACACACCCGAGCCTAGCCGCGCGCGCAGCACCCCATGAGGGGCCGAACCGGGGCACCTCTCGGCCGTGTCGGGACCCCGGTGCCCGCCCAGCGGCTGGGGACAGTGCCGGTGCCCGGGGAGAGTGCCATTGTTCGGTGACAGTGCTGGTGCCCTGTGACAGTGTCATTGCTGTGTGACAGTGCCATTGCCCTGTGACAGTGCCCAGTGACAGTGCCATCGCCCGGGGACAGTGCCACAGCTCAGTGACAGTGCCATTGCCCTGTGACAGTGCCACGGCTCTGTGACAGTGCTGGTGCCCTGTGGCAGCCCGAACTCCGCCGAATCGGGCACACCCGAACTCAGACGAACTGATACAGTCGTGACTAAAGGCATCCTAGAATGCGGAATACATAAAGTCGCAATAAGGTCTAAAAGGTACTGTAACAACCAAAGGCATTTGGAAAAAGCAAATTATACAAAGACCTTTTCTCTGTGTCACTCCGCTTGGGGAACCGCCTTTGAGCTGTGCCCCTGTTCACACCTGGGCGACGGCAGGGACACGGGATCGGAGAAACCAGCAATTTTTGGGCTGGACATCAGGGAGGCAGAAAAACACCTATTTTTCAGTGTTTAACGAGTGGCGGAGGGTCGGAAGTCGAGAAAACACGGATTCTTGAGTGTTTGACGTGCGGCGGGCGCGGGATGGAAAGCGGCGCCTCACGTTTTCCCGCGCTGCCCAAAGGGAGCCGAGCCGAACTCATCCGAGCTCATCCGAGCTCAGGCGATCTCAGCCGAGCCGAGCACGCCCGAACTCAGCGGAACAGAGCACACCCGAACTCAGCCGAACTCCTCTGAGCCGAGCACACCCGAACTCCGCCGAACACTCCCGAGCCGAGCACACCCGATCTCAGCCGAACTCAGTCGAGCCCAGCCGCGCGCAGAGCACCCCAGCGGCTGCGGCCTCCCATGAGGCCGAACCGGGGCACCTCTCGGTCGTGTCGGGCCGCCGGTGCCCGCCCAGCGGCTGGGGACAGTGCCGGTGCCCGGGGACAGCCCGTTCCCGGGGACAGTGCCATTGCCCTGTGACAGTGCCATCGCCCTGTGACAGTGCCATTGCCCTGTGACAGTGCCACGGCTCTGTGACAGTGCTGGTGCCCTGTGGCAGCCCGAACTCCGCCGAATCGGGCACACCCGAACTCAGACGAACTGACACAGTCGTGACTAAAGGCATCCTAGAATGCGGAATACATAAAGTCGCAATAAGGTCTAAAAGGTACTGTAACAACCAAAGGCATTTGGAAAAAGCAAATTATACAAAGACCTTTTCTCTGTGTCACTCCGCTTGGGGAACCGCCTTTGAGCNCCCCTCCCCCCCCGCTGTCCCGCCCTCCCGGTTTCCTCTCCCCGCCGCAGAGCGGGACCCCGGGATCCCTGTTCCCAGGTTCCCATCCGGGATCCCCGGTGCAGCCGTTCCCGGCCGTGCGTGTTGTTCCGGGCGGGGGGAGGCCGCGTTCCCACAGTTGTGTTTCCTGGGAGCGCCCGGGCGGGATCCCCGCCGTGTGCCGGCGGCTCGGGAAGGGAGTGGGCAGGGTGTCCTGCACTCCTGGGATGGCACTGGGGGGTCCATCCCAGCACCGGCGACAGGGCAGCTTGGAAAGTGTTTACTCTCCTTCCGTGCCGCACAGAAGGGCCCTGTCTTCTGATTTTTTTTTTCTTTTTTGGTTCCTTGGTCAACCAGTTGGAGTTGGAAGAGAAACAGACCGTGGTTGGTTTTTTTGCTTAATAAATAGCGAATTAATTCAGTCTCTGCTTTATGAAGTTTTTGACACGTGACTTAAAAATTATTAGTAGTTATTGTTAGTTAGACTTTTGCTTCAGTGGGACACTGTGGCTTCGCATATCCTCTGCGGACAGAAAATGAGTTAAAGCTCAGCCAGAGCCTGTTCTCGAATACGTGTTGAAGGTTGAGAGGCTGTGCATTCCCGCAGAACAGAAACGGGAGAAATGGCAGCTGCACTCTGTGATGGAGTCAGGCTGAAAACTTCACTCTGCAGTTTCTTGGGATCCCATGACTAATCCCTGTCTTGGAAATGGGCGTGTTTTGTTCTGTCCCCCTTCCTCTCTGCTGTAGGAAAGGTGGGATGCTTTGGTTTGATGCAGTCAGAAATACTGGGTGAAATCCAGAAGTCTGGCTGCTGAAAGAGAGCAAGGAACTGGATCTCATTTGGATATCAGTTATAGGGGGGAGAGAACTAACTCTACTTGCTAAAATCCCTGTTCTGCAGTCATTGGTATGTGCCACTCGTTCCGTGGGACTGCTGCTGGGTAAAGCAGAGATGAATAAGGTGTGTGGTTTGTGCCCTGCTCTCTGCCAGGAGGTGTGTTTGTGGGGATGGCTGAGGACACCGAGTGCACCGGAGCTGTGCACACAGAGCAGTGCAGACTGAAAGGAACTGTGAGGAGGGTAAGATTTATAGGCAGGTACTGTTCCATTTCTGGGCTTTCTCAGTGAAAGAGCAGTTTTACCAAAGGTGTGAGTGCTGTTCCCAGAGTGGTGGGAATAGCACAGGCTGGCGAGTGTGTGAGGGCTGTTTGTCTGGAGTTATGAGGCCTTCGGAGGTGCCACTCCCAAGCCAGTGAAGGGTTAATGGTTTTATTGGGAATGGAGCAGCTTCGGCAGTGAAGTTGGGGACAGCTGCAGAATTCCTGGACCGGCTGGGTGTACAATGCCATGGTAGCCGGGGAATTGTGGTTTTATCATGGCAGCTTCCTGTTGGGTGCTGCACTTCCATGTGTGCTGGAGGTGATTCCCTCCTGGCTTGGCTTCCCTGGCAGCTCTTTGCCAGTCTGGGTGAAGGAGGAGGTGCCACTTACTGTGTCAGATGATGGGATCATTTGGGATTTTTGGAGGTGGGTTTATTGCTTGCAGCAATTTCTCGAATGGTGGGAGGCCCAAGTTCAAAGCCTGGCTGTGCGTTGGGTATCCTGGAAGCTTTGGTGTGTCCTGGTGGATAAAAGGGCTTGGGGAGGCAGAGGAGTGGGGTTGGCTCTGGCTGTGGGTGGGAACTCGCTCGAGTTGCGTAATTTGATCCCGGTTGATTGTGGTCCTGTTCTTTGAGACTGGAGTTGGAATGCAAGTTTGCCACTAAATGTCCTCTTCCAGATCCTCGTGTTTCTACGGCAGCAAGCACAGGTTTTGTATTTGCTGCTTTCTCTTTGTCCAGCTGTACTTTGAGCAGATCCACCAGATGAAAAGGTGGGATTTGGCGGGGCAGTAGTACAAGTATTTCCTCTGAGGAATTTAGTTCCAACAGCATCCTGGAGGAATGAGGTAGAATTCCGGTTACATATATATTTGTTACATTAATAGTATGGTATAAAAAAATAACAAAGGTAGTTGGATAATAGTACAGAACTTTGTTAGACTTTTAGGAAAACAAAGGGACGTTTTCTGAAGGAAAAAACAAAGAAACAAAACAAAAAATCACACCCCCAAAACATAAGCAAACAGAAAAACCCCACCAAACCCCCACATCTGCCATGGTTTATAAATTCTTGGCATTCAGGAATATTTGTTTATTTATTTATTATATTTAGAGAATTTGTGTTTCCTCTTCTTTAGTCTGAAAAACTTGAGGCTTAGTTTATTGGTTACAAAAGTTAGAAATAGAGATTTTTTTCAGTCTTGCTGCTGGAAGTAGAGAGTCAACTTTCCTGTTTTGTAATCTTTTATTTGTATTGAGTAATGCATATTATTCCCTTAAATATGCGTCTCAGGTTGCTAGTAGTTAATCTGTGCCAGTGAAACATTTGCTATCCCACCTAGAGGAGCCTGGGGACAAGCAGGTGCTGGATCTCGTTGGCTGTTTGGTTGGAGCTGCAGAGCCCTCCCTTGCTGTTTGCCCGTGTTCATGGCACTGGGCACTTGGAGTTTTGATCCAGCCTGGCTGTTCTATGCCAATGGCAAGGCTTGATTTTGCCTGTTCTATTGCAATCTTACCCTCCCTCCCCAGGTGCTATAAATAGAGGTTGGCAGGATATCCTTCCCAGTGGCTCTCCAGCAGTTTCTGGAACTCGGGATCCCCAGTCAGAGTCCCGATGTCCATGGAGAAGCAGCAAGGACACAACTGGCAGCGTCTGGCTGCAGTCTCTTGCCTCTGCACTGAACTTGTTTCCAGGAATATTGGAAGCTGGACATTCTAGTAGAGGTTCCTGGTAAGAGAAGTGAGATGAGCAACTTTCCAGGAGCTGTGTTTTACATAAGAGCCCTGCACTGATCCTTAGAGCTGCATTTCCAAACCATTTCTGTAGCAAACAGAACTGTTCCGTGTACTTCCATGACGTCCTTTTCATGTGAGTACCTTTTGGGAAGGTGTTCCTCCGCAGTGATTCAGGATTTGTGAATGGTCTTTGTGGGCCACAGAAGTGGCTCAGTTGATGAGGTGCTGTTGAGCTTCATTGCCTGGGGGTCATATGTGGTCAAGTTAAAATCTCGCTTGATTTTCCCAGGAATGCAGCCTGACAGCTGGGGATGTTGTGGTGATCTCTTACCTCCAGCAGCACCCAATACTTTCTGTGCCTCACAGCTGCTGGTCAAGCATTTAAAACATGCATTGGTCCTCTGAGATGGAGCTGAGCAGCAGGTCATTCCCATTCTTATTTCCTTAGTAGCCCAAGGAAGAACAGGGACCCTAAGAGGAAAGGAAGCAGAGAGTTTTATAGGGGAAAGAAAATATATGGGGATAACAGAATTCCACTGGGTTTTTTAAAACCCTTTTGGACCTCTGATCGTGCATTAAATGTGATGGTGTTTTGTTACCAGAAAAGTGTGGTGTCCGTGTTAGTTGGTTGTGAATTCCATCATCCTTTTTGTTCTGTAGGCACATGAACAAATAACTACAATGATATGTCTGTAAGTGCCTGGTGATTGGCTTTGTCAGGTGGCTTCTAAATGCATAAATAAAATATGTTGCAAAAGACAATGTACATACAGAGTAGTGACTGTGTCTGGAGCCTGCTTTGGGAAGTGTTTTGGGATACCTGAGGCTTGCTGGAATTGTTGAGGGTGTGTTAGACTGCTCTGGAAATGGGAGAAGGGAAGGTTGAATGAGGTGTCCTGACAGTGACCCGAGTGCTTGATACCACTAATCACTGGGCACTGTGTTTGTTTTAGTGGGTGCTTCTCTGTGCTGCTGCTTTGCTTTGGAGTTTATTAAATAAAGGGTGTAAAACAGGCCCATAGCTCTTTATTTACAAATAAAGAGACCTTTTTATGGCAAAGACACTCGAGCAAGATAGCAAAGCCAGGGAAGTCAGTTCAAGTCCTAAAAGCTATTTCTTACCTTCCTGCTGTGTTATCTCATGCTTAAAACAGAGAAATACACTTAAGATCTTACATCAGGCCTGGTAGATTATAAAATAGCGATTCTCTCCTTTGTTTCAAAAGCCCCTGGTTGTCAGGTTTCTGTGTAAAATAGACCATCCAAAGGCATTCATTGTAGAATGACAGAAGTTAATAATTTCCTGCTCAAAACACCGAGAACTAAAGGTCATCATCATCTTGTTCCTTGTCCTTTTTCCCACTGCTGGAGCAGGGGCACACTTGGAGTGGGAAGGGGTCTTGGTTCACTCCTGCCACATGTGCTCTGTGGTACCTGTGCACTTTACAGGGTTTGAATTTGGAGAGGGTCACTCTGTGCTGCCCTGCCTTAGGGAGTGGCTCACCTTTGTTATTTAATAGCATTCATTAGTCTGGAAATGAGCAGCTGAATTTGCTGCCTTTTGAGCTTCTGGCTTTTTAGATGCTTTACCGTGTCCTTCTGTACTGCTGTGAAAAGTACCCAGAAATACTCTTAAATCAATATTTTGTACTGTGGCTTGAGTTTACTGGGCTCTTTAACACCTCCACTTCTTTTGTGTCCTCCAAACATGCAGTTCTGGTCAGTGAAGGCAGCAAGGCCTTTCTGGCAGGTCAGAGCGTGCCAGGGACCAGCTCCTGTTGTGAGGCAGGACCCTGGAAACACTCTCAAGCCCTAAATTACTGTTGCCTCTGTTACATCCATCACAATGATTATTTAACAGAGTGTAAGTTTTTGTGTCTAGACTGTTCCTTGAGCTGATCATGGGGCCCTTTGAGAGAACAGCCATCTGAAAATAGGGAAAGCCATGAGGAACTTGTAAGGCTGTTTTACATTTACCCATCTTCAAAACATGGTGTTGACACATGTAACTAATACCAAGAAATTAATAAAAATCAGCTATAAAATAGGAATTTGATAGTCTAAGATCTTGGGTAATTTGAGCAAAGCACCCGTGTTCTGATGGAAAATTCCCAGGGATGGTAATGGGAGGTGAAGGCAGAACACATTTCCTGTATGTGCAAACATACATGTGTCTGGGTGTATATATGTGTGTGTGTCTTTGTCTTCCCTGGCAGGGTGTTTCTCCTTGGATTTTTATTGTCTGTGTTTCCCCAGTT
This sequence comes from Calyptomena viridis, assembly GCA_013390005.1. Lineage (NCBI taxonomy): Eukaryota > Metazoa > Chordata > Aves > Passeriformes > Eurylaimidae > Calyptomena > Calyptomena viridis. Next base: position 206,486 of record WEIV01025307.1, on the reverse strand, counting down.
GCAGTGTCATGCTTGGGATACTTTTAAGACATTTCTTTTTATCTTTTGCTGCCACGTGTTTTTCATGCCCTCCCAGTTTCCTGGGGGTCTGTGCTCGTGTTCCTGCTGTACAAGCACCAAAGTGCTGCTTTCACATCAGCTCCTCTGTTCTTGTTACATGGAACTGGATCCTTTTCTGAAGGACCAGTTGCATCTTGGTGTGCAAAAAAAAAAGATATGGAGTGCCTGTCTTCATGTTGGCTCCTTTTTTCTTCCTCCGTCTCAGCTTTTGAGCCTTATGGTGGTTTGTTTGTGGGTGTTGGGGTTTGGTTTTTTTTTGCTTTTTATTACCTCTTAAAAAAGATTTTCCTGAGTTTTAATAATAGCACTGACTTTGTTCATCGAGAGTCTTTGTACTTATTCTAAAGCAATTAAGTCAAAATTGAAAATAAGCATCTTTTTAAAAAAACAAGTCAGCTCACACAGATCTCTCTTTCTTTGTCTTTTATCTGCCAGTTTTTATTTATCCATGCTGTGATTTCTCATGAAGCTGAGATGTCTTACAGTTAAAAAGGCTTTAAAAGTCAAACATTGTTGCACTAGAACTCACATTTCATGGAGATGAATAATGAAAAATCATGGTCTTGTGTTGGTGTTGGCATCTGGCTACCACTGTCTTGAAGGACAGTTTTCCTTCTTTCCCATCTCCTGGAGTAGGAATTGAATTCAAGTAAATACCGTGTTTCCTACTTGTGTATTTTAGAGGTGTAAGGCCTCCCTTTGATACTGCTGAAAGCCTTGTTAGCACTTCATGTGCCTTTAAGTATTTGGTGGAATTTTTTATCTTAATTGATTTTTTTTCCTTAACTGAGACAGTGGATATATCTAAGTTGGTCACTTCACCAGTATCTAGGAACTTAATTAGTTAAAAATAAGAGATAAATTTTTAAATTACGTCTTTCTTACTTCCATTAAACTGACAAATGAAGACACTTCTGTTCTCTTGCTTTGCTTTGTGGCCAATAATTGATGACATTTTTGATTAGTATTTAAGGGCTCAATTTTTTCTTTATTGTCAAGAGCAAAATGAAATTAGATAACATGAACACTTTTTTTCCTATGATTTGTAAGGAATATTTCAAGGTAAAAACAAATCATGTGTGTAGAAACATTGCAGATTTCTGTGTTATTTTACACTCTACAAATCAGGACAATATAATGACTCTGCCTTTAGTAAGTCACAGCTTCAATAGGAAGATCAGAAAATAAAATTTAATGAAGCAGAGCACCTAACCGTGAGCTGTGATAGGGAAAGGGGAGTTACAAAGCAGTGCTGGGGTATCCTGGCCTCTCCTTCTGCTTGGAAGATGGGAAGGAAGATTGGAGAAGAGCAAATGGTCCTGACAATCCAATGTGGGTTATGCTTCCAGGCCTAAGGAAGAGCAGAAAGATGCCATAAAAACAGTGTTGTGCACAGTGTAGTTTTGGGAACTGGTTATTGTTCGGTGTGAGTTTCCAAGAGGAGCTTATGGATACCTAGAATTCACTGCAGATCCAGAGGGATCTGGAGAGTTGTGCAGTGTGCCTCGGGTCTGGGGGGTGTGTGAGTGCCAGGCTGTTCCTGACAGCAAGTCTCCCCACATCCCTCGATTCCCTGCTCTCTTAAAGCTCCACGGGCAGCCCAGCACAGTAGGTGTGTCACATGCTGGGTGACACTGTCACATGCTGAGTGACACTGGGATCCCTCAGCTCTGTGCGCCAGTGTCTTCCCTCAGTCTCTGAAATGAGAGGCTTGTTTTCAGTTATGGGCAGTACATGTTTATGTGTGTCATCTCTAAAGACTAAAAACTGCTGAAAACCTTGTCCTGGAGGAAGGAGCTTCTCCTCTGGGTGACACAGGGACAATAAGGCGGCAGTTGGTGCAGTTGATTTTAGGAATAGTGTGGCACAGTCACAGCAAAGGGAAGGTTGAACGTGTCCATGAAGGGCACTTAGAGTGCCTGACCCAGCAGGGTGGTTCAGAACTTGGTGGTTTGAGCCCCTTGGTGGGTGGAAGTTGGTGTTGAAGGACGTAGGGCTGGGGCAGCCCAGCTCTGCCCGTGCTCTTATTGCTTCAGTAACACACGCACTGGGGGGGTCATTTAAACCAACCCGCTGCTCTTGCTGGCTCTGCTGGTTCTCTCAGGGCCAGCCAGCACTGTGGCCATACAGGGGGTGGGGTGTCAGCCACCAGTCACCCACCTGAAATGTTGTCATTTTGGTTAGTTGCTTAGGCTCCAAAATACATTTTTAATGTTTATTTTCTCTATTTAGCTCTTCTCGCTGATGGAGATGAAACCTCCCATTTCCCGAGCAAAGATGATTCTCATCACAAAAGCTGCCATTAAAGCTATTAAGGTACAGTACAACAGAACAAACATGGAACTGTAACAGCAGCAATGTTTTATTATTTCACTTCTAAGTAAATACTCAGGATTTCCCAATCTCAGCTTCAGAGGTGCTTTATTCTTGTTGGTATTAAGGCTGTTGTCTAGAAACAAGTGGGTGGTGAATATCATTTCTTGGTTTTGGACTGTAATGCCAGCTTGATTCCTTTTTTTTTTTTTGAGGTCATTGCTTTTTAATGCTGCACCCACCAGAGTGTTGTGATTTTTGTGAAATAAAATTTGAACTGTTGCAGAATGCAACTGCACCTTATGAGCATGTTGAAACACTGCAATCCTGCATGGAAAGTAACTCCAGAAAGCTTTCACTGATACTCTGCAGGTTGTGTGGCTTATGTACAACTGACACACTCCTGGCAGAAAGGATGCCTTCCCCCATGAGATCTTTCTCTGTTCTTTAATTAATTTACCTTGATAACATCCTGCCTTGTAGAATGTGTCTGTAGTATTCTGCAGTGTTTCTGAAATGCTGGTAAGCACAAAGAGTTCAAATACTCCCAAAATGAGGTGCAACTGCTGAGTAGTTGATAAGTGAATGTATTTATTTATTTTCCAGCTCTACAAGCATGTTGTCCAGATTGTGGAGAAGTTTATCAAAAAGGTAAAAAATTATTAAAAAAATCCACTGATAAAGATATTGTCTTCATCCTTCACTAGACATTGCTAATAATTCTAGTAAATAACCAAAAAGGCTTCTGGTACTCGGGGACTGAGAGAGGAAATCCTGGTTTGTTAGGATTTTACACATTTTGGCATCACTTTGTCTATATAACCTCACTTTAGTTTTCCATAACACATCAAGAAGGGGGGGAAAGTAAACTGCAGGTTCCTCTGTCTTCTCCACCCAGCAGCTGGGGAGGAATCTGAAGGTGCTGAACTTCAGATTAATTGTCACTGAGTGACAATAATAAATAAGTATTTTCAGAAGTTGCCATTTTCACGCTTGCCTGGGCATGTAGAACACTGGGCTGGAATGCAGTGCTGCCTCTCCCCAGGAAGAGGGTTCCCCAGGGGCTGTGAGGGTGCAGGCCCCCTGTGGGAGCCACTCATGCTGAGAACTGTTGCTGTGTTTCAGTGCAAACCGGAGTATAAAGTCCCTGGATTGTACGTGATCGACTCCATTGTTCGGCAGTCCCGGCACCAGTTCGGAACAGACAAAGATGTTTTTGGGCCAAGATTCTCTAAAAATATTACTGCCACATTCCAGTATTTGTATCTGTGTCCATCTGAAGACAAGGTATGACTGTCACTTTCCAGGTGTTGCTGTGCGTGGGTAACGGTGGTGCCTTGGTGTTTGCACTCCTGTGACACCGAGTTGGGAGATTGTCCCTGACCCTGGCCTTGGTGCTGTAGGAAATGGTCAAACAGGCTGACAGTGATGATCAAAGGTGACAGTTAAATGCAGGTTTGAGTTAAAAATGTATTTTGCCTACTCTCATCAGCTTTGTTTTGCACTTTAGCAGTCTGTGTGTTACTATGCTAAAGTTTTTCTTCTTGAGGCTCCTTCAGGAAAACTTCCTCTGGAAGGTGTGGTCTCCCACAAAAAAGTGTTGCAGGAGAAGCTGTGGTTTTGTAGGCAGTGGTGGTTCTGCTCACAAATGTCAAGAAAATCATGTTATGTCATCAGTCTTCCCCAGTCCTGTACTTGGGAGTTCCATTGCTGCTCTCTTCTGTCAAAGCCTCGTTTTTCTTAGTTCTGCTGTACTTGTTGCTAGAGCAGAGGCTCACAAGGTGTCGTGAATTCCTGATGGTCCAGGTTGTTACCAACAGAAAATGGCTTTTGTGCCCTCTGTCAGGACTGTCTTCTGTCAGTGTGTTTTAGGAGTTGCCAATTGAGTTCCAGAAAATCATCTGCTCGTTTTTTCTTCATTGGAGTAAAATACTCCTGTTCTATCTGGCTTCTTCCCTAGCTTTATAAATAACCTTTTGAAAGGCTTGGATGCTCTGTAGTTTTCTAATGTGAACATTTACACCTTCAGGCTTTGAATCTGATAATCTGGAGCTCCAGGGTTAATACCCTGTGAAGCAGAGAGGTCCCTTCTTTCTGTTTCTGTGCTCAACATTTCGCTAATCTGAATGAATTAGACTGTGCATCTCCTTTATGCAACTACCTGATACAGGAAATAATATTATTTATAACATACTTGCTTTAATCACTTTCCAGTTCCTAACCAAAAAACCACTTGATCTGAGATGCACAACTGTGGTTAATATCCAAAGAGGGTGATGCTACCTCTTTTTTAAGCAGTCTTTCTGTAAGATTTATCTGTGTCTGAAAACAAGAGTATTAAATTTACTCAATTCCTGGCCTTTGTATGATTTTCAAGTCTTCTGGAGAGACAGAATACCCAAAGCAAAAAGATGCTGCTGTTTTCAAGTTGACTGTTTTTCAGACCAAAATCTTACTTAAAAATAGACATTTCAGGTTTCTCTGTCTAACTGATGTTATTTTAGCAAACATTTTACGAAAATTCTTTAATCACTTAGCTAATGAAGGTAGAGGTGGGTTTGCATGGGTGTAGATAAGTGAGTCACAGTGAGATTTAATTGTTGAAACAAGAAGGGTCAGAATCAATTAATTCCAAGTAAAAAGAACTTAACAGCTTATGTGTGTGCAGGTGAGATGACTAAGTCTGCAAAAGGACAGCAATACAATGTGTATTCTTTGTCCTGCCTGCATATTCCACCTGAAACTGCACTAGTGAGACTTCATTGTTTTAGTGCTTGGCTCAAGAAGGAAGGGCCAATTTCCAGCTTGTTCCTGAAAGCTGCGTTGTTCTTCATGTCAGGAAAAGAAACGAGCTTAAAATAACAGCTGACAATCAGAGATGCTAAATTAATCCTTCTGCAGTGATCAGCGAGGATGTTTTCCATCTTCCACTTGCTTTCCTGGTCTTTTGAATTAACAATGGAGATGGGGTTTCTTTCTGGTGTCAGCATAGAATTGGTTGGGTTAGGAATGAAACCAAGCAGGCAATCCTCTAGGCAACTTTAAAGTGTTCTGGTGTCATTGCCCCTCTCTGCATTAGGGCTTTCCAGCTCATCTTGGTTGTCTCTTTCTGGCCACATTGGTTGGCTCATCCCTTTGTGTCCATCTGTGGAGAAACAGTGGGGCTGAAGTGATGTCCTCGAGTGCACATCCCACCTGGATTTGAGTGGCCAGAACAGTTCTGGGGAAATGTCTCAAGTTGCTTTGTGCTAAGGCAGTGAAATAAGTTGGCAGTTTTTCCCTTGGCCAGGTGAAAGGTGTTGGTGCCCTGTGCACACACTGTGTGCCTGATGGTGCTAAACCCCTGTGCAGCTCAAACCTTGTGCAGAGGGTGAACTGGAACTTGGTGATTTGGGAAAGCTGGAGTCAGCACTGGTGCTTGCTTTTGTTTCAACAGAGCAAAATAGTCCGTGTCCTGAACCTTTGGCAGAAAAATGGAGTATTTAAGATTGAAATAATTCAGCCTCTCTTGGATATGGCAGCAGGAACTAGTGCCACTGCACCAATGGCAGAGAATGCCACCAACAATGAAGGTAGGAATGACATTTTAACTTCTGCTTTCAAAGGGCAAATGGCAGTAGCTTGTTTGCTTTCACAGTAAAGCACCTGCTCATACTTCTAACAGTAACATGTCCATAAACTCAGCTGTGTTGTCACAATTCTGTGGAGCAGCTGAACTCATTTTAAATAGATGCTGATAGTTTGCTTCAGAAATTATCAGAATGTGAACACATAATTGGGAAATATATGAAACATATGTCATGAATATGCATGTGTACATATATATGTGCACACTTACAGATGATTTCTATGTCCTCTTGTAAACAGATACTTATTTTTTTCTATTCTTTGGAAGTAGTTTTCTGTTGTTTCTCAGTTTTATAATTCCAATGACATTTTTTAATGTTAGAATCCAGGTAAGTGAAGTGGGATCGTTACATGTGAAGAGCTTAATTTTCCTTTGGAACAGCTTCATACCTGAAAGCAGCAGCTGTCAGTGTCTCTCCATGTTTCTCTCCTGAAACACTTTAACTGTGTTCCACATCCAGGTTCTCCAACAGGGCATTTCTGTGTGGGTTTTGCACGGGCTGAAAACCACTGACCCACAGAGCTGCAGGGCCTGCCCGCAGTGCACTGACCTATTTTGTGCCACATAAAAAGCTGGGAGTGAGGTTACAGAGCAGTGCCTGAGAAAACACATTCCACAATTCCCTCTTTCTCCTGAGGGCCTGTTTTTTGGCTTTGCTCTCTGTGTTTCACACTGAGCTCTGGAAACCTCCTTATTTAATGGGCTGTTGTACCTTGGAGTAGGACTGGGGAAAATGTAATGGGGTGAGGGAGGGGTGGTGACAGATAACAACATAGGCATGCACTGGAGCACAAGTGAAATCCTGTCCAGCTGTGCTGAGGGAAGAGCATCCCATGGAATGTCTTACAGATGTGGCAGAGGGAGGCACTGCCTTGGTCCCTGGGCCTGGGTGCAGAGTGGTGGCTGTACAGTTTCATTCTGATGGCACAGGGAGAGGCACTGCCTTTCCAGCTCTGTCTCCTCACTGGTGGCAAACAGGCTGGCTGCCTTCTGCACAGATTTTCAGTGAGATTATTCAGATGCACCAGAGGGGATAATTTGGCCCTGAAATAAATATGCTAATGAAGAATAATAAATATATTAATGCATTATGTGAGAGAGAATCTGGTTAGCCCATAAAGAGAGAGAGAAGTGAAAACTTTATCCCTTGAGCAAGCAACTATCCTTCTGAATATAGACAGGAAATAATTTGGGAGTCACTTTATATTTAAAAATAACCAGGTACCTTTTTACAGTGTTTTTATGTAGTATTTGACTTCTGGGAAATTACTATTCAACACGTTTGTCTGTGCTTGCTGCCTGTCAACACTGGAGTTATTTGAAGTACAAACAGAGGAATGGCTTTAAAGTAGTTGCTCTTGCAAGGCAAACATGTTTGCTTAGTGTTTAAAACTAAATATTTCTCTCTGTGAAGTTTTCTAAAACGTCTGTTAAAAGAGATTTGCTAAAGAATAGTGAGTTGCTTACAGTGTGTAGGAATTTGATGGTATTAGTGCTAACTTACCTTGTATTGGCAAAATGTTTATTTAAAAAAGCATTGTACAGCAAAGAGAATGGGAAAGGTACGTGTGTAGCCAAACCTAACAGCATGTCTTAAAGTGTGATCTCAGTTTCAGTAAAGCTCTGTAGAAATGGCAGTCTTTTCCTGGAAGGATGAGTAAAAATCATTTTTCTGGTGGGAGGATTTATTCATCAGCTGCAGGTGTGGTTTTTGCTTTGCAAAAGGGACATGTGAACAAACATTATCAAAGAAAATGAGCTGCCTGTCAAATAACTTTTAATTATTACCAGACCTCTCAGCAAAAGTTGAGTTACTGGTAGAAATTAGAGAATATTAAGAGTCACTCGCACTTCAGATGAGCCACGAGATGCTGGATGTGAAATACTCATCCCAAAGGATGGGTCTGTGTAGCCAGAACCACCACGTGCAGCCTGTTGGTGCTCACTGCCTGATGCTCTTGAGTCAGAGCTTTTCTAAACTTGGACAGTTACAAGCATGGAGCTGTGCCCTAAAATTCCATGTGGGACCAGCCCCCAGAGGGGCCTTTCCTCTTTGCTGGGGCAGTGCCTGCAGCAGTTGGGGTGGTGTGTACCAGGCCCCTGGGGTTCAGTGGGGGTTACAGACACTGGTTTGAGGGGCAGGGGTCTGCTCTGCAGGGCAGGGTGAGTGCTGTGCAGTGACAGAGCCCTTTCCCTGCTCCCTGGATCCCTCAGGTTCGCCGCCCCCTCCGGCCAAGGTGCCCTCGGAGCCCCCTCAGGTGACTGCCAACTCGGTGCCCGCTGTGCCACAGCTGCCCAGCTCCGACGCCTTTGCAGCTGTAGCTCAGCTCTTCCAGACCACACAGGGACAACAGGTAACTGCTTATTGCTCCCCTTCTACCTGCAGCTTTTGTGTGAAACACGGAGGAGAGCCAGGGAATTGACATCCCTGGTTTGAAGCAAAACAAAGAGCCCTCCCTAAGGTCTTCAGGCAAAAACTTGTAGGAGGTAAAGAGTATTTGATGTTCTGAATTGGTGCAGTTACAGAGTTTCCAGAACAGGTGGAATATCTCAAAGAAAATATGGAGTTTTATTTTTCGGTCCACTTAAACATTTGCAGTGTCAAGGGGCCTGACCCCTGCAATGTTGGGATCTGCTGAATTTTGCCACTAAAGTATTTAAAAAGTGACTCCTGGTCTTGCTGGAAGTTCTCCATAGTTCAGTTGTGTTGGTGGTGTTACGATGTGCCCAACTTACCCTACAACTCTCCCAGTACTTGCTGTTTATGTAACTGTGTTATGTTTTCACAGCTTCAGCAAATCCTGCAGACTTTCCAGCAGCCTCAGAAGCCCCAGTCACCGGTCATAGACAACACTGTGATGGCTCAGGTTCAAGCTATTACTGCTCAGTTGAAAACCACGGCAGCTCAGCCCCCAGAGCAAAAAGCTGCTTTCCCAGCACCTGAGCAGAAAACATCATTTGACAAAGTAAGTCTTGGTTTGGAACAGGGCTGTGTGGTGGTGCCTCAGTGTCCTCTGCTCGTTAGAGAAAAGTGATGCTAATTTTGTTTCTTCTCGTTCCGTTTGGAGTTCAGCTGCCTGTGTTTATGGCCTCTGCATTTTCTGAGGCTGAAGAAAAATGGTTTTGGACAGCTTTTATTCTGTATTAAAACATAGATTTTTATTTTTCCCTGATCCTAACCTTGTCTTCCTTTCCAGAGCTGTTAGTTATGTAGTAAGTCTTTGATAGTAAAAATGTTTTGGCTGCCAATTGTGTAAGGTACAGAAAAAATAGTTGGCATATGTAATTTCTTTCAGAAGCTGCTAGATCGGTTTGACTATGATGATGAACCAGAAGCAGTGGAAGACGCAAAGAAGGAAGATTCAGCTCCTTCTCCATCAGTGTCTCAGCCAGCTTTGTAAGTTTTGTGTCATAACAAAACTGCAGTCTTGGTTCTAACAAAATTTTAGGTTAGGAAGTTGGTTAAAATTTAAGTTACTTCAGTGCAAATTTAAAACATTGTTAACAGTTTTTGGTGGGGTGTTTTTTGTGTCTCTTTACTTTGGTGATCTGGTGTAGGTTTATGTTGCATCGTTGGTTGAGGACAGTGTTCTGTAGAGAAAAGCTCAGCTTTGATTTCAAGATAAGTTCTGTGTTTTTATTGCACAGCTGAGACTGTCAGGGCATCATTAGTGATCAGCTGGATTGCTTTGCTGGCTGGGGAAAAGATGCCATAGCAAACATTGTGATAGTTTTACCTGTTTGAGAAATGAAAATTGGCTTTCCAGCTTTACATTCTCCAGCGTTCAGTCCCCACACAAAGGAGCTCAGACCCTGTTTCCCCTTTGCTGTGCATTATGATCCAAGTCTGAAATGATGTGACCACATCCCAGTTTTCTCCACAGGACCTCTCTCTCATTCACTGCACAGGCTGGATGGTGCTCAATGCCGGGGTTAGTCCATATTTCTTTTTTCCCTGCTTCAGTCCATGGCCCCATGTCTCACTTTCTGTAATGCATCCAAACCCTGCTCTCAAAATGAGAACCACTAACTCTTTCATCAGCTTTCTTACTGTGCTTCTCACCTCCAGCACCTTTGTGTTCCACAAGTTTTAGTTCATTAAAATGCCTTTTAAGGAAGTGGGTAGTACTTGGCCTAGAATACGGATGAGCTGTGGAGTACAGGAAGATGAGGTGGGTCACACACAAGCACTGCTTAGGTGTGCCCAGCTAGAGGCTTTGGGGCATGTTTGCTCTGCTGGCAGCACTTGAGTGCCTCTGTTCTTAGTGCCTCTCAGCTGTGGAATTCCAGTATTCCCAGTCTGGACACACAGACTCGGTAATTCTAAGGAAAACTGATCTGTCCAGAATCTCCTCAGGATTGTGTGGCAGCCGTGTCCTCAAATACTGCAAGCTCCATTTGCCATCCCCACTCCTGAAATGCCGTTCAGTTTCTTGCACATCCAGCAGACAGGTCCTGTTACCTGCACAGACCTCCTGAGTTCCCTGAGCACTGTCCACTCTGTGTGTTGAATCAGGAAGTGATTGGCATCTCTGTAATCCTGCTCTGCCCTATTGCCTCCCAAACTCCAGTGGCTGTTTACAGCTTATTTTCCTTGGGGAAAAGGGTTGCTGCTTTTGTTCCCAAAAGAGGAACTGGAAAGGAAGAAATTCAGCCTGAGGCAGACAACCTTCCTGAAACATTTCCATAGGCTGAGATCTTTAGCAAGCTCATATAAGTGCAGGGGAGAGAGGAGCTCTAACCTTTGTGTAGCATTTGTTTAAATGTTAAAGGACTACTCTTAGAGCGGAGAAAAGATAAGGAACACTTTCTTCATTTTTTTGTTGGAAATGGGATCATAGTGAAGATAATTTTTTCTATCTTAAATTACAGCGAGAATGTGTAGATGTACAGAAATCTGTCACAGACAAAAATCTGTGTATCTACTGACTTGTCTCACCAAAATATTCCTGGTTTCAGTGGGTTTCCAGGAGAAGGCATGCAACAGCCAGTATTTCCCCAGCTCCCAAATATGGATCCTTTCCAGCAGCGAATGATGGGAATGCAGCAGGATCCACTGCGTCACCAGGTAACTTCAGGGTCTCCCTTGTCTCTCTTTTGCTGTTTCCTTGGTGCAGAAGTAAGGACGTGGTTTTTCTGTGGTGAAGAGGGAACATGACTTAGCCCTCTATCTTTCCAAAGAGACATTTTTGTTCTGTCTTAGTCAGGCTTTGAAGAACAGGATGATTATTTTCTACACCCAAATGCTTGACCTGCTTCATCTTTGCCCTGTCTCTTACTGTGACTTTGGAGCAGAGATACAGCTTTACTTGGGCAAACTGGGAAAGCCAATGGAATTTCTTTTCCTACTGAAGTTTTTGTGTTTTTGTTCTCCAAAGGTCCCACTTCCTCCTAATGGGCAAATGCCAGGGTTTGGTCTCCTGCCTACCCCACAGTTCCCACCCATGGCCCAGCCTGTGATTCCACCAGCAGCTCCTGTGCAGCCAACTTTCCAGTCTCCTTTTCCAGTCCAGACTGAGCCACACATGCAGAAACCCCATCAGCAGGTGAGGAGCCCTTGCAGTAAACAAACTGTTTGAAATGCTCTAAGAGATGTGTTTGTCAGGAGCAGAAGTGTCAGGATAACCAGGACAGAGCTGGCTGTGAGGGTGGCTCCATTGGGAGACAGCTGGATTAAGCTGCAGGGCTGCAGAACAAGTCTGGCAAAACCAGCCTGTGTGTGCTTTATGCCTCTTCTTGGAAAAGGCTTTGGGTTGTGTTTATCCTTCCACTTCTCACTTTTCCTCATCTTCCCTTTCCTGTCTCCATCATGCTTCAGGGATATTGTGTTCTGTGGAATTCTAAAAATGCAGTCTCTTGTGTACGGAAAAGTTAATTTTTAAGGGCCTGGTAGAATGTGCATGTGGTGGAAATGGATTCAGAAGTCTGTAAAAGTTTTAAAAAAACCCAACTGTATGTAAACATCTCTCTTGTTCCTAAGGTTTTGCAGGGTAGTGTTGGTTCCATAGCTGACTGCTATTAAGAAGAAATCAAAGACCAGGTCTATTTACAAAACTGTATTAAAACCTCCTAAAATTAAGATACTTGCCTCTTCTGTTCAAAGAAAAGGAAATCCTAAACTGAGAAATGGAGGTGGTACTAAGCTGTCTGTATGTGGTGACCAGTGACATCACAGATGGTAGAAATCAGTTCTAGCTTTGACAGGGAACAAATAGACAATTCTCAGGACTACCTTTGTAATTTTTTAGTCCAAAATTCTGTTGAATCAGTACATTTAGAGAGGAGGCTTATTTGGATGTTCCCAGCTGGGGTCATATCATGAAAACTCAATTTATTTTAAAATTTAAAGTTTAGGCAGGACACAGTATGTTCTGGAATGGGAAGCTGTAGAGGAGCTGGAGTAGGAAGGAAGAGCTGTGTTGGAATTAATATTTTTAAGTAGGTTCTTGCATTTTATGTGTATAGCTTTGATGACTTTCTGCTTCAGTCTTCAAGTTTGTTGTAATTTGCTTATATATATGACTTAAAGTAGTTTCCTGTAACATCTTGGAGAAGAGTTGTAGTAAACGTCAGTTTGCCTGTGATTTTGGTGACAGAGGATCCACTGATGGACTTCAAGGAAAATAATCATGTTCTGTGAAGATGTAGGTGTTGCTGGAATGGGCTAAAATGTGGGAAGCTGAAAATCTGCAAATTGAAAATGAGAATTGTGTAAATGATTTCTATGATGTTTTTTCAATGCTTGTGTTAAGTATGTGTAATACTGGACCCTGGTCTCTGTTAGTGACCACAGAGTAGTGGTGAAGCTTCTGTGGAGAGGCACGTGACTCTTGAATTTCACACATTGGAATATTCACTGTAACTTTAGTGCTGCTACATAATTTAGTCCGGGCATAAAATACAATGCTCATGCGGCTCACCCATAACTCCAGTCCACTTCATATTTTAGGATATGGAAGTGGAACAGGCGCCTGTTCAGGAGGGAAAACGGCATGTTTCCGACAGCAGGAAGTCAAGATCTAGGTCTGCATCCAGGTAAATCAGTGACAGGAGGAAGGGGCTCGGGAACCCCTGGAAGTGTCTCCTGGCTCGGGGGAGCTGGGTCTGTGTGCAGCTCTCCTGCTGGAGGCTCACACATCCGTGGTTCCCCAGGTCCCCCAAGAGGAGACGCTCCCGGTCCGGGTCGCGGTCCCGCAGGTCCCGGCACCGGCGCNGAGCGCGAGAGGGAGCGCAGGTCCAAGGGCCTCCCCCAGATCAAGTCCGAGACCGTCAGTGGTAAGTTTGTTCTTTCACCGTGGGCGTGACTGCAAACGGCAATAGTATCGAGTTGTGGACTCTCTTAGCCAGGTCCTTCTCCTCCGGCTTGATGCTGCTGCTGCTTGTGGACTCCAAGACTCACCCAGGCAATAGAAGTGAACTGCACTGTCGTTGGTTTTCTGAACTGTTGCAGGAGTTAAATTCACCACGCATGCCTGCACTTCCTTTACTTATAGTACACAGTTTGGCATTTCTCCAAGTTGGAAATACTTTGGCTGTAAAATGAGAAAAGAAAAAGCTGAAACCCCGTGTTTTTATTTTGCTTCCTTTGAGACATAGAAGGTAAAGCAGATTAAACAGGAAGCTGAGTTAGTTGTAAACTACAATAATTGTTCTAATTATTCAGTGTTGTGTGTCTCTCAAACTGGAAGAGTAGCTTTGACCTGGAAAACACACGCTAAAGTTCAAAATAATCTGAAATAATCCTGCCTTTGCCTATGTTTATAGACCAAACATAGCAGTTGTCTTCTGAATAATCCTGGAATCTTCTCAGGGGTCAGCAAGTAAAATGAAAACATTCTCTCTTATGTAAGAGACACACAAACTTGGAAGAGTTTTAACAAGCCAAAACCTGGTGAGTGGCAATACCAGGAGTGTGCAAGGACTGCAGAGCCTGGGCGGCTGTTGTTGGGAAGCTCCCTTGCAGTGGTGAGAGATGTGCTTCTGCCAGCACCTCTCCTGGACTCTCTCACATGGTGTGACACAGTTGGCAGTTGGATCAGTGGGTAAAACATGGCTGAGAATATAAATCTGCAGCCAGTGGGATCCTTTGAGCTCATTTGCTGGTTTATTGCCCTCAATTCAGCATGAAGTGAGAGAAGTGTGTTGCTGACTCTGTCCTGGAAGAAGAGCTAGTGTTGGTAGTGGCTCTCAGAACCTGTGGTAACTCTTTGTTGTAGTTTGCAGTACCACACTTTGGGTGGGACAGCTTGACAAGAGGACAACTCAGCAGGATGTTGGAAGTCTTCTGGAGGAGTTTGGCCCAATTGAATCCATCAATGTGAGTATAAATGGTGCAATATAAGCTACTTCCATAGACTTGGATACAAAAAGTCTTTCTAGGCTGCTCTGACAGCTTTTTTTTATGTATTCCAAAGAGTTCTTGTTTCCTATATGTTGTGGGTTTTAATGTGTAGGCTCAATTAATTTGGCTGAGTTGTAGACAAAGAAGTGAGTTGCTTTGGTTTCTTGCAATTTAAAAATGCAAGTAAAATATCTCATTTCCATAAAAATCCTGCTTTCTCTAGAGTGAGGAAGGGCTAACAAAGACATGGCTGCAGAATTACATCCTGTGCTGCCAAGTTCATCGGCTCTGTTTTGTGTAATTATAAAAATGTGGACTCTCAACTGGTATCATTTTCACCATAAACAGAACTGTTGTGATGTGCAGCTGTATTTAAGGATATTTTCATGTATAAATGACAGCTGCTCTGGTAGCTTTAAAATTTCATTCAAACAGACAAAAAAGTGACTAATTTTCTTCCTATTCCCAGATTTTGTAGAACAGCATAGGAGTTTTTCTCAAATTACTTTCAAATAATAAAAATTATTCCAAAGCTGCAGATAGAACTGAAAGTGGAGGTGCAGCTGGCAGCTCGTGGCATATGGAGTGAAGGGGGGTATAGGTGAGCTTTCCAAGAAGGTAACTAATTGTCAGACCACAGCATTTGCTTGAACATTACTTTTTAGTCTTTTGAAGGGATTAAATATACAAAAGTCACCAATATTTTGAAGCTTTCCACATCAGGTGTTGTGCACGTTTTAGTTTACTAGACATGTAATTTCTGGAAGACTAAGTACACATTTGTGAATATCCTTAGCCTCTTAAATGAACATTCCCTTCCGTACTTTCATGGCCCCTCTGGAACACCCCCTGCTGTCCCAGCTTGCTGTAATTGAACACTTGTGTCTTGGTCATTGCTTTGTTATCTGCAAAATGAACTTGTTTCCTCACCCCCAACCAGATGATACCGCCCAGGGGATGTGCCTACATTGTCATGGTGCACAGACAAGATGCCAACAGAGCCCTCCAGAAACTGAGCCGAGGGAACTTCAAAGTCAACCAGAAATCCATCAAGGTACTGCTTGGAAAGTGTCACTTATTTGTCTCATAAGTTTCATTACATATGATAATCCTACAAAGAGAACTAATAAATAAGGAAGAATGCATTAATTAGTGAAGTTCTTCCTTCTGCAGAACATCATATTAGAGTCCTCCAAAGGGAAATGAAATTTATCTTAGTGGCTGGGGAACAGAAGAAGAAATTGGCTTTATACATTCTATGAATGGTGTGGAAGAGTCAAGCCAAGGAATAAAAACTAAGTCTGCCTTAAAAAACTTCAGAGTTTTGTTACTGTTTCAGTTACTCTCTTTGCTTATTAGTCCCAAATGGTAATGCTGATGTGTGAGAAGGAAACAGTAAATGTATTAAAATGAAAACATCTTACTGATGATGTGTGTTTCCCCCCAAGATTGCCTGGGCTCTGAATAAAGGAATAAAGCCAGACTACAAGCAGTACTGGGATGTGGAATTAGGTGTGACTTACATACCATGGGACAAAGTCAAACCTGAAGATCTTGAGAGTTTCTGTGAAGGGGGAATGTTGGACAACGAGACTCTTAGTCCAGGTACATCATTGGTGCAAGTTCAGTTCTGTCTGGTTATTGAACCTTTATTTCAGGGTTTGGTCATTCTGTCCAATTTTTTTTTTTTTTTTAATTTTTTTTTAAGAAAATTTTATTTGTCAGAAATATGTATAAATGCTGCTTAGCCCTGTGCTTGGTATTATCTGAGTATTTTCATTTAGGTCACTTCTGTAAACATCACCAGGCATGTTTCACATGGCACTGCCTGTCTGCTCCCACTGAGCTGAGCCGTGTCTGTTGGGATTTTGTTTTGTACAGAGTGGAAGGGAATTCCCAAGAAGTCTGAAAATGAAGTAGCTCAGAACGGAGGTGCAGAAGCTGCACATAATGAACCAGTGTCACCTATACCTAAAGCTTTACCTGTCCCAATTCCTGTTCCCATGCCTGCACCAATAACAGTACCCCCTCCACAGGTGAGAGTTGTTCCTCATTTCCTCAGGATAAATAAACAAAAACTTACTTTAAATAGTAATTCAGTGCAAAGGGGGGAGGAAGTGCCATGAATGATAACTGTTCTTTCAGTCAGGGAGAAATTACTGCAGTAGAGTTTATTGATGGGCTGAATTGCATCTTTAGTTTTGTGATTGGCTGGTTTGATTGTTTTCATAATTAATTTTCCTCTAAAGAAAAGCTTTTTTATTGACAGATGTCCTGCTACTTTTATATGAATACTCGATTTTTTGTCACTGTTAAAATAGTTGTGTCCCTTCACCCAAATGGGAAAGTGTGAACAAAACTATTTTGCATGTTAGGAAAATGTGATTTATGAACTACAATGTGATGGACACCCAGAAAAGATCAAGAACTCAAATTATTTGAAGACATGTATAGTTTAGCCAGTTATGTGCTTTGAGAACATATGTTGAATTTTGGGTTGTTTTGACACAGAATTCCTCATGTGCTCTAGGGTATTATTACTAAGTGGACATTAGGTCAAACTTAGAATTTTGATGTTTTAGTAGCCATTAACTGTATTAAATAGTCATGATTTTGTTTATTTTCCTTAAATCTGTGCTTAAAAAGGAAATGTTAAGAAAAAAACAACCAGTTTCAGAATATATCGTGTGCTCATTGCTTCCCTCAGCCTCATCAGTTTTTGCTTTTTTGCTGTGGCCAAGAAACTTGTGTTCACAAATTCAGCCCAGGAGCAGAGAACAGTCTTTACTCTTTGTCTTGGGTTTCGCCACAGGCTTTCTAATGCTCTCTTAGACTTGGCCAGTTCAGTTGTCTTCTCTGGCCATAAAATTGCAGTAGTTCAAAAAATATAAATCAGAATTAAATCAAGGGAAGAAGGCCACTAATATAGTGTGCAAACTCGGGTAGTGAGAAAGAAACAAGCCAAGGTTTTTAGCTGCTCCGAAGTCATGTGCATTGCCTTGGATCCTGCTGGATGGAAGTGAATCCCAGCACTGTGTAAAGGGCATGTGAAGGTGAGTTACCAACGTGCATGAACCACTTACACAGAGGAGGATTTCCCCTAATTACAGAGGCAAACAGCAGGGGTGTGGACACTGTAACTAGTGGGAGTTAATTAGGTCTCGTATGCCAGTGTTACCTGGTTGCAGAGCAATATGAGGGTGTGCAAATGCTGTGCCCGACAAAGGCAGAGGTCCCCCGTGGGACAGTGAATCCTGCGGTCAGTCTCGTTTTCCCCTTTGCTTTTCTCTTAGGTTCCACCACACCCATCAGGCCCTCCTGTGGTTGGAGCACTCCAGCCACCTGCTTTCACAGCACCTCTAGGAATCCCCCCTCCCGGCTTTGCCCCCGGGGTGCCTCCGCCGCCGCCGCCGCCTCCCTTCCTGCGGCCCGGCTTCAACCCGCTGCATCTGCCGCCAGGTACGTGGTGCTCCTTCCCTGCCCCGCTGCGCCCACTGCACGGGCTGTGCTGGCAGAGGGGCACTCAGGGCCGTCTGTACCTCCCGCAGGCTTCCTTCCTCCTGGGCCGCCGCCTCCCATAACCCCTCCGGTGTCGGTTCCGCACACGCCGGCAGTGAACATCCCCAACTGTAAGTGTGTCCCGGGGGAGCCAGGGCTGGGCAGCACCCGCTGCTGCTGGGGACTCACTTGTCAATGCCTTGTTCCTCAGCTACAGCGACTGGTGGGACCGAGGACACCGCCAAAGAGTCGTCTGTAGGAAATCCCATCCCCGTCGTTTCTGGAGGCAGAGGGAACGCTGAAACTACCGATAGTTCCAAAATCTATGGGACTGTTCCACCTCCTGTAGCACCTACTAATGTCCCTGCCCCCGTGACCCAGACTGTCCCCCTCCTTGGTAAGTCCACTCTTCTGTAAGTTCTGCAGTTCATCGTTCCCTGAATTTAAAATACCAGTTGGATTTTGCTACTGACTTACAGTCCAGGTGAAAGGGAAGCACGCTTTTCTCAACTTGTGGAAACTTCTGATGGCTTTGAAGTTGCTTTTAGATTTTCTGAAGTTGCTTTTCTGATTTTGCACAGAAGGAGCAGTAAATACTTTTTATTATTGAAAATCTGTTTTCTGAAGAAACGTAACTGTCATGTTATAATTACAAATTCAAATACTGTCTACTTTTAACAAGTGGAATTTTATAGAAAATGAACTTACAATGAATCTGTGACATATGAACCAGGTTTTAGACTCAACTCTTACATGTATAAAATTGACTTAGTGTATTTTTGAAATCTGGCAGGATGTGGTACATACTTTTTATGTATGGAATACATTGTTTTAATAAAATGGAAAAGCAAAAAATTTTATTCAGCCCTGCAGTATTACAGGTTTTAAAGGCTTTGTAAGAATATATTTAAATATTATTAGACATTTTTTGACTAGCAAACCCGAGGTCATGTGGGTGTGTTGCATAAATTACTTGTCCCAATACAAAATACAAACTTGGCCAGACTTTGAAACGTTTAAGGGTACAGAGCTCTGCTAAATGTTTCCTTTCGGATGGCCTTTGATGGGCCAGTGTCAAGAAGTTACCCAAGAGACTTGTTACCTATGAAAGTTAATGAGATGATTAGATCTATGGGATTTCAGACCTCTGAGAGCCTACAAATTAATGAAAAAGGTAATTTTGTTGTAGTGGGTTTCTGCCCAGGACTTTACAGTGTACACTGAAAAAACCAAAAATTTGTATCCCTGAGAGCTCACTGCTCCACTGGATGTGATGGCAAATTTTCCATCCGTGACTAGTGATGTTTGGATCCTTCTTGTTGAAAACTTCATGTGTGACCATTTCAAAAGGCAATTTTCAAAAAGCAAAGAGCTGCTTCTCTCTGAAAGTCACTCTGCTGCTTGTTAAACTCCAGAAGAGCGGGTGTGCAAACCCTCTGATTGTTTGAGGGGATCCTGGACACTTGGCAAACAGAAAACCTTAATTCTGGGGTGGCATCGTGGGGTCAGAATTTTGTAGTGTTGGAGGAGTATTGGGCTGTACATTTCAGAAATTCACAACTCCATGGGGAGTTATGCTTTCTTCAATGGCAGCACAGCATTACCAGGGTTTTGGGGTTTCATGGGATTGTGTCTTGTACAACAAAACATAAATATAACCATTGGAATGTAAGGAGTCCCCTCTACACTTCCCTGTATTGCTGTACACTTAAAAAAAAGGGTTCACAAAATCAAGATTCACGTAAATTAGGCACCCACATCAGTTCCTTGGACAGCAACTGCTTTTCATTCTTGCAAATCCAACGAAGCTGAATTTGAGAAACTGGAAGTCAGGAGCTTGCTTTGATTTTTATTGACTTGTTCACTGAGCAGTTGAGGCAGATAAACTTGTCCAGGTGGTCAGAGTGACTTCTCTCATCATTCAGACTCATCAGTGAGGGCAAAGGGGAGGGATTTTTGCTCACAGAGCAGTCCTGGAGTAGTGGCTGAGATCTGTGTGTTTGTTTAAGCAATAGCATTTGATGTTGATGGGTGTCTTATTCCAAGAAGTTATTTATAAACAAGGGGTTACAGAAAACCCTTCCAACATGACATTCTGGAGTTGTGGGGAGTGATGCAAGATCTAAGGGAACCGGAAGAAAGAGTGTATTTAATGTGTTCAAAGATAAAAGATGAATATCAGTTGTCTTGGCTCTTTTAAACCCTTCAGCAAGTTAACCCAAATGAACCCCTCTCCTTCAAAGCACTTGGATTCACTGAACTGATGAGTGGCCAGAGCTGGGCACTCCTTAGGCTGGAAGGAAAACATGGGAGAGGATGTTTTCCACCACTTGTGCTCATCTGGAGAGCAAACGTGTGCTGGGCTGATCCCACAGCATGGGCAGGTGAGGGGGCCCTGCTGCCCCACTCAGGTGAGACCCCCCTTGCAGAGCTGCCTCCAGCTCTGGGGAACAACAGCAGGATGTAGAGAGTCCAGAGGAGGCCCCAAGGTGATCAGAGGGATGGAGCAGCTCTGGTGTGAAAAAAGGCTGAGGGAATTGGGATGGTTCAGTCTGGAGAAGAAGCTCTGGGGTGACCTATTTGTGGCCTTCCAGGACCTGAAGGGAACTGACAGGAAGGATGAAGAGGGACTATTTATAAGGACCTGGAGTGACAGGACAAGGGGAATGGCTTCCCACTGCCAGAGGGCAGGGTTAGATAGGATATTGGGAGAAGTTCTTCCCTGTGGGAGTGGTGAGGCCCTGGCACAGGTTGCCCAGAGAAGCCCCTGGATCCCTGGGAAGTGTCACAGGCCAGGTTGGACAGGGCTTGGAGCAGGCACATGGTGCAGTACTTGGAACAGGTCACTGCTCATGGGACTGGTGTCTCACAGAGTCCTCAGGTGCTTCCTAAACATTCCCATGGTGTGGTTCTCCACACCAAGGTGAGATAGAGGAAGGAAGATGCTTGGCAGCACGATGGATAATGGTACGAGGACTCTTCTGGGGAAACAGGATAGAGGGGCCTGAGTAATGTCAAGGGAAGGATGGAGAAATGTTCTTTGGGTACTGGGGCAGGATGGAAGAGTTCCTGCAGCAGGCCAGACTCAAGGCATGAAGATGGCTGGGAAGAGATGGTTGGAGAGATGTAACTTGTACAAAACACAAGAGCTCTTTAACTTGTGTGACTTCAAAATGATGCTTCTGTCTGTACAGTTTTTATATGGAAAACCCATTACAAAGTAACTCTAAATGGATTATTGTAACACTTCATAATACAAGTTCTGTCTCATCTCCACTGTAATTCCTTCATCACATGCAATAAGGACACGGTTGTACTTCAGAGGATACTGGGTCCGGATCTTTTTGTGCTTTTTTCTAAAACCCACCTTCAGGTGGTTGTGATTTAGTTTGCCATTGACCATACTTGCTGCTGTTACACCTCCTTGTGCATCTGAACAAGACAACCCAGGCTGTGATGGCTCAGTGAGCTCAAAGAGAGTTGTAAATTATCTGCAGAGCAGGTATTTTTAGGCTCCTTTGGTGAGTGCCTGTTGCAGAAAGTGACAGCTTTTAAATTGTTTTGAATTGGGCAATGTGTTCTTAGTGTTGAGCAGATTTGGGCCAGTAATAAACTGTAGATGCTGTGTTTGGAATATTCAGGTTCTGTGATCCCGATGAAATAGACCCTACTGAGTTTGTATATCCTGCTCTAGTGCTCATTTTACCCAAATGCCTCCCAGGATAATTACATGTAATCTTATCTTGGAGTTCCCATCGAACTTGGCATTCATTTCCTGGTAGTGCAAGCTCAGTTATTAGTCTTTGCTTCCTTGCTGGTTTGTTCTGAAGTGGGTTTTGTAGACTGCATTAAATTATAAAACACAAATACAGCATTCTCTGAGCCCCTTGGAGTGTGACTGTGTTATAAAATGTTGGGATTTATGGCAAGTTATTTCAGCTGTGACTCTGCAGCTGTGGTGTTCAGGATTTACCATCTTCAGCAACTCATAGTCCTCACTGAAGACTTTAGCTAAAGACTTTTATTAATATTATCTATATATATCTTGCACACATATCTTCCACATAACATGCATTACATCCAGGCTTCTCACAGGCCTTTTTATACCTTTTTTAAACGTTGTTTTTCCATATATGGGAAACAGTAGGTAAGGAACTAAATGGTTACGTTTTGGCTGGTTGGGTACGTTTTGCCCAACGTGGTGTTTGAGTGACAGCTGAGAGTCACCTTGTTACCACTTGTAAAGGCCCAAGGGGCCCAGCGTGATTACAGCTCGTCAGAGCTCTTGGGCTGATCTATTCATTTGCTAATAGAACTTAACGAACTGGCTCCAACATGCACCCACCCCCCTGTTTGGGATGGGTTTTCCTGGCAAGCTCCTGCTCCCTCCTGAACAAACACAGTGCAAGGTCTGAAGGGCTGTAACTGAGCAGCACCAGTGCTAGTTACAAATAAAAGGAATTGGGAAGGCAAGGTGTGGTTCGCACGTTGAACAGGTGTTAAGGGCTGAGTGTTGTGGCTCCAGAAGGAGAAGCTGGGTGTGACATGGTCACTAAAGCACCTCAGGGTTTCTCTCAGAGCTCAGGGACTGCTTACCCACTTTGAGAAACCACTTGGGTGTTATGTACTGTACTGCCTTTCCCTGTGTGAGACAACAAAGGCCTTCAAATCTTCCCACACCTGGGGTGTGCATCTGTACCAGGAATCCTCCTGAGCCTTTTCAGCAAACTGGCATGTGTTTCTGGACAGTTCTGTAAGTTTTTAACTGATGTCTGGTCTGTCAGTGAGTGAGGAAACTCTGGTAGTGCTTCTACAGTTGCTTTAGCCTTGCCATTGAAGGGGGCTGATTCTTAGTGTTCAGAGTGAAAGAGATGGAGTTCCAGGTACCATTATGCTGCTTTGGTGCTGCAGTTTGTGTAGAAAGTATTTGATTGAGAAATTAAAGAACTTGCACTTATTAAATGGGAAACTTTTCTCCCCTGCCTCGCCTTCGTGCTCTTGTAACCCACATATGCTCTACTGCTTCTAAGCAGAAGCGTAGGCTTGTCCTCTTCAGCTCAGTAGTTCTCAGTTACTCTGTTCTGCCTTATTTTTAATTCTGTAGAAGGTTAAAAGATGTATTTCTCATTAAGAATATCCCCAGACCTCGGAATCCCGGGACACATCATTATCCATGTGTCTGTCTCATCAGATCTGTTGAGCTGTCACAGGAGTTTAAACTGGGTGATTACAGACCTGGTTAGGAACAGTAAGGGAGGAGGGCTCTGCCTTTTAGAGTTAAAAAGGAAGGGGAAAAAAGACAGGAAAAAATGCTGTTGCTGCTGGAACATTTCTCTCCCAGAGTGTCACCTATGGAGCCATGTCTGATGGCAGGGGAAGACGAGAGGATGCCATGGACTGGAAGAACATTATTCCCAGGTCTGCCACCCAAATCCTCCTCCTTGGCACAATGTAGTTTCCTTCCACTATGGATATAAAGAGCGTCAGAGGTTGCAAAGGTTCTGTCAGATGTTCCTAAACATGAGTGTGTGCTGAGAGGGCAGCACATGTGTCCTGCAGAAGGGTCAGGTGTCTGGGGGAGAAATGCCAAAGCCAGTGGAGAGAGGGGGCATGACAGCAGCTGAAGGGGAGGTTGTGTGGCTGCTCAAGAAGCTGAACCTAAGTGCAGTTTTCCCTCCTAACGCTACCAAGTCTCTAATTCCAGCATTAATTTCCATAGCTGTTTCACATTCTAGTTCCACCCAAGGCAGGAAGTACAGGAGTTTGTGTAACACTGTTCTTACCTCTTGTTTTTATTAATATGTGCGTGAATACTACAGTCCCAACAGATGGATACAGGAACACCACATGTGTTCCCAAACGGGGACTATGTTTTTGGGGCAGGAGCTGCTGGTGAGCAGGAGCAGATAGAGCAGGAAGGTGCTGTGTGAGGGCTCAGGGGGGCAGAGGAACGGGATGTTCCTGGTTCAGAGCAAAGGAGGCTCATCTGGGAAGGCCTCAGCTGGAGCTTAGAATTCCTCCTTCCTTCTGGCTCGTTGTGTTTGTGTCAGTGAGCTTTGGGCTGAGCTTTCTCCACAGTGTGTTTGGAGAGGTAACTTTTTTTACTCTGAAGAGCGTGCCAAAAACAAAGAGTCCAGGAATGAAAATGGAAAATAGTTGGTTCTGGATATGTGCTATAAACGATGAAATACTGCATTATGAAAAAAGAAGCCAGAAATTACCTGTTGCAGTGTAAACTGAAAGGAAATGGAAGGTTTATTCTACCAGGAAGGGGCTTTGGCTGCAGCGGGTTGAGGAGACGAGAGGGTCTCTGACCTGCCTGAGGGGAAACCTTTGGAATCAGGGATGGGTTACTGCCATTGCCGGTGCTTCCTCCAGTAGCACAGAGAGGTGTCTGCCTGGGCAGAGTGTGAAGCATCGCAGGAAGCTCTGCTCCAAGTTCTCCTGTGCTCTTTTCCTGGGATAATGGCAGAGCGGGTTCCAAGCTATGCCAATCTCTCTGATTGTCCCTTGTGTTCCTTGCAGGCACTCAGGGCGTGGCACCGCCCCCGCCAGCCCCCGTGGTCGGGCTCCAGACTCCATCCACCGGCCTCCTGGGCGCCCGGCCGGGGCTNCTGCCGCGCTTCCCGCTGATGCCGCCGCGACACATGCCCCCCCACATGATGCACAGGGGACCCCCGCCGGGGCCGGGGGGCTTCGGGATGCCCCCTCCGCACGGGATGAAAACCCCCTTCCCTCCGCCCGGGCACTTCGTGAGGCCCGGGGGCGTCCCGGGCAACGCGGGGCCGGGCGGGCCCGAGGAGAACAGGGACGGGCGGCAGTTCAGGAACGACAGGCAGACGTTCACGCCCAACAGAGACCAGGAGAGGTTTGGAAGGAGATCCTTTGGAAACCGGGTAGAAAACGACCGCGAGCGCTACGGGAGCCGCGGGGACGACAGAGAGCACGAGCGCCTCGGGAACCGCGACAGGCGAGACTGGGGACGGCGGAGCCCCGAGCGCGACCGGCACAGGGACTCGGAGGACAGGAACAGGCGCTCCAGCGGCCACCGAGACAGGGAGAGGGATTCCAGAGACCGGGAGTCGCGCAGAGACAAGGAGGAGACCCGCGGCAAGGAAAAGCCAGAGGTGACAGACAGGGCGGAAGGCGACAAAAACCACGAGTCCCACGGCGGCAAAGCGCCCGACGCAGACATTGTGTCAGAACTCCCTGCGGGAGAGTCTGAACCTGCGGGTGTGAAACCTGCGGAAGAGTCGGCTCCCGAGGCTACCTCATCCCTGGAACAGGCGGACAAGGACACGGGCTCCGTGGCGGAGGCTCCCCGCTGAGCCCCGGGCTGGAGTGTCGAGCTTTACTTGTACAGTGCTGTAAATCCGCTGCCGCCCCGGCCCCGCCCAGCGCAGGGGCCCTGTGAGCAATTTGATTGCTTCCCTCCTATTTAAAATAGCCACAGCATAACATAAAATACTGAAGAGATGATTAAAATATTACCCGTTTTTGCTGTAACTTTTTTAAAGTTTTGACTTTAAAAAGTTTACGAATCAGAAGTAGAAGTGCTTTCTATTTTTTTTTTTAATTTAAGAAAAGGTAACGGTGAAAGCTCCTCAAAACAATAGGGATGTGTTTTTAATAAACTCTATTTTCGTAACAAACTTTTAACGTGTGCTATTCTTCCTCCGCTGCACTGAAGTGGAAAAGGAGTGTTCAACAGCCTAAAGTTGGAACTGATAATGCTGTACTGGAGTCTAAATTAGACTGGTTTGGTTCTGTTTGTTAAAAGAAATCCATCTGTTTGTGTAGCGATTCACAGAAGTGAATTTTTATTTGTAACAGTCCTCTGGAGTTTTAGATTGCTGCATTTTAATGAGCTACTTGACCGCCCTGGGTAAAAGTTTTAAAATGTTAATTACAGATTTTAACTGTCTAGTGTTTGCAATGCAATCCATTCTTTGCTTTGTTTTGTTTTCTTACCCCTCAATTGGTTTTGTGGTTCCTGTTGCCCTTAATTTGCCTTTTTTTAAGAAGTGACACCTTCAGGCACGTCTGCTCTGCTGTTAAAGTGTGTGCTGGGCTGGAAAGTGCCCATTCCGCAGCTTTTGTACCCGTCATCCAGGGATGCTGTTGGAAAGGGAGACCTCAGAGGCACCTACACCTGCTGTAAAATGCCAGCCTGGTTCTGGAAGTGGAGCTGGGACAAGGACTCTGCCTCTTCTTCTGTGGAGATGGGGGCTGCTCCCCTGGGAATGCTGGCCCCTCCTTACCCTGCCAGAGGTAGGTTGTATCCTCCTGGTGCTGCACCCCTGGGCTGGGGGACAGAGGGCATTTCCTGGTCTTTCTGGGCATTCTGTCATCTCCTCAATAGCACTTCCATAATTTTGTCAGATTTGATGAGGGCAAAGAGTTTCCTGGTGGCTGATCCCTCGGGCATGGACAGTTTGGAAAGTCCTGCCCCTCCAGAAGCGCCGTGAGAAACTTGTATGAATCCTGTGCATATTTAATTTTTTTTCTCCTTGCTATAGGTGTGTTCTACCCTAAAAGCTGGGTTTTTCCCCAAAGAAAGGGCAGCTGATTCCTTAGTCCTTTTTCACAGCTGCCCTGTGGCAGAGGGGACTGTCTCTGGGGGAGGGAGGGATGGGAGAGGACATCTATTTTTATGTTCTTGCAATAGCAGAATAAAGAGAGAAAGAACTGTTTACATATTGCAGTGAACTCAACTTCCATGTGTTAACACTCATGTCCTCACTGTGGTTTCCTGCTGGGTCTGTGGGACTCTCCTTGTCCAGAGAACACGAGACTGAGGTTTGAGCCTCGGCCCTGTAAGGAGGCAGGGTCTGTCTCAGAGAACACTTCATTTAAGAGCTGAAGACAAGAATGAAAGGGACAGAGGCTGTTCTCACAATCCCACCTCACGTTCTCTCCCTTTCCCTCAGTAGGGATCTGAAAGCAGAGCCTAGGAAAGCTGCGGAGCAATTCCTCACTGCCTTCTGCAGCAGTGCCTGTGGAATCACCTCACAGTGACCCTCTGGAAGAGGCACAGGCAGGTGAAGATCCTCACACAATTGTCTGGCACCAGCAGGGAATGTAAGTTTAAAGTATTTTTACAGTATTCCTGCTCTACTACCAAATTCCCTTTGTAACATTCCTCAGTGGAATGGGGTTATCTAGAACTACAACCTGCTACTTCCATCAATATCCTTATATACAAGATAAAGGAATATTGATACGTCCTCATTAAAATGATTTTCTCTTTTAATAAAAGAGAGACTCTGAAATCTGTGTTTCAGAGGGACTTACAAGAACATGATGGAAGTTGGCATTGGTATGCAGTAGTTAACTCCTGGCTGGTCCTGGGATTCTTCCTGGAAGGAACTTGCTGGATGCAATTCAACTACCCACCTGCTGAAGTCCAGACCCCGTTTTTCCAGCAGTTTTGGGGATGTTCCCTGTTTACAGACAGTCAGACCCAAGTGTATCTGCCCAGAACATTTATTACACAGGTTTGGGATCTACAAATGCTGCACCTTCACCAGGAGGGAAGCCCTGACACACCTAGGCCTGCTGTTCTTTGCCAGAGGCTCTGGGACTCATGAGGGGTCTGGGGTGTGAGCACTCCTCCCATCTTCCCTGACACAGCAGGGAGTTGCTGCAGTGAGGGCTGTGACAGGGAGTGCTGGCAGCAGGTGTGTGAGCAGAGACCACAGACCCACTCCACCAGGGACACTTTAATTGCCATGTACATCATACAAAACTCTCAGTCTCCAGTGGTGTAAGCACTGCTTGGGATGCAGAGAAACAGATTAGTGACAAACTTGGTTGCACGAGGAAGGGCAGGAACAGCAATGGAACAGCACTGCAGTACCACACTTAGCTCTTGGCAATTCCAATCACTCCACAGGCCAAACGAGGTCCTGCATTTCCAGTTAACTTGCTCTCGTTGTCTCCCCCTCTGCCCAGGTCATCCCGTTTCTCATGGACCTAAAAGAGAGTGGAAGAGACTTTTAACTCATGTTGCTGTAGATCCAATCCCCCATTCCAGCACCAGCTGCCAGCAGGGTGTTCCACCTGACTAAAGAGACAAGGCTGACCAGAGAGGAACAGTCTCTGGAAGGCTGGCAGGGCACTGGGGTCTCCTGGCACTAATCCTGAGGGGGCTCCATGTATGTGCAGCATCCCCACCCCCTCCCTGTCCCCAGGCACTGACCACCATGGTACGGCCGATGATGCAGTGAGGGCCACTCAGGGAAATGACGGAATCCTGGATCTCCACTTCGGCCACTCCTCCCTTAGCAGTCACATTGCCCAGGTCTCCCACGTGCCTGCAGAAAATGCACAGAAACTCAGGAAGCTGCTTGGACTGAAAGCTCTTCCAAGGCAAGGCTGGGACTTGATGTTGTTACTACATTCCAGTAACTCCACCATCCCAGCCCCAAAGGCTCTCACATTCCATGGAATAACTAGGCTCTCGCATTCCATGGAATAACTAGATTTGGTGGAATACTGCTGCTGTTCCTAAGAGCTTTTAATGGCTGCCACAGATCAGCTATTCCACAGCCAGCTACAGGCTTTAGCTCTAAATAGGATTAGGAAGAGCAGTGTGTCAGGCAACAGGTCAAAGGGGACGCGGGAGCTGCTCAGTTCCAGCCAGCACCAGGGATGATTATTCCAGTTTGGCATTGCCCCATCATTTGGCATCCTGCTCTCCCACACAGCTTTTATCAGAGCTACATTTCTGCCAGGGCTTTCTAGAAAATTGTGCCTGGAGCAGTGGAGTTTTCATGGGACATTCCACTGTTTTGTGTCCTGCAGGCTTGCCCCAAACAAAACATTCACTCAAAATACAGCTGATCCTGTTCTGCCGGACTCTATCCAGACTCAGAACCTGGAATACCAACACATTCCTAAAACATTCCGTGCAGCTCAGCCAGCCAAGTGCTGAGCACCAGCTTCTTACACAGCACTAATTCTATATTTTTAACCGAGTCCTATAAAATCAGGTCAAGGACAGTTTTCCTTTTAGGAATTTGCTTGATCTAAGTTTCCAATAAGCTTCAGTCCAATTATTTTAACTGTACACTAATAAAGGCATGATCCAGCTCTTCCACCCTCCCCTAAGGAATTCCACTGCCCATGTCTGCTCCAGCAGGCAAGACACACACCAGGGGCAAGGTTTGCCAAAACTAAGCCTGCAAAAGCCACAAGGTCGGTGCAACTACAACCTTTAGCCCTGAGCAGAGGCTGCCAGGGCCCTGACACATTTCATGCTGTGTCATGCAGAGCTGGCCCACATCCAGCTTCCAGCTCTGCCTGGGCTGTGACTCCATCGCCCAGGTAGGATGGATCAGCCACACGGGGAGCACTCGTGGACAAAAACGTGAGCATTCCAAGGCTGAGCACGATGCCAGGCTGGTTCCAAGGCCAGCCCAGACCCTCCCTGTGCAAGGCCAGGCTGCCAGACACCTCCCCCAGCTCCACTCCCCTGCAGCTCCCCAAACCCAGTGAGCTCAGTCACACCAGCTCCTCAGGTGTCCAAGGGCTCCCAGAGGAAACTGGACGGTGAGAAGTGTGGTCAGGGGAGGAACCAGGAGTCACAGCCCACCAGCATGAGCACAGGCCCTACTGTCCCCTCCTCCCAAGCCACAACAAAACCATGACACGTGCCAAAGATGGTAATTTTATCCCACAGTCTCAGAGCCAAAGTGTCACACACTGCTGCAGTTACCAAAGTGTGGCACAGTGATCTCAGAAACCCTGCAGGAACTGCCGGGGTGTTTGTGCCCAGCCCCGCACTCACCTCTCAGCGTCGCTGGGGGCCCCGTGCTGTTTGCGCTCCGGGTTGAAGTGAGGGCCAGCACTGGTGCACCCTGGAACACAGCACAGCCATGTGTGAGGGCAGCATTCCCTGCGGGAGCCACTGCAGGGCTGCTGCTCCCAGGGACCCATGAGAAACAGCTCCTCTCCTGTTCCATGTCCTGCTAATCCTGTGGCTGCAAGTCACCTACTACAGCCTCACGAGTCCGAGTAAGCACAACTGCTCCTTCCACAACACCCTGAAACTCAGCTGGAAGCTTTCTTATTTCTTAACACTGACATACCAAAACATTCAAGTGAGTGCTTGGTGTGTCAGATGTTGACCACCACCCTCCCAACACGTTCAGAGTTCTAAGGGAAAGCAATTCCTTGGGAAATGTCATTAATTTCTTAACACAGATTTACAACCACAAAACCCAAGTTCTGCTGCAACAACACTACAGGAAGCTCATTAAACCTGAACAACCGAGAGCTCTTTAAAGCTGAGCAATTCCAGCCGTGACCCAAAAGCCCGGACGGGCAATCTTACCATTCGTGTTGTCACCGAATTCATGGACGTGGAAGCCGTGCTCTCCATCAGCCAATCCAGTGATTTTTCCAGTGACTTTCACTGGTCCATCACCCTTGAAAGGAAAGGACTTATCACCACAAGGACTTTGGCATTACATGGCTCTATGTCAAACCCAGGTCAAGACTCCACCACAAGCCCAGCCCAACACTGCACTGAGCGTTTGCGTTTACTTGGCCACCTCTAACGTATTTCTCTCGTTCCTTATCACCAAGCCTGTTATCTCACCAAGGCTTCCAGAACGATCCTGTACTTCCTCTGGGAAGCGCAAATGACCCCGCAGAGCGCAGATCCTTCGGCGACCAGAAGTGACGGTGCATCGCCGAAGGGCCGCGGCCATTTGGGACCGCAGCTCCTGGATCTGAGCCCGCCCGGCCCCCGGTAGGAGGATGGAGCCCCGGGCAGCGGATCGGCCCCCGGGAGAGGCTCGGCACCCGCCGGGGGAGGCTCGGCACCCCATCGCGGCCCTCACCTGCTGCTCGAAGTGGATGACGCCCTGCACAGCGCTCTCTCCCCGCATCACGCACACGGCCCGCACCGCCGCCATCTTGACCCAACCCCGCCCGCAGCGCCTACCGACTGCGGGCACGCCCCCCCCGGCGCACCGTTTATATAGACTCGGACGGCGGCGGGCGGCCAATCGCGTTGCGCATCTCGAGCGGCCCGGCCAATCACGGCGGGGGAGCGGCGAGCCCTCGCTGAGGGGCCGCGCGCAGAGGTGGTGGAAGGCGCCATCTGGCGGCGAAAGGGGGAAGGTGTGTAACGGGGACCGGGACCGGGACCGGGATGGGGCGGCGGCACATACCCCGTGGGGTTCGCTCCAGCCCGTCCCTGCCGCTCATGGCAGCACCCGGAGCTGTGTCCCGGGGCCGTGTCCCGGTGTCTCCCTGCGTTCCCGGTACCGGCCGTGCTCCGCGGTCCCCCCGGCCGAGCGGGGCCGGCTGCTGAGCGCTCATCCCAGGCTGGAATGCCGTGGTGAAGCTGCCCGGGACAGCTCTGCATTTCGGAATAGCTGCCCTGCCCAGCGGGTGTTTTGAACTTAAATCAGAAGCACAGAAAGATTGTGAACTACGTGGGACTTTAATCATAGAATCATGGAATGGTTTCACTTGGAAGGACCATGGACACTTCCAGGGATCCAGGGGCAGCCACAGCTTCTCTGGGCAACCTGTGCCAGGGCCTCCCCACTCTCACGGCTAGGAATTCCTTCCCAGTATCCCATCTAACCCTGCCCTCTGTCAGTGAGAAGCCATTCCCACCTGTCCTGTCCCTCCAAGCCCTTGGAAATAGTCTCTCTCCATCTTTCTTGTAGCTCCTTCAGTCAGTGGAAGGGGCAATTAGGTCTCCCTGGAGCCCTCTCTTCTCCATCTGAACAATCCCAATTTTCTCAGCCTTCCCTCCCAGCAGAGCTGCTCCATCCCTCTGATCATCTTGATGCCTCCTCTGGACTCTCTCCAGCAGTTCCATGTCCTTCCTGTGCTGTTCCCCAGGGCTGGAGGCAGCTCTGCAGGTGGGGTCTCACCTGAGGGGCACAGGGGCAGAATCCCCCCTCACCTACTGCCCATGGTGCTTTTAGAATTAATTATTTCATCATAATTATTAGTTATAATTAATTTTACTAATTAGCTCTAAGGTCATGGGAGGGTGCACAGGGACTGTTTCACACACCAGACTAGTATGAAATACCTGAGTCATGGCCCAGGTGACATTACTGAAGCAGAGCTTTGTTTGCTTGAGAGCACAGAATCCATTAATACATGGAGAGTGTTTGTCTGAGCAACAGATATGAACTTGTTGTTTAACCCTGGAAAGATGCTGGGAGAGTGGGAGAGCCAGGCAGCTCCCTAACTCCCTAACTAGGAGGCCCCTTGGCACTGTGGGTTAAACTCCTTGGAGTTTCATTCCTGGTGTGCCCAGGGAGAAGAGGCTTGTGAGCAAACAGGTCTGTGCTTGTGGCACAGCACGCAGCACTCTGATCCCTTGCTGCATCAGGAGGGAGAGTCCAGTGCCCTCCAGATGGCTCTCGTTTGATTTAAATTTTTGTAAACTTCTAAATAGCAGCGTCTCCTTTTACTTCCAGTCATCCTTGGCTTCCTCGACCACTTCCTCACTTGCCAGAGCCCTCTCTCAGGGGAGGCACCGTGGCTGCAGGGCTTTCTCTTATGTGTAGTCCAGTCTCCAAACCTGCCCATGTTTTTATCAGACAGGTTTGTTCCTTCCTTCCTGGAAGTAAATGTCAGGATCTGCCCTTTCCGTGTTCTGCAGGAATGCAGGACAAATGGATGGGTAAGAGCCGGATGTCATGTGGAACCATTTGAAGGGATGATTTCAGACTGGTCGTGTTAGTCACTGGTGTGAGGGTGCAGCTGACAGAGCTGGGGACACCCCAGTGGGGACACCGACAGCAGGAGGCTACAGGAGGGATGTGGATTTCAAGGACTAACCCAAGGGTTTGTGTGGTGCCCGTAGGAAGAGATCAATTTCACACAGGGCACACCTTTGAGAGTGTTCTCTGTGATTCTTTTCTTTCACAAGTACAATAGAAACACGAAACTATCAATTACAGGTGTACTCTTTCACATCAGTCCTATACAAGAAGCCAAGGAAAGGCTTTTGTTATGTTTTCTCCCTAATACTTCCTTATAACTCATTTATTTTCTTAAATCTCGACAGTAGGTGAGAAAATCCACCCCCCAAGCAGGTGAATGGGGTGTTTGACAGCACAAACCCCACCATTTGACCCTGTCAGATCAAATGGTGACATGATCATTTTGTTATTTGGAGTATCAGGCTCAAAGCAGGGAGGAAAGAAGAGGAAGTGCATCTTGATTGTTTCTTAATTTGCCACCTTAAAGGGTGGATGAAATAACTCCTGTGTGATGGATGTTAACAGCAGCCTAAGCTGTGCAGACAGAAGGTAATAAACTTCTCAGCAAAATGTGCAAAAGTAACAAAACAATCCAAACTCATATGTCCTGTAGAACTGTGGCCTAAATCAAGGCTAAAGCCTGTGCAGGAACAATTCCTGCGTGAGATTTTACGAAGATTAAAAAATTAAGAGGGAGTTTTGAAGCTTCTGTTTCCCAAGGCAACTGTACCCCTGGTACAAATACATAGTATTTCCTGCTTGTGGTGATTCTTGGGGAAAAATAGAGACTTAAACTGGGACTGGAATGTACACATCCTTCTGGATTGCCTGTTTTTCCAGCTCAGGGGCCGAGTAACCCCTCACACAGAGGTGATGAGCAGTGCCTTCCCTGGGCAGGGATGGGCAGGTTGGACAGTGTTGCCACCTGGAGCTGCTCTGTGGAAAGGTGGAGGCTGCATTTCCATGTGATCACTGGAGAAGACGCCGGATTTGGGAGTCCCCTGATGAGGAGCACAGCACACCCGGGTTTGTTCAGGCTGCACCACGTTACACTCCTGTGTCTTGAATGGTCTGGGAGAGGCTTGGGGGGTGGTTTGTTTTTTTCCTTTAGGATCCCACGTTCTAGGTGCTGGAATTCCCTACTGTCTGACCCCATGTCACTGAGCTCAGCCTCCTACATATCCATGTCTGGCACCATCTGGGATACTCCAGGTACCTCCTCTGGCCTCTCCCTGCTCCACAGGGATTCTGGAGCTGCTGTTCCCTCTGTGCCAGACCCCTGGGCATCCCCAAAGGCGCTCAAAAGTCCACTGGATACCTCTGCTGAGAAACCAAACCAGACCCCAAGGCTCTGTGTTGTCCTGAGCAAGATACTGTGTGTCATTAACATCTTCCCCTTGGCCTGCAGGTGGGTAAAGACACTTCCCTGCCTCCGAGGGGTGCTGGGAGAGGTAATTCCCCGAGTTTCTGTTTGTGTGGCATTTGAAGAAGAACTGTGCTGTGGAAATGATTATTATTTCCCCGGGAACTCTGTGCCGGCGGCTCCCTGGTGCAGAACGTGCCGCTGGAGTGAAGGGGAGCGGTGCTGGTAACCCGGGGCTGCATGTGATTAAAGGAGTGTCCGCAGGGAATCTCCGCGTGGAGCAGGCAAGATTAAACACCAGTCACTCCTACAGCTGCACTGAGCCGATCTTTGTGCCGCCGGTCCCTCTCCCGCCACCGCCCCACGGGCTGCGGACACGTGGGACAGGAGCCTCGGAGGAGACGATGTGTAAATGTTGATCGGGAGCTTCGCACCCAGCGCGGGGTGGGAGCTGCGCCTTCCCACACCCTGCCGGGCACGGGGCTGCACAGGCTTTGCTTTGCTTCTCTTGGCTTGGTTGGTTTGTTCCTTATTCACATTCACCGAGGGCTGGAATTGAAGTATTCCAGGCAGTGCCAAAGCTGTGCATGTTTCCCCGTGGCTGAAGCTGGGAGCACAGAGCAGCTCTGGTGACCACAGGACGGCCAGGATGGATGAGAACAGGGGTTCCGGGAACTCCCCGGTGTTTGCAGACAGGACAGTCTGCTGCGGCCCAGGGGGATGAGTGGTATCAAACCAACTTGTGCGGAAAGCCAGGAGTTTTAAATGGCTTTTGAGATGTTAGCTGGAGGGTGGAAACACCTCTGAAACTGGTGGAAGACAGAACATTGTCCACAAAGCTCATCTGATTTATTTTTTTCTAAAATGAGGGACTCTCAAAATGTTTATGCACTCAGGAATGTTATTGTGGCCACTGAAAGGCACCTCAAGGAATGCAAACAGAAACACTCTGTGTATAAGTATATATATTAGGAATATATATTTAAAACATCAGGATAAAAATCGATGAAGTCCCGAGAAAGCTTGTACATTTGCATATATATATAACATATAACAACTGAATAAGGGTTTCATTCACAGCATTGAAAAAGAAAAGCTTGCTCTTAGATATTTTTGCCAGGTTTTTATTTGTAAAAGTCCTTATAGGGTAACTACACTACAAACTTTGCAAATCCCAGCCCACTGAAGTGTGTGCCAGAGGTGACTTCCATAGGGTTTCATTTGCATATTCTTTTCAGACACAAACTGCCCTGCACTCTCATTTTGGCCACATTCACAGCAGGACCTGGGTGAGGTGGTTTGAATTTATTATGTTTTTTTCTTAACTTAGCTGTGTTGGGCAATCCTGGAGAAGCAAAGTACAAAGCCCAAGAGGAAATGCTAATTAAAACACAATTAGAAAATAAATGATTCAACAGGCTAAACTATCCTGTTTCTGCAGTGGGAAAGCAAGGAGGACAAACAGAATGTAACGGGGTAGGTGTCCAGAATAATAAAAATGTGGTTTTATTTGGAGTTTTAAACACATGGTTTCTTCTGTGGGAGCTCTGGGTGGTCGGGGGGTTCCTTCCCAGGCACTGAGCTGGGCTGTCCAGCTGTCAGTAGGAATGAGGCTTCGGGGTGCTGGGTTGACACAGGCAATTCCTAAGTGGGAATGCAGCTGTAAAAGGCATCACCCACGTATTTCCCTACAATTCCACAGCACCGTATCACTAATATTTGTGTGACCCCTCTGCACGTGTTTGGAGGTGTTTCCACGGGCCTCCAGCCCTGCCAAAGGGGCAAAGGGCAGGGCAGGAAAAGGGCTGCAGACTTTGCACTGTGGCTCTTGGCTGGGGTGCTCTGTGAGAGGGCAGGACAGCTCATGGCATCATGGAGTAAGGCCAGAATCCCAGGATCACTGAGGTTGGAAAAGCCCTGCAGGATCACCGAGCCCACTCTGTGCCCCATCCCCACCTTGTCCCCCAGCCCAGAGCACTGAGTGCCATATCCAGTCCTTCCTTGGACACCTCCAGGGATGGGCACTCCAACCCTCCCTGGCAGCCCCCTCCAAGGCCTGACCACCCTTTCCATGGAGAAATTCCTCCTGATGTCCAACCTGAGCCTCCCCTGGCACCGTTTGAGTCCGTCCCCTGTCATCCTGTCCCTTGTTCCCTGGGAGCAGAGCCCGACCTCCCCAGCTCCCCCCTTCTGTCAGGGAGTTGCAAAGAATTCCAGGTCCCCCCTGACCGGGTACAACATTTTGGGGCATTGCTTCACAGAGAATGAGTTCTGGAAACTTTCTAAAGAAAACAGAAATAGGGCAGGAAAAATCGTGCTTAACACAAGCCGGATACAACGTGTGGTTTCTTACACTTTTTCCATGTAATCCTGGGCCCCGGCGGCTGCAAAAACCTGTGTGTGAGTGGCTGTAAACAGTGCGGGGAGGGTTTGGAGGTAACGTTTGCTGAAGGCAGTGCAGGTTTATCTGGCTGGCAAGTGCCCGGCGTGTGCCACTGGGTGGCAATAGTGCTCCAGGCAGGTTGGACAGACCCTTCCTCGGTGCTTCTCTTTCGCAAAAACACCGGAAAATTTGAAGTAGCGACCCAAACCAGTCTGTCATTCTCTGAAATGAGCAATGACATTGAAAGAAAGACTTCAGTATCACAAAGTGACAACAAACAGGGACTGGAAGCCAAGCGCTTGGCCGCCTCGTGTGTGTGCCTGTGACATGAGCAATCCCTGGGGAAGCTCGGACTCTGCCATTCTCCACAGAACTCTGATTTCACAGATCACTTCCCTCGCAGCGGCAGTGAGCACAGATAACAGCGTTTGTCAAAAGAGAGGCTGAGGTGGGCAATAATTCATCACATGCCTTCCTCGTTTACATAATCCTAGAGGCACGAGGATGTGATCCTACATTAGCCTCGCTGCAGCCTGACAGAAATACCAGCTGAAAAAAACCTGAGAAGGCATTATTATGGTTTTTGAAGCACGTAAAGGCCAGAGAGAGCTTCTCCAGTGGACTATAAGGGCTAATGGATATTTTGCACTTAGGGAACTGCAGACCATCCTCACTGAAGTTCATACCAAGCAGCAACACTTGTTTTCTGTGTATAGAGTTCAGGGTCTGACAACCAGCCTGAATTGTTTTTGCTTAAAAGCCAGGAAAAAAAATCTTTATTACATTGTTCCTCCAGTTTTCAAAGGGAAAAAGAAGGTCTGGGTTGTGGCAAACATCTTTTTTTAAGCTACAGGCAAAAGTGACAGGAACATTAAGTAGCAGGGATGAAGTTCCAAGTACAGAACAAGTCCTAATTCAGCCCAGTTTGGATGGCCTGGTTTGGACTGTGGAGGTGAGGAATCCTTCTGCTGTGGGCAGGACAAAGAACATCAGCAGCACCACCCTGAAAGGATGCACTGGTAACAGTCTGCAACTGCTTTCAAGGAACAGTTTCCCTGCTTTTTAACTCCTTTTTCAGTTTTCCACTTGGAATGTCCCCTGGAGCTGCTGTCTCTCAGGTACAGGCGTGCACTGCTCGGGAGTACGAGCATTCTTTTGTGTGGAGGAGAACTATCACAACGAG
Organism: Calyptomena viridis; assembly: GCA_013390005.1. Lineage (NCBI taxonomy): Eukaryota > Metazoa > Chordata > Aves > Passeriformes > Eurylaimidae > Calyptomena > Calyptomena viridis. Next base: position 168,973 of record WEIV01025307.1, on the reverse strand, counting down.
AAAAATGCTCTGTTTACACATAATTAATTTTACAAACGGGGAATGTCTGGAGTAGAGACAGAGCTTTGCTTTTGAGTCTTCCTCACCCGTACAAATTCTTCCATGAGGAATGCTGTGCCGTGTTTGCAGTCATGGAATTAGCACCTTTGCAGAGAGTTTTACTGTATTCATTGAGAACTGCCAGGTTGGGTTTTTTCCTGACTGAGCTGCTCATGTATGCCCCTCTCAAAACCAACTCTGTTTCGTGCAGCTCAGTCATTCATGCACTTGGGATCTTCATAGGAAGGGGTTTTACTTCTGCTGCATTCCCCGAAAACAAAGGTGTTGGGCAACTGGTGTTTAGCAAGGGGAGTTTCCAGCTCAGGCCTGTGTTCTGCTTCCTTTTAGGAATTTTTGGAGGAAACTGAACTTTTTATGCACATAATCCCTGCGAGCCAAAAATAACAACTCTTAAATTAGCACTGAGTAGGTGGAGGGTACAACCAGCACACGGGCTTGGCACAGCAGTTGGGGTATGTAAATGGAGAGACAGGACTTGACAGGCAGAATAACTGGAACTGTCAGGTGACTAATGAATTTCACCCGTTGAGGCCCTGGAAAAGTAGCACATGAGGTGGGATTATTTAAAATGTGCCCATATTAGCTGGCATAAGCCCCAGGTCTGCCCACATGTGCCCAGCTGCGGGAGCTGCAGCAGGGGAGGGCTGGCACTGGGACACACACACACGCTCCTCCTGGGCTGCTGTTTGTCCCTGCAGCGGGTGCAGCCTTTGGCCTCTCTTTCCTCTGCTGGTGCTGACAATGCTCCAAGGGCTGGAGCGCCCCTGCTATGGAAACAGGCTGGGAGAGCTGGGAGTGTTCACCTGGAGTAGAGAAGGATCCAGGGAGACCCTAGAGCCCCTGCCTGTGCCTAAAGAGGGCTTATAAAAAGGAGAGAGAGCGACCTTTCATACATCAGGGAGTGATAGGACAAGAGGGAATGGCTTCCCACTGCCAGAGAACAGGGTTAGATGGGATATCAAAAAGAAATCCTTCCCTGTGAGGGTGGGGAGGCCCTGGCACAGGGTGCCCAGAGAAGCTGTGGCTGCCCCATCCCTGGAAGTGTCCAGGGCCAGGTTGGACTGGGCTTGGAGCAACCTGGGATCGTGGTAGGTGGCTCTGCCCTTGGCAGGGGGTGGCACTGGATGAGCTCTAAGGTCCCTTCCAACCCAAACCATTCCATGATTTTATCATTCCATGACCTCCCTTTGTGGCCCCAGTTGTGACAGAGGTGGCCAAGGGCCAGAGTTGTACACTGGTCTGGGCACCAGGGATATCCCTGGGATCCAGAAGATTTTGCCATGCCACCTCCAGGCTGGGGAGAGACATTTGTTTATAGGGTGGTGGACACCTTGAAGTTGTGGTTTGGATGCAGCTGATTGTGAGCTGTGAACCCAACTGGTGTGGCTGCCCCTCGCTCGGGTTCCTACCACAGCTCCGAGGGGCCACTTGACTTGCTGAACTTTCCTAATCCAGGGCTGGAGCTCACTATTAAATTTTAATAAAACCTCCTGGCTGAATCAATGGGGACATTTACCTGAAAATCAAACTCAGGAAAGGCTCTGCATTTAATCTTGCTGATTAAATGCTGTGACTAAAGTGCTTGGTGTGGTAATGCCATTTAAAACCTGCCATTAATTAATCTATGGCTTGATGAAGAAAACTGGCATTTAATATCTGGGTTTGATTTGCAAGCAACATATGACTAATGAGGAGATAGTTGAGATTTTGTATTTGCTTTTTGAAGGTAGAACAAATACCCAGTACTGAAAAATAAATATTCTTTATTGGATATACACTGAGTTGGTTTGGATTTCCCCACCCTGACTTTGAAAGGTGATGAGGCGGTGCTTCCACCTTCTTGTGTTGAAAAACACTTCGAGTTCAGACACGGCTCATGTTTATTTATTAGTGCATTATAAAATGTGCTTATCCAGGCTTGAGCTGAGTCATGGCTTAACAAAACCCACGTGCTTTGGCAGCCAGGGCAGAGCCTGGGTGCTCTTTGTGGGCTGACCCGTGTCCTGTCGAGGAGAGGCTGTGCACGAGGTATGGTGGGACCTCTGCCTTCAATTCCCTCCAAATTCCCTCCAAATTCCCTCCAAATGGCCGGCACAGCCCAGGAGCAGCCTGGCACAGGGGAACAGCTGCTGTTTGGGACTCGGAGCCATGGGAGAGCTGCTGGCACTTGTGGGGCTCTGGTGGGCGGTGGAGGGGGAATGTGGCAGGAACAGTGTTGTCCCAAAATAGGTTCTTTCCCCCCGTGTGCCAGAGGCTGATCTCACACAGCACTGAGGTGTTCGATTAATTTCCAGTTCAGCACAGAAAAGGGGTGCTGGATGGCAAATCCACAAAGGTACCACAACCACCAAAACTTTTCGCTATTTATACGCTGCATGAAACAAAGGCATTGATGTTCATTGGCTACAAGTTACATAGTTCCCTTATTAATTAGTATTCTGCCTTCTGCTGTTAATGATTCTCTCGTGCTAACTAGTCCCATGCTCCGTCTTTCCCTTCTTCTGGCTCCGTGGGTTTGGTGGTCGTGACTTTGGAGCTGATTTCAGCACAATTGCTGAGTTGTCTTTATTAGTTTCTTCCTTATTTTGGGGGTTCTGCCAAATGTCCCTGTGGCCCGTGAATTCTGCATTCCTTGTGCCCACGATCAGTGGTACATCCTTCTTCCCACGCTTTGTTAACCTCCCCTTGGTCTGGGATCATCCGAACGTGTGGAGCCCTAAACCTTAGCAAGGAATTTGTCATTCTAACGTCTGGACATCATTTAGAGCTTGTTGGCTGTTGTTTCACGGATTCAGTGTCCCTTCTTGTTGATTAGGCTTGAAAGTATACACAGAGCAGAGAACAGAATTTCTCAAGGAAATTTTTACGTATTTCACATTTGCAACAGGCAGAGCCGGGGACAGCTCAGCACGGCCCCTGCGGGCTTCGAGGGGGTCGCGACCCGTGAGGGGACGGTGCCTCGGGCGGTCGGGCCCCTTCCCCTCAGGGGGTTCGGACACTTCCTCGCGGCGGGGGACACGGCGGTGGGATGGCGGGTCTGCAGCCGTGAGGGCAAGCGGTGCCGAGGGTATGGAGCCATGAGGGGTCGGCGGTGCCGAGGTTCGGGGTCCGTGAGGGGACGGCGGTGCCGAGGGTATGGAGCCGT
>WEIV01025307.1:11318-165196 GCA_013390005.1 Calyptomena viridis | reverse complement strand
GCCGGTGCGGCGGCGGCCGCAGGTGAGCGGGGTGTGCCCGGTGAGGAGCCGCCGTGGGCAGCGGTCACCGCAGACACGGCACAGCCGGGGAGCTGCGGGCTCCCGAGGGATGCTCCCAGCCCCGGCGCCCATGGGAAGCGCTGGCACGAGCCCGGTCTTAATAGAGTTGCAGCGGCGAGTGGAATTCCAGCGCTTCCACATTGGATTGGGAAGCGCTGGGAGAAATTGACTTGCTGTTCGTCATCATTGGTCCCTCGTTCCCACTTTGTCCTCGGCATCCAGAGGACTCTGGGCTATTGAAAACTGGCTGGGGCTAGGGAGTAGATAGCACTTATGGATTGTTTATCATTTTGGTGTGTACGAAATTCTGATTAAAGAAAGTGTTGGGATAAATCAGGAGAGGCTGAGGTCCATGGAGTGATGACTTGGGTGCCTGTGATTAGAGCGTCTTTCCCCCCTCCTGTACTATCAAAATGCTCTTGTCGTTTTCAATAACACTTAAATGCTGTGATGTAAATGATTGAACAAGGGCATACGGGAGCTCTCTTCACCTTTACTGTAAGAGTCCAATCCCACAAGGAACAACTTCCTGCCACCCTTCCTGGCTTGGCATCTCTTGGAGTCTCCCTGCTGAGTCCTTGCTCCTGTCCCTGGCTGCCCTTCCCCTGGCAAACCCACCCTGGTCAGGCAGAGTGTTGCTGTTGGATTGCACATAACTGTTGTCCTTGCTGCTTCCCGGTGAGCCCCCGTGGATGGGACAGTCCTGTGGCTTTCTGAAGGTGCACTGACCTTTGCAGGCATTGTGGCTTTCTCTCTCAGCTGTTGCCTGAATTGCCCTTGTGTGCTTTGATTTGGGGCCAGTATGTGCCCAGGTCCTGGGAAGTGTCTTGGAGAGGGATCATCACCCTGGGATTTTGTGTCTGCTGATCGTGGCAATCAATGTGCTACACTTGCACCTTCATCGTGCTTGGGGGAAAATATGATTTTGGAATGGGTGGGGAATGAATGGGACTGTTTTTTGCTTCTGGGTCCTGGAATGGTGGAGGTGGAAGAGGAATGTGGCTCACCTTGGCTTTGTGTACCTCCTCCTGTTTTGGCTGTGGGACTTGCCCCAAAGTCATGGTTCTTACGGAGGAAAAAGCTATTTCCTCCTCCAACAGCAGAGCAACTTGAAAATGCATGTTTTTAGAGATTCTCCCAACAGGGGTTTATTCTGCAGCCTTTTTGTTCTTGTTATTCCTGCATTAATAATCCAGCTGTGCTTTCTGGGATATTAAAGGCAATATTCTGGAGTCCTTAAACAAATGCTCATGATGTTTAATGGGAACTGACTTTGGGATCTGGCCCTACATAATCTCAGGTGATGCTAACTGTAATTTGCCTCAAGGGAGACAGGATAAACTTGTGTTGGAAATGGCCTTTTCAGCATCTCTGGTTGCTCGTGACCGAAGCAGAATCCAGTGACTGCTGCCCAATGTCTCTCCAGTGCTTCATCTGGTTTTCCTTGGAAGAGGAAAGACAATGCTGGTGGGTTTTTTTCTCTTAGAGATGATCATGTTGTGTAGTTATGGAGTGGCCAGGGACGCTGGACAAGCCTGGTGAGGCCTTGCTTGAAGGGATCAGTGCTTGTCACAGGGGAAAAACAGTGTTTGTGACTACCAGGGGTCTGTTTGTGAGGAGAAGTTCTTGTGCTGTAGTGAGGAGCATGGTATAAATAGCAGTGCTGAGGTTTAGCCACTGAATTCAAAGTTATGGTTTCCACAGCAACCAGCACTCAGACCGTGGTTTTGTGTGTGGAATATTTCCCCCTCTTTTAAAAAACCCCCACATGTCTGCCTTCTGGTGTTGTGCTGTGTCCATCCTCCTCTGAGAACACCCCACGCTCCTTCCTCCTACTCCGTTTTTGAGTGTCCCCCTCCTGCTTTCCTTCTGCCAATGGCTGTTGTCTTGGTCCATTCCCAACTCCAGGCTTCCTGCTGCCTTCCCCTGGGCCAGGAGATCCCGGCCTGGTCACCGTGTTCCTTTGTTTTCTGAGTGCTCCCTCTGGTACCAGTGTTTCCTTCCAGCTGTGCCTGGGATGTGATGGGCACAGCCTTGCTTTGAATCCTTGGCATATCCCTCAAATACCCACAGGATTTCCCATCTCTCCCTGACCCGGAGGGTTGTTATCTCAGTTCTAGATCCACGTGCCCTCCTGGCTCTTGCTCAGTCACTTTTGCAGCTCAGACAAAACGAGAACTTGCCCATTTTGTGAAGGATCCTGGGATGTGCCCTTCCTGTGGGAAGTTGAGGATGCAGTGCTTGTTTTTATGAATGTTCGTCATACGAATGTGCAACGTTGCTAGAGTGGTTTCATTTATAGCCAGGGGGTTGATGTATCTACACGTTGTGTCCAAGTTACAGTTTCCAGAGCAACTGGAGCAGCTTTGTGTCTTGGAAGACTGTTAACTAAAGCATGAAACATCACATCGAATTTTCCTTTCTGAAATTCTGTGATTTCAGCTACTCTTAAAAACGCAGCTGTGCTTATCTGAGAGCGTGTTTAAAAGCCTTGAGTGACCAAGCAGATCTTCAGATAGGTACCTCTGCCAGGAGAGCAGGAATGGGAAAGGTCAGCCCCCGAAGTAAATTATCCTTAGATTACAGGAGGGATGCAGGGATGGGGCAGGGTCAGGAGGGGCCACGTGAGGAGCAGCTGAAGCTGACTCGTTATTACCTTTCCTTTCCCCTCTTCTTTGGCTGCCTGTTGTGGAACTGGGTCCCTCTTGCACTGTCTCACAGACACTCCTCAGTGTAATGCCAAGGACCTCGGAATCACAACAGCTCAGTTTCCCATTGGAACTCAATTTGAGTCAATGTTACTTTCAAAACAGTAGACGGATCTGCCTTGTTGGTTTCTCCTTGCTCTGGGAAGGGTTTTGTCAATAACAGGCTTGTCCTTCCCTTAGAAATGGCCCTGCTGGGTACTCGGATTGGTTTGAGCAATGATGCTGTAAATGCTTCGTAGGTTACTTGAGGAACTCAGCCAGGAGACTTTTAAGTGTTGGCTTATATAAAAAGGAATTGCAGAGAGAACGTCTCAGGGGTCTTCCTCTCTATTTTTGTTAGTAACCTTCCAGCTCAGTGTTTTGCTTTTTATATATTTAATATGTATATAATGTTCCATTGATGCTGCCGCCTGTAACAGCACTGTCAGCAGCCTATGGGTTTTACTTAATGAAATGGAGGAATCATTCTTCTCCTACAAGATGTTTTTGAAATGAAATTTAAACCCAAACCTTGTGATCTTTGGTGTGCTGCCCAGATTATAGAAACAAAATGATTGAAACAGCAGCTGGCAGTGGCTTGAAGTGAGCTGGAATACTTTGAACTCCTCCCCGGGTCTCTTTAAGTGAAGGTGGGGATTTTGTTTTCTCTGTGCTCAGCCCAACCTTTGTGATACAGCACAGACCAAGGAGGGATTTTAGTGTGGAGGGAGTTCAGCTCGTTCCCATGGGAGCAAAGTTGCAGGGGGCTGGGAAGTCGCTCCCAGACTGTTTATCTTCCAATTGGGAGGCCTCCGGTGCTGCTTGGGCACACCCCATGTCTTTGGCCAGTGAGGTAGAGGAGGACAAAGTGAAGATCGAAGAAGAAAGGAGAGGTTATTTTCCATGTGTTAGTGATGAGAAGGGATGGTCTGGTCCAGAGCACTGGCTGTCACACTTAGGGGAGAGCTCCTCAAATACTGCTTTCCCCCAGACACTGGTTTTGGGTTTGAAAAAAAGTTTGAAAGTTCTGTCCTTTCAAACTAGGGAAAGGACCAACTTTTTACAAGGGCTTTGTGCTTGTTGGAAACAATAATTTCACCTCCTGGTTTGGAAACACTTCTCCCAGTAGCAGCAAGTCTGTATTTTGAGTTTTGCAGCCCAGACTGTAGTAACAAATACTTGGAACACCTGTGGTCGCAGTTGCCTTGTGCATGAGAGGATTCTCCCGTATCACATTATTCAGCACGTCGTTATGTCTGGTTTTCCCCTTCACATGCTCTGTTTCTAAGATTAGTGCAGTTTTCCTCCTCATGGATAAATAATTTAAACACCTGGACTGATTAAATGCATGCATGCGAGCTCAGAACAGTTGTGACTTTTTTCTTTTGATTCTAAGACTGACTCGTCTGAAGAAGATTCAAAGCAACTGAAAATAGCTTCATCACAGAAACATCAGGCACGACTTGAGCGTTGTCACCAACGTGCTGTGGATTCCGGCAGTGGGCATTTGCCTTCCCATTAGCGACATCTCACTGAACGCTCGGGGGTTTATTGGCAACTCGTTTGCTCTGCCTAATTGTGAGCCTTGCTGGAGGGCAGGACTGTCCTCCCCGTGGCAGTGCTCGTGTGACAGAGCTGTCCAAGAGGTTTGGGAGCCACGTTTGGCTCATCAGAGGGCTCATGTCAGGTGCTGCAGGCACATGTGGGTGGAGGAGTTGCAGCAGTGCTTCCCTATCTGAAAGAAGTCCTTTCTGCTTTCTTTCCAAAATGCCATTCCCAAGAGGAACAGCTCTCCTGCTTTCCCCATAGGTGCTCCACAGCTGCCTGTGGAGAACTGCAGCCCAAACCAACCACTTGAGGAAAGAAGTGTTTTTCCCTCTTGCCATCAGTGCTCAGACTGGCTGACAAACAGCACTCTGAGACGACTGGAGTTTCCTCTCCCTTTGTTGTAAAAAATGCTCTTAGCAACTACCTTTATAGAGCAGCTGCGTGTCTCTAGGCTCGAGTTAAACCACAGCTGGAAGACATCTCTCATCTCTCACTCAAAACATCTTATATCGAGAGATTTAAAACCTCATACCAGAAAGCTGTGGCGGAATTCTTTGCCCACGATTTTTCCTGCTACACCAGCACTACTCTGCAGGACCACGAATACCTCAACTGCCTGTGTCTTGTCTGTCATCCTTGCAGAGGGAAGTGCACAGAAAACTAGCGTGGTAGGAAGGTTTCACTTGGCATGGATTTTTTGATCATCCTCCTCCCTTTTTTAAAATGTTTAGATTTTACAGTAGCCTCGTGGGTTTGTCATTGCTTCAGTCCTCTGCCTGGCTTTCCACCTGCCTTTAGCAGCAGTCCTGAGCCATACACCAGGCTCTCTGCAAGCCAGGGCAATTCCTACTTGGATCCAGTTCCTGCTTGTCAGTCGGACCCATCCATTCATGTAGCAGCAGGCATTTTTTGTTGTTTCAAATGATCCCTTACCTTAGCCCATCACATATAGTGCCCTTTGCTTTTTCCAAGGCAGGATCCATGCCTGCCTTTCCTCCTTGGCATGGTTTGGGGATGAGTGGCCTCTCCAGCCCCTCCACTCGGTCCCTGCACTCTCCTCTCTGCAGGTACTTTCCCTGTAACTTCCTGACATCGGTCACCAGTGAAGCCTCAGACAAAAGGCATCTCCCTCTGTGTCCAGCCAGTGCTCCAGCACGGCTCTGCTTGGCTGCATCAGCTGCTCAGCTCAGTTTGCTTGGGGAAAACATGGCTTGAACTTTTAGTGCTGCTTCCTGACCACCCAGAGAGCTCCTGTGGAGTTTTGGTGCTGTCTGGAGCTTTGATGAAAGCCTTAATTCATGCCTTATATGCACTTCTGCATTCCTTCCTGCAGGAATGGCAGGAGGCCTCTGTCTGTGGACCATTGTTGGAGTTTGGGCAGGTGCCTGTGTGACACGATTTTAGATCTGCTCTCCACTGACTGTGTGACAGGTCACCTGAAGCTTCCATTTGGCTTTTGGATGACAGGACAATGCATTTTCAGAGTGTTTTCACACCAGGACATCGACCTGTTTGAGGAAGTCTAGAGGAGGCCATCAGGGTGATCAGAGGGATGGAGCAGCTCTGCCATGAGGAAAGGCTGAGGGAATTGGGATGGTTCAGCCTGGAGAAGAGAAGCTCTGGGGGGACCTATCTGTGGCCTTCCAGGACCTGAAAGGAACTGACAGGAAAGATGGAGAGGGACTATTTATAAGGGCCTGGAGTGACAGGACAAGGGGAATGGCTTCCCATTGCCAGAGGGCAGGGTTAGATGGGATATTGGGGAGCAATTCTTGGCCATGAGGGTGGGGAGGCCCTGGCACAGGTTGCCCAGAGAAGCTGTGGCTGTCCCTGGATCCCTGGAAGTGTCCAAGGCCAGCTTGGACAGGAAGTGGAATGTGTCCTTGCCCGTGGCAGGGGGTGGAACAAGATGAGCCTTAACGTCCTTACAGCCCAAACCATTCTTGACCATTCCATGATTCTGTGAACATAAACCCTGCTACCTTCACTTGTTGCTCATAAAATACATTTCCTGACTTGGTCGTCAGTGGGAAAATCATCCCAGGTGTGTGAGCCTTATGGCAGATCTGCTGATGAAGTCACTGGGTTTGGGATACTGCCCTGTGATTTGGAAAACTTTGTTCTGTTGCTGTGGGTTTTAACAATGGGATGGCTTTGTGCTGTTCTTTTGCTAAGGGGGAGTTGTGAGGAGCTGACAGAATTACCTGCCAGCATAATTAAATGCATAGCTAAGTGAATATAAAAAGACCAGACAAGTAAATTGCTTTTGTACAAATAGCCTTTTGTCTTGTGTTTTTTATTGAGGCTTGCCAAAGTGCGAAGATCCCTCTGTGAAAATAAGGTGAGCAATTAGTATTAATTGATTTGGGCTTTAATACCAGCTGGGATGAGGCTCAGTGTGGCCATGTGTGCAATTCCAGGAGAAACTGATTGCATTTTCTCTTCCATGTATAGCTTTCTCTTAAACTGCTAGTGAAATTCCATCACTAATGAACAGGATGTTCCACCGAATGTGTGTTCAACTTGGAATAGTTATCAAGTGTCTTTTTGGGACCCCTTTTCCTTGCCAGCCCCCTCCTTTGCTGGGAGTACACTCTCAGACTGAGATAGTAAGAGTTCTGTATTCCTGTATTTCTGTATTTGTCTTTGGAGAATATTTTGCATGGAATGGCTGGGATTTTTTTGTGTGTTTCGCCTTTGGTAGCAATTACTGCTGCTTGCATTTGTGGCTTCCAGTCCAGAACAAAGCTGGTTTGTGTGTCTGGCCAGTGGTAATTGTTGACAGTTGATAATGTTGGAGACCTCTCATTGTGGCTGGGTTCTGAATTATGCCAACTGCTGCTGAACCCAAATTATAGGGGTTTAGTTTTGGCTTCAGGGCTCCCATGTTGGAGTATTTTCTTTCCTCTGGTAATAAACTGAAGAAAAAGTCAGTGTTTGAGTTCTTTCCTAAACCTGCCAAGCAGGACGCAGAACAAAGTGTTGCAAAAAGTGCCTGAATTCTATTCTTACCCTTGTCTGCTCTCAGACTTTTCCTGGTTACACTGCATGGGTAACATCGTGTAGGGTGGTTAAACTCATTCCCTGCCCATTTAAATCTGCACTGTATGTTAGGTGCAATGTATTGATGAAGAGGGGAATTGCTGGGGGCTCTGAATATCCAGAACCACTTAAACCCCAGCCCAAGCAGCTGGATGGGGGGGTGGCTCCCCAGAGAGACCCTGAGCATGGGAATCTCTTGTAGCTTTGCATGAGGCAACCTTTGTTACCTGGGTGTTTTCCTATCTCTTCTCTCGGTTACAGTTTCGTGAGCAGGGTGATCTGAAAAGGAACATGTCATTTAGGGATGCTTAGGTGGGACATCAGGAGGAATTTCTTCACAGGAAGGATGATGAGACATTGGAAGGGGCTGCTCAGGGAGGTGGTGAAGTCAGTGCCCCTGGAGGTGTTTGAGGACGTGGCACTCAGTGCTCCGGGCTGAGTGACAAGGTGGTATTTGGGCAAAGGTTGGACTCAGTGATCCCAGAGGTCTTTTCCAACCTTAATGGTTCTGTGATTTATAAATGTGTGGGAATGGTGTTTGCCCATAAGTGATTAGGAGATTAGTAATGGACTAATTGTAGTTATTGCACTGGAATGCTCCTAATGTACCTGTGTCCTGTCTGAAAGGGTTGAGTCTTGCTCATGTGTCAGAGTGCTTGTTTAGCTTTGGGAGATTGTTTGTTGGCAATTCACATTTCCATCCTTGTTTCTCAAACTAAAACTGTTTAGCTTTCAACTTCAAATTGGTCTGAAGTTTTTACTTCTCCACGTGGAAATCGTTTGTTAGCAACACATGATTTCGGTGGAATGTTGTGTTGTGCATCACAGGAAGGCTTCAGAAGGTTGTGAGATTTGGAAAAGCAGTTTTCCTTTGGCCACTTTTGTGTGTCTGGAGGTACCTGCTGGGGCATGAGCTGAAGGTGAGCTCAGCCTGGATGAACAAGGCAGTTCTTTGTGCAGCCTCCTCTTCCTATGGGGGCTTGTGAATACATTATCACATCATATTTACATTTTCTACTATGAAATACATAGTGTGGAAGGCAACTAAATAGTGCCAGTCCCCTCTTCCTGTGGATGAGTATAAGAGCAGGACAGGTGCTACTGACACTCCTCCAAAATGCTCTCCTAGCAGTGTGCATTTAGGGGATTTTGCAGACTATTTGTCTTTAGCAGCTTTTTTTTCAGAGCAAGCTTCTCACTTCATTTCTGACATTCTGGACTCATTTTTGTGATGGCTTCTTGAATTTGTTTCTGGGTGATATGAACTTGAAAATTGGCAATGTCATCATCATATATCTCATGTGTCAGGTGTGTGTTATGTGGCTTGTGACAGGTCAGGACAAGGCTGGGATGGTCAGTCACCAGCAGTCATCAGTGTAGCTGATGGCCAGATCCATGCTGTGGGTGGGCTGGTTTGTTGTTTGGGGGGTTTTGTGCCTCAGGTGAAGGATGAATTAATTGCACGGCTAAAAGCTGCAGTGGGCCGTGCACAGCTTTGTGAAGGCAGTCACTGGGGCTTGTGACCGTGGGGGTACTTGGTGGCTCACTCATTGCATGACTCACTGCAGTTTGCCTGGGCCATCTGTGGGAACACACCGCAGGCTCCTCATCTTTACACACCTGTGGGAGAGAATGGATAACCTTCTTTCCCACCGAGCGCAGACAGCCAGGTGCTGCTAGAACAGTGTCTTTTTGGAGGCATTAAAGGGGTCTGTGTTTCTGGGGGAGTTAAGAAGTGCTGGGATCTGATCTGTCTCCCAGGTGAAGTGGAACATATTGTATGTGCCAATGCATGTCTAAAGAGCAGGGTGAGAATTGCTGCTGGTTTGACTTGGTGGCATATCGAGATGGAAGGTTTGGAGGAGTGCATAGGCTCCAGTGCCTCAGTGGGACACACTGTTTGTTCCTTGCTAATCCGAGCCCCAAACTGAGGTCACATTGTGTGGCACCATAAAACATGTCCTGTCTTAGCCTAAGTGGGTAGGATGGTTCATATTGATGGAGTTCCTCTGGTTTGACAATAAAACTTAATCCAGCCTTAAATCTTGCCTTTCCAGTTAGATATGGCAGTGTCAGTCCTCAGTGGATGCTTTCCTTTAAAATTGCCTCTCTTGTGCTCCGTGGAATAAGATCATTTCTACCCTTCTAAGCGTTTGAAAGAGATTGAACCAATTTGTCTTTAGCCAACCTGTGCCAATGTTTTCTGTATTTGAAATACTGTTTCTCCTAGCTCAGATTAAAATGTTGAATTTCCTATTCTCATTTAACTTAAAAGCATTTTGAAATTCAGGGGCTGAAAGAGTGCCAAGGTAGAGCTATTTTGTGTAACTTCTTTTTACAGAATAAGATACAACTTGTAGAAATCCTCAAGAGAGTTTAAACACTGATAGCTGTCTGTCCATCTATATAGCTAAAGCTGCAGTGATGTCAAAGTGATTGTCAGAACCAGGGTTTCTCCTTTGAAATTCATCCAGGGTTTGTTCTGGTGTTTGGGTCTATTTTTATCTCCCTGTCTTGTTATCAGAGTCCTGCTGCCACTTACTCTGCCCTCTTTGTACTGGGGTTGCAATACCTGCTCCTACTCCAGAGGCCTAAAGTAAACATGCTGCTACTTCGGTTCAAGCAGTGTCTTGAGTTTTATTTTGAGGTGAATATAACCCATCGTACCCCTCAGTATTTATTTGTGTTCAAGTGGTGTCCGGCTCGTGACCCAGAGGCCTGGTGTGCTTAAGCATTTCGGATTAAAATAGTGTCTGTGTCATAAAGAAAATAAATGCAAGTACCACAGGATGCTGTGCCCCATGGTTCAGTTGCAATGACCCTGCCAGGGGCTCACTGTGCACTGTGTAAGGAGAACAAGGAGTCACCTGCTCACTCTGGTACCTCTGTTATCTGCCACAGTGAGCAAAGCTTCTCCTCGTCCCTGGAATGTGGCTGCTGCTCCAGGCGTGGCAGCCAGCCCTAACCAGGGCATAGGGCCCCAAGGCTGCTGAGGGGGGTCCCATGAGAGTCCCTGTGCTGGGGGCTCTGGGGGGCTCTGTGGGTTTGGGTTTTTTCCCCTGCTGTCTTTTGGTCCCTTCAGTTCTGGAAAGCTGGTCCTAGAAACGAGGCTGCTGAGCTTTCTTCAAGTAGCTAATTAAATATGCGTTTAAGCTTGTGTGTGTGAGACGCTGGCCAGCCGAGCTGTAATGGGATTGTTCCGGTCGTTTTAACTGTGCTGATCTGACTTGTGTGGAGGCTTCAATACAGGGCAGCGCTGGGGAGCAGACTTCCCTTGGAAACCTGCAGCCAAACCCACCCCTTCCTAGGATCCCAGACTGGGTCAGGCTGGAAAGGGACCACAGTGGGTCATATGGTTCCCCTCCTCTCCTCAGTCAGGGTCATTCCAGAGCACATGACGGGTCTGGAATGTCTCTAGTGAGGGACACTCCACACCCTCTCTGGGCAGCCTGTGCCAGTGCTCAGTCACTGCACAGGAAGTCCTCATGTTCAGGTGGGACTTCCTGGGCATCAGTTCTTGCCCATTCCTCTTGTGCCATTGCTGGGCCCCCTGAGCAGAGCCTGGTCCCTCCTCTGCCCCATCCCTGCACACACTGACAGGCATAGATGAGGTCCCCTCTCAGGGCTGAACACCCCCAGCTCCCTCAGCCCCTCCTCATCAGAGAGATGCTCCAGTCCCTTCATCATCTCTGCAGCCTCTACTGGACCCCTTCCAAGAGCTCCTTGTCCTGAGGAGCCCAGAACTGGACTCAGCACTGCACATGTGCCTCCCCAGGGCTGAGCAGAGGGGCAGGATCCCCTCCCTGACCTGCTGGAAATGCTCTTCCCAATGCTCCCAGGATCCTCCTGGACCCCATGGATGCATGGCTTTGCTGTCTGACTCTGTGAACTCCCCGGCAGCTCTGAGTGATCCAGGTAGCAAAGAACATTCCTAATGCTCATCCTCACTAGTCCTTGCTGCTTGTGCTGTGGATCTGGATGTCTGCACTGCAGATGACCCACATTGGGGGTAATGATAATAGTCTTTCATAAATATTTGAAGTCAGGAGTTACTCATGCATACCATATTCAATTGGATTTATTTATTTGATCCAGTGTTAAGAGCAGAGGAGCTGAACACTCGGAAGTGCAGGGGAAGCCCTGCCTCCAGACTGCTTGTGTGCATTCAGCACAGAGGTCTTGAGTCAGTGGTGTGCAATTGTGGCAAGAGTTTATTTGTATTTCTTCCTAGGGCGTTTGTTCAGGATGTTTCCTTTTAACGAAGAATTAGTAGGGTTTTAGTTTTTTAAACATCCCTTACGTAACCTCCAAAGCATATTTTAAGGAGCAGTTTGCTTTTTTTTTTAATTTTTCTTTACAAAAGTAGTTTGTGCAGAAACAGCAGGACATGTCTTTGGTGGGTGGTTGTTGCTCTGTTTTGCATCTCTTGTGGTTTCATGGAACTGCTGTTGCTTTCCCGTTCTTGGCAGTGGGAAACCCCTTTGGAAATGATTGAGATGCTGGGGGAATTTGGTCTGTGCTTCATGTGAAGCCTTTGTTGGGCCAGGGGAAAGGTTGTCCTCCTAACTGTTGCATTTCTCCTCTACAAGCAAGGAGAGCAGTACCAATCCCTGATTAAAGCAAGGAGGGCTCCTGCAAGTATCTCACTGACAGAAGAAGCTTTTGGCTTTTTCCCTGGGAAAGCAGCCTGGCTCTGTGGCTGCTGCTTGAGGGAGGGTCCAAAAACCTCCTCCAGCTGTTAAAACAATATATTAAAAAGACGGTAGACTGATATTTTCCCCTTTGGGGTTTAGATCAAGCTTTTGATAGAACAGTGTCACAAATTTGGAAGGAAAAAAAAAGAATGAATTAATATGTAAAAGCTCCCAAAAAGCACTATCTCTGAACACTTCACTGCCAAAGTATTTGACTTCACTGGCTTGTTTTAAGCCTTGGCTTCTGAGCTCCTTTTAAATCAGAGGCATTGCTGGAACCAGTATGCAACAGTTGTAGAATGTTGCTACTGAATTTGCTGTGCGTGAGATGGAATCCCTTTTTTTTCCTCCTTGCACATGAATTGCTATCAGGTCAGGTCCCCTTTTGATGGAAGGTTTGCTTCAAAAGACTGAAAATATAAATTGTGTATCTGATATTTGACTCGAATGGGTAACACTGCTGAAAAATTAATGGATTGGGATAGCCTGGATGATGATTTCTCCTCTGATGTGAAGAAATTTGATACTCTTCTTTCCTTTTTAATTGCCTGGTGTGCTTTCTTCTTAACTATCTGTGTGTCTATCTCATTTTTCTTTTTCCCTGTGCCCCCAGTTCCCTGGGATGCTGGTGCTGGTTGTCAGGTAGGTAGTTTGCTGTGGCACTGCTCTTGGAGCTGGGACTGGGGCAGCTGCTGATGCGCCTCGTGCTGCTCCTGCCTTGGGTGTTGATTCTGATAACCCCAGGCAGCTTGGGATGCTTCAGCCGGCTAGAAATGGAGCTGAAATAAAAAGTTTTGATACTTGAAGACAGTTTCCTGCACTGGGAATAACAGTGGTTTCCAGTTGTGACCTTTGGCTGCCACGAGCTGCTGCATTGGCTTTGCTGTCGGTCCAGGTGGGAATGGACAGCAGAGCTGTGCCAAGTGTCCCAAAGCCATCCAGAGCAGCCCTGGGCACCTCTGTGACCAGCGACAGGGGCTGGACTGGCCACTGGTCCCCAGCCACTCCCTGGGTGCCCTGGCAGCAAGGGATGGAGAGGGAGGGAGTGCATGATCTGGGAAAGGGAGAAGGGGCAGTGTGTCTGCCTTCCTGAGCTCACTCACCTTCCTTGGTTCACATGTACAAGCAGATTTTTCCAGGGAGAAATGAGGACAAGGCAGAGGAAGATTTTACTCTGGAGCAGTGTTTTATGTCACTTTGCAACAGCATCTATTTCCCATGGGTAAAGCTTGGTGGCGAATACCTCATAGATTGCAAAGAAACATTAATTACTGTGGCCTCTTCTTTTCCTTGCCTTGACTCATGCCATTTTGAAAGCCAAGGTATGGCCTTTTCCAGAGCTTGAATTTGTTTGTGTGGGAAGTCGGAGTTGCATAATTAAATTCTGTCCTATGATTCTATGTTTTCCAGCAAAATGTTTTCCCTTAAATAAATACTGTCTGTAGCTGAGTAAAAATGAGGAGTGTTTTTGTCGAAGTTTTTTCTCCTTTGAAGCTTTGTTCATATACTCTTCCTAACTGGCATTTTCCAATATTATTCTTTGTAATTGTTTTGTGGTTGTTGTCTGCTCTGGTTTGAAAGAGCTCATTAGAAAGCAAAGCCCTTGATACCCAGCTGAGGAGTGGTATTTATGATGTGTGATGTACTTTTGATTTGGTGGGAGTGGTTTGCAGAAGGTGTTTCTGCTGCTTTGGGTCCTGCTCTTAACAAAAGTGGTACTGATGAGGAGATTGCTGTTTTCCTGTCTGCCGTGCTCAGGGTTTGTGCATGTGCTGCTGCGTGGTGGTGGAGTGTCTGGGATTTGGGCTGAGTTGGAAAGACCTTTCCTTCCTGAGAACCTGACCCAGAGGTTGGGGTGGGAATAGGAATGGCAGCGTTCAGGCTGAGCAGGGAGCTCAGGGGGTCTCTGGGCACAGGGGCGCCCACCTGGTTGGGATTATCTGGTATGAAGTGAAACAGCAAATGTGCAAACAAAATCTGGGTGTTCTGCTTGTTGCTTGCACATCTCAAAGGCTTGTGGTGTGCTGGAGCGTTGCTGCCACAGCTCTTGGGGGACAGGCTGGGGTCTGTGCTTGTGCACCGTGACACCTGGGACATGGCTGCCACTCTTGAAGCCTTCAGGAAGGGTTTTGCCTACAAATCATAACTGAGCTGCCTTTGGGAAGGGCCTTTCACTCCCCTCAGTGTGGCAGGGATGTTGAAATGCATTACATGGTGTGTGAGAAGTGAGATGAGGTGCCCCTCACGAATCTCCTCATTTCACAGCATCTTGTTGCTGCCATCGCAGAATCATTTAGGTTGGAAAAGACCCCCAGGATCATTGAGTCCAACCTGTGACCAATCCCTGCCTTGTCAGACCAGAGCACTGGGTGCCACGTCCAGTCATTTCTTGAACACCTTGCTTGGGTATGGCCCTGAAATACCAGCTGCACTTTGGACATCTGCTCATGCTCGTGGTGTGTAAATACAGGCCTTGGATACACATGGAAAGCCAAGCGTGTGCCTGAAACCAGCAGCAGGAGTGTGGAAAAGCCTGAACTGAAAGGGAAAGCATCACTGTCTAATGGATATATTGCAAGGAACAAGCTGTGGGTTTTCTAAACTGACTGTTCCACAACAGTTGCATTTCTTTTGGCTCTCAGTTCTGTACCTCTGGGTGTGTCTGCAGGCACACTGGAGTGTTCCCCTCTGAACTGTGTTCCTGGAGCTGCTACCCCTCAGGAACTGACCTGGGGTGCTCCAGAGCTGCAGGCATGACTTCCAACAGCCACAGATCCTTAATTGAGGTCTCGCATCCTTTGTGTGTCAGCGGCAGAAGGGGAATTACCAGTTGGTTGGATTCACAGACACAGCGGGTTCGTGGCCATGGGCGAGTGGGAAAGGGAGACCAGACGGAGCAGTTCTGCCTGTTCCTGCTATCCACATTCTCGATCTCTTCAGAGCCTGCTTTTTCAGCAACAAACATGCCTGTGCTGTTCCTTGGCTTGGTGGGTTTTGTGTTGCCAAGTGAAGGACTAATCCTGAAAAGCTCCTGTGGCGTGCAGTGAGGAGCCTCCCCCTGTTCCCTCTGTGAGGGAAACTTGTGCATGCTGTTAGCACAGGCATCCACTCAGCCCTTCCTGACTCCTCTAGGGCTGCTGGGGCTGGGGGGGGAATCTGTTCCGAGGGATCTTCTCTGTAGTTGGTGCATCGTTATTTTTGGCTGCGAGGAACCAGAAAGGTCACATATATGAACCTTTTCTTCTTTGCTTAATTTCAACATGGCCTTTACCTTTCCTGCAATCTGCCTGCCTGGTGAGCATGTGAATGTCTGGGACACGTCTGTTTCCTGGTCTCTTTGAGTAATTGTGTACAGACCATCTTCTTACCCTAAAAATCCCGTGGCAATTGGGCAAACCAGAGCTGAATATAAGGGGAAAAGTTCCTGTTACTGTTGTATTGGATTCTGATACTGTGCGCATCCGTGAGCTTATCAGGGATGGGTGGGAGTTGCCTTTGAAACTGCCGCAAAGTCATCCCCATCTCTGATTCAGGTACTCCTTTGCCATTGAAATGACAAGACAAAATAACTTCTCACAATCTTTCCCTTCTGAGTTAAGGAGAAAACGTTGGTGGCTGTGATGTGTGTCACGGCAGAGCCCTGCTGTGGTTGCATGGCTGAATTCAGTGGTGGTGTGGATCCATAGCCTGCTCGTTCCATCTCCCTGCCGGCCCTTCGAGTGAGTTATGCCTCGTGTTCAGAGCAGGGCCATCTGTTTTCCTATGTGTTCTCTCTTCTGTGGCAGCCTGATTCCAATGGAAAGGTGAGGCTGAACACATGTGATGAAGAGCAGCTCTTTTGTTCTCCCAACAGCCTGTTTTCCAGCGGAGGAGCCAAGCAACAAAAGGAATGCTGGGTTTTTAGCTGTCCTGAAAACGCCCCTAGTGCAGGAATCTGGGGCATTATTAAAAGCAGAGTTGAGGGACACCTATGTTTTGGGGTTAATTTAACACCTAAGACAAAAAGGTCTCTTGTGACTGGGCCTGAGTAGCTTTTCAAAGGCACTGAAATCTGTATTTTGACCTAACAGATTTCACTGTATTACTCCACAGCATTCCAGATAGTCCCCACCATGTCCTCCTCATCCGTGCAGGATTGCTACTATCCAGGTTTTCCTGTGCTATCTTCTTTTGTACTGCAAATGGTAATTTAATTTCCACATTTAGAGACCTTAATTAATTATGAATAAAATCATTTGTATGAATTTTAGAGCTGAAGGGTGATGGATTAATGGCTCTTTGGGAATGTGAGGCAGCTTTACCAGAAGGGATTCAGCACAGGAGTGGCTGTGCCAGCTCTGCCCCATGTGCATCCCAGTGATGTGGGATGGAAGGAGGAGAGTTTTCATCCCCTGGCATCCTGGGGAGGCTGGCACAAGGGAGAGAACAAGGAAAACGCTTGCCTGGTGCTTGTTCCTGTAGAGTTGAGTAGGTTGAGACTCCCCTTGATACTTGGTTTTAGTAGGCCTTCTGAAGTAGGAGTGGGGCTCCAAATGCATATTGTCATGCTTTACACATGGTCAGCTTTGCTCCCCATCCAGTGGAATACAGCTCTGTGCAGTCCAACACTGGCTATCTTTCTGTGCCCTTTTTATTTCTTTAGGGATTGTGGAGTTCATTGAAGCTTTTTGGCTTGTCCTCAGCTCCCTGCACTGGTCAGACTTGCAGTGCTCTCAGCAGTCACCTCTGCTTTTGGTTTGAGGTCAGTTGTTCTATGCCTGTGGACATCAAAACATTCAACAACTGCAACATTTATCAGGTGCTGTTCAGGGCTCTCTTCTTCCAAGTAGTGTTTTGCATTTTGGAGCTCTTTGCAGTTCGTTTTTTCTTTTACTATTGTTCTGCAGAGGCCGGTGGGCCCATAATTACTTCTGCTGTCTGTCCTCTGACACAGCAGTACCTGTTTGATGTCACACACATATTGCACTGTCCTGCTCTTCCCAGTGATCCTTTTGATTCTTGTGGAAGGCAGAGGCCAGAGCCGTGTCCAGGTTTTGTACTCCAGGCACTTCTCGGACCAGAAAGGGTTTGTTTTCTTTTCCTGGAAGCTTTGCTTGCAGAAGTGAACAGTGAGCAATCCAGCTCCCAGCAGTTTTGTTTGGCAGAGTTTCCTACTCTGGGTTGTCTCTAGCTCTTCCTCTGCAGAGCTGGTGTTTAATCCCAGCAGCCTTCCCAAAGTCCCCGGTTGTGTGTTCCTGGCTCATCACCTCCCCTGTGCTGTGGGTGTTGGTCTCCGGTTGAATCCCGCTGGGTGATGCCTTGGCTTGGGAAGCAGGTCGGGTGTTGCGCAAGGCCTGTCTGTCTGCAGGGCAGATTACCATGAGCCATCTCCAGGATTTTTTCGTGAAACAATCCTTCACTGGAGGGGTCAGCTGGAGGTGATGGTATCGTGTTGCCTGCAGTGGCTGACAGGGCAGTGACAGAGCTTTGTGCTGCATAACTCGGGGTGGTCTCCCCGAGTGCGATAAACCTGCTCGGCCGCGGGAGCGGCAGCGAAGCTCGCTTAAGGTTTTCACTCCTTTGTATCAAACTATCAAAAAATAGTCCAAACAGAAGTGGTCACATTACTCAGGGGGCCCCCTGGTTTTGTGACTTCATGCTTAATCATTTCTTCTCTAAGCTAATCATTTCAGAGCAGCCTCTTGATCCTTATACCTCTGCATTTCATGTCCCTGGCAGTCGTGTGGTTGTCCAAATCTTCCTCTCCCTCTTTACAAAACAGAGCTTGCATCACACTTTAAGCCATGTCTGGTATTCCTAAAACACTGATGGGGTGAGAAGATTTCTATCTGGAAAAAAAGGCACAAGCTGGAAGCCTTTGCTGTCTGTGTCTGTTTACCCTGGTAGTTCACAAAGGCAGAGTCATGGAATGTTTTAGGCTGGAAGGGACCTTAAAGATCATCTTGTTCCACCCCCCACCATGGGCAGGGACACCTTCACTAGGCCAGGTTCCTCCAAGCCCCGTGCAGCCTGGCCTTGAACGCATTAGGCTGTTCTTAAAGTTTTCTTGAAGGTTTAAGGGAACACTTAAAAAAAAAAAAAAGGTATGTTTGTATCAATGTATTGAACTGATAACAGTTCTGAAAATGAGAACACGTTCAGCTACTGCCACAAGTCCACTCTGGTACAAGGCCTCAGCCTCCTACGGAAGTGCTCAGCTGCTCTGGAAACCTGATTTACACTGGTTTAATTTACACTGGTTACACCAGTAGCTGCAGTTGTGACTATAACCCACATCAGTAGGTTATATTTAAAAGAAGGAAAGGCAGAAAAAGCAGAACTCTGGAGTTTTCCTATGTGCATGTTCCTCATGAATCCTGCAACTTTTCCAGTTCCTCCTTAACCATCGCTATAGTTGATCAGTCTTGCTTCTACGTAAATTTCTAGCATTTTAACCACTGGCTTCTATAGGACAAAAATCAAGTTTGTTTGGCTAAAAATGACGTATCACAGTGGTTGTTCATGGTCTGGTGATACAGGAGTGAAAGAGCAAGAGGAGGAGGAGAAGTTTCCCTGAGATTATATAACACAGAGAGTGTTGCCCTTCTTTTTTAGTGTTTTACAAACAAAAGGAAAAAAGAGGGGAAAATAGAGGGAGATGGCACAGGGAGGACTGCGAATGCTGCCATATGTCCCCACCCAAGACTTCTTAGTTTGCCAGAAGGATAAAAGTCCTGGAGTTCTGGGATCCTTCTTGCCAATCCAAAGGATGCTGGTGGGCATGAGAGCCCCAGGCTGTTGGAGGGAGCAGCAGAAGGAATTTGGCTGCCCGGTGTGCTCGCTGGGCCCACGGTTGATGCCGGAACATGAGGTGGACAATCTCTACCCTCTCCTTGGTTAATTCTGCCTGATTGATTTCAGTCGTTGGTCATTGCCCTCCTGGCTAGGAGAGGATATTCCCGTTGGCTCTGGGAGAGCAGCATGGTGTTCCCCAGGGGGTGTGAGCCCTGGGGCTGCTGAGGGGCTTTCACAGGTACCGAGGTGGCACTGAGTGTTAGGACATTTGGGATAGAGGTGTGGGTGAGTGTCACCTGCTTCCAATGCTCCCAGCTCGATGTGTCCTCAGTAGTCTCAATCCTCACTTTGTTGACATTTGGCCATTTCTTAACCAGCTCTAAAAATCTGGAGCAAAAAAAAGTCTCTTAGCAACCCGCTGGAGCCGAGGGCGGCTGGAGAATGGGTCAGTGATTAACAATTATGTATAATCAAGGTTAAAAATGCAGGGCAGTCTGCAACGTCCCTGCTCTGGCAGCAGGAATATTTCAGCATTACGATGCTGGGATTTATGGTGGTGGTAAGTAAATGTCCAACAGCTGCAGTTCTGACCTCAGGAACATGGTGATTCAAGACTTGAAACTGGACTGAAGTCTCTTTACCGGTATGTTACCAAAAAAGCATTAAATAACCCCTCCGGATGAGTAACACAGGCATGGTCTATGTTTGACATACATGTTTTTCCCAAGGCCTTTGCCTGGCCATGTGACTTCCCAAACAAACAGGAATAGGTCTGCACAGAAGAGTGGGGAATGCAGAGTCTCACTATAGAGCAGAAATGTGGAAGGAAAGGGGATTTCTTATTTTGGTCACCTACCTGGATGTTGGTGCACTGTTCCTCCCAGCAAGGAAACAAAAATGTCACTTGATGAATATATTTCTCCAAGCCTTATTTTGGCAACGTCATAATTTTCCAAAGTCCTTGGTGGTGCTTTGGTTTTTGGATGAAGAGATCCTTGGCAGCTTTTTCTCCTTGCACAGAGTAGGAGAGGAGGTGGCTCGGTCATGATTTCATTTGCCCCAATAAATGTCCCAGCACTCCCCACTGCAGGAACATACAGTGAGAGTATCAATCACTAGCACAGCACTGCATCTCTAGGTTGTTTTTATAACTCTGGCAGTGACATCAGGGTTGTTTTGCCAAGTCATTTACTTTCATTGTCTAATCAATTCCTAAAGGCTCTTGCCTATTTGCCTCTGTTTAATTAACCCTTCTTTTCAGCCTTATCCCCCCAAGTTATCCTGGCTTGAGAAGTAAGGATCTGCTGATGGTGCCTCTTCAGCAGTTACAGGAAGTGCTGAATTCCAGGAGCCCTGACTGGAGATGATTTATATTCCTAAGGACTAATCTTCCATCACTGTCTGAAGCTGACGATGTCATAGGCAAGCAGGCAGCTCTTTTCCTTCACTCCCCTGACCCTTTTTCCCCCCCCTGCTTCCTCTGAATAGGCTTATTCCCTACCTACTTAAATAATGTATATTTTCAAGATCCCTTTCAGACTAATATTACTCATTGCCTTACTCACCTGCCACTGCTGGTCCAGGATAAAAATCATCTTAATGTCCCTTCTTGCAAGAGTAAGGGGATGTCTTAATGAATGCTTTCCTTGCATGGTTCTGGTCATTAAACATACTCTGCCATTGGGCTCTTTATGTCTTTGCACTAAGTGGTAAAATCCATATGTGAGACTCTGCAGAGGCTTTTAGGTGTCATTAGGGATCATTAATATGCAGAGCAATGCCATGCAACAGAGGCTGCTGGGGTTGGAAATGAGATCCATCATCTGTTGTTAGAACTGGAGGATAACTTCAGGTCAGCAGAAATCAGGTACAGGGGCTGGATTTGGGCAGGGATTCCTTGTTAGTACATGGAGAGAGTGTAGGGGTGGGATGGGGAGGGAAAAGGCAAACCTGAGCAGCTTTGGGGTTCCTTCCATCCCTGTACTGCAGTGTTGCTTTGGAGTGGCTTTTGGAGATCATGTAGCCTTTGCAGTCACTCTGGTCCTCCTCAGTAGAGAGAGACTATTCCTAAACTTGATAACTTGGACTGCACTTGGATAAATTGAATTAATACCCACTTTCAGGCTGTGTACTGCCTGCTTCCCTTTCTTCCTGCCTTGATTAGCATCTTCATTTCTACCTTGTGAGTCTTTCCTGGGTTTTGGTTTTTTGTTCAGTCAGAGATTGATTTGTACACCCACCCTCCGAGGGAGGTGGCTGCAGGAGGAGTGCCTGCACCTCTGTGATAGCAGAGACTGGGGGGGACTTTGAAGCCTTTGTGGTTGCAGCATGGGGGTGGTTGTGATGGAAGTCTGCTGCCCTCTCACCTGTGGCTGGGGGATGCCCTCCCAAGAGCCATCAAGAGCTTTTTCTGCCTTGTCTCTGGGAGGCCTGGGAGTATCAGGAGCAGGGGTGGCAGGGAGCAGGGCTGTTTTCTGTGGTCTGTCTTGGCTCAGCAAGGAGGGGAGACCAGCTGAACAACAAATGATTTAAATTATTATTTAAAGAGCATTTTTCCATCTTAAAGTTCAAAAGATTATTCTGCGTGTTAGTTTCTGACACTGGACAAGCTGGAAATGTTAGTGGGTATGTTAATGTTGCTCTTGGCCCTCGTGGCATTCACTTTTGAAAAATAGAAATGGTTTTAATGTGCTTGGCCTGGGAGCTTTGATTTGAAATGAATACTGTCAGGCATGTTAAAAAGATGATAAATTACGCTGAAAAACGTGTTTTGGTTTCTAGCAGCAGCACAGGGGTTATGCCACAAATACAGGAAAGACAGAGGCATTTAAAATGCAGGTGTTTGCCCCTTACCAGGCTGTGCTGCACTGCTGAGCCACCTGGACTAGTGGAAGGTGTCCCTGCCTGTGGCAGAGAGTGGAACTGGGTGGGCTTTAAGGTCCCTTCCAACCCAAACTTTCTGTGATTCTCTGCTTGTCTTGTGGTTGCTTTGGCTGGGAGTTAAACCAGCTCCTGTGAGGCAGCTCTTGCTCGTGTAGGGCACCAGCCAGGATGGTGGCAGGGCTTGCCATGTTGTCCTGTGGTGCTTTCCCCCACGCTCAGAATCATGGAAAAGACCTCAGAGGTCATGGAGTCCACCCTGTTCCTGATCCCCACCTTGTCGCCCAGCCCAGATCACTGAGTGCCACATCCAGTCCTTCCTTGGACACTCCCGGGGATAGGGACTCCAAACCTCCCTGAGCAGCCCTTCCAATGCCTGACAGCCCTTTCTGTGAAGAAATTCCTCCTGATGTCTTGAGGACTCTTGCTTTTTCTGATAATTTTTCCTGTTGCTGGTTGCTTTATGTGCTCATTAAAAGCAGTAGGAATTCGTGGGTAGAAGGGAAGATAGAAAATGTAACCCAGAGTAAGCTCTAATGTCTTTGTAGATGAAAACCAACTTGACGTGTTTCTGCATTTGAGATCTATAATCTAATCATTCTTTCCCTGGCACAGCAGGGACTGGAGCAGCATGCAGTTATTTACATATAGGGAACATTAAACAGCCACCTCTTTAAACCATATGTGAACATAAAATCCAACAACCACTGCTGAGTAATGGGTATCCGTGAAAGATGAGAATAAAAATAAAGCAAGAACGAGCAGAATGAAAAGGTATCATTGCAGGAAGGAGCTGTGACAGCAGCCTATTATATCCCTATGCCAGGGTGAGAACGTGACCCTGTGAATCTGTGTCCCCCTGAGTTAACACTGTTCACATGGAACATGTGCAGGAGGTTTGCTCTGTGCTCCTCTCTAGGTGTGGTGGGCTTTGGGATGCCACAAGGAACTAGCGAATCTTTGAGTTTGGACATTGGCAAAGGGATCGGGGTTTTTTCCTTCCCTTTTCAGGAGGCAAATGCATGGAAAGGATATGCTCTTTGGAGAATTTGCTGCTCTCTATATCATATGAACTCTGAAATACTGTGGTTTTATGTCTTCTTTCCATTGGTGGCTTAGTTTCTTGACGTGGACTCTCCTGTCCTTTTCCATTTCTAACGCTAATTATGAGCAGGAACTTGAAAATAATTCCCTAATAAAAGAGAGGCATCTCCAAATGAGTGCAGCTGCATCCTGCAGAAGCTAGGCTTATCCCGTAGGCATGTTTTGTTGGTAGGTCTCGGCACATAGGTGAGATACAGAGGCTCTTAGTTGTGCCTGAGAAACTTATATATTCCTTCTCAAAGAGTCTCCTCATTGCTGGGGCACTGCTGGTGTTGGGCCTGAGTACCTTCTGTTGGGATTTAAGATAAAAAGAGAAGGGAATTTCTGTGATACGAGGGGATAAGATAGTGGGTTTCTATCCCAGAAATAAAATGCTGCTTTTGGCTTGTAAAACACCATTTTGATGGCATTTTAAGAAAATAGTGTCCTTTGTATCTCTCATCTTTTAACCCTCTGCATTCCTGAGCCCTGAGAGGAATGTGATAAATAATGTGGAAGGCAGGAGGCTTAAGGAATTTTTTGTTCTTAAATCTCCACTATTTTCAAGTAGGATTTTAGAAGTCTCCACTGTATTTTAATTTGGTTTGTCAGAGTATAATTACTGTGAATGAGGTAAGAAACTAATTTAAACACGGCAAGTGTAGTGGAGAATCCAATTTTCAGAAATCAGTGGAAATGTAATTGGAGTCATTAAGTGCTGACTTCGGTAATTAAGAGTTGGGTTTTGACGTTTCAGGCTTCTGTTGCTAATTGTCCGTGGAGAGGGTACAAAAACGTTGTGTTTGCTGAGGAACTGGTGGCTCCCTGGGCCTGTGTGGCTGCTGGCCACTCTCAGACAGGTGTTGGTAGCCTGGCAAACAGCTTCCTTGGTGCCTCCTCTTCAGTTGTGTCACAGAGGACAGAGCAAAGGCAAGCCCTTCAGGATAATATTCAGGAGAAGGGGTTTTAAGCAAGAGATGGATGCCCAGCTCCTCAACCTATCTGGCTTTCAAACTTGGATCTTGGATTGCAGGTCCATCTTGATAAAATATCTGGATCTCTCTGCGGACTGAAAAGTGCTGATTAAAGTTATTCATAAAAGAAGTCAGTGGTGGAAGTGTGTCCTCATCACTCGTTTGCAGACTTATCTCTGGGAAC
This sequence comes from Calyptomena viridis, assembly GCA_013390005.1. Classification (NCBI taxonomy): domain Eukaryota; kingdom Metazoa; phylum Chordata; class Aves; order Passeriformes; family Eurylaimidae; genus Calyptomena; species Calyptomena viridis. The sequence goes on along the minus strand of WEIV01025307.1, from coordinate 141,270 downwards.
TCGGGATGTTCTGCATATTTAACTCTTTCAGTTCAAGCAAGATGCTTGTGTTATGATAATGGAGAAGCCATAACAACCCCTGGTGTTATCATCATATAAAACAAGCCTTGTTTGCCTTCCTATTAAAAATTCTAATTTTCCAGAGCAATGGCATTTATAAGGCTTTTTTTTTCCTTTCATTTTGTTGTTTTCCCAGCCCCCAGATGATGCTGTTCGGGCCTCCAGCTCAGGAGTGCCTTTCCCTTCTCCTCCCAGGAGTTTCTCCTGTACTTGTCCAGGTTTGTGATCTATGTGGAGCATCCATGGGATACACTTTGGAGCTGGGCACCCTGATGGGAGAGCTCATGGGAGCAGCCTCAGCCACCCAGCCATGTTCAGAAGAAATGACCATGGAATCACAGAATATCTGGAGTGGGAAGGGACTATCTCTTCATTGCCTGGGCTTCCATACAGTCAGAGAGCAGCTCTTGTGCTTGATGATGAGGCTGGGCCCTCCGTGATGTGTTCCCAGACACTGGGCTCCCAGCTAAGCTCCTGCTTGCAGCTGCAGATTAGAGGAGTAATGGGGATACGCTCTGCTTTGGGCATAACTTCTTTCCTGTTCCTTCTCCTTTCCCCGTTTCCTTTTGTTTTATTTCTTTAGACAGCCTGCGTTGCTGCTTAATTGGATTACTGGGTCATTCACTGACTCTGGGCCATGCAGGATTGGGACCAGTCCTGGAGGCTCTGCAGTTTGGGAGCTGATGTGGGCTGGCAGCCTGCTGAGCCATAGGGGTCCTGTGGGGCCTGGGTGGAACGAGGTATTTCCCTCCAAACCCTACCATGGCTCTGAAGGAGCAGATCCATTCCTTCATTTCAGCTGGCTTATTGGCTTTAGGGAGGAACATTTCCAAATGTCTTTGTTTTGGAGCATGCCATAGCTTCCAAGTCTTCTGGGGAATGCATGGCAATGCAAAGCCTTGAGTGCAGTTCAGATGTTTGGATTTGAACAGCTCTCACTTAAAATGAGGGCTCTGTATCTTAAACAAACCAGGCCCTTGCAGTTTCCATGGTAAGTTCTCCTTCATAATTGAACAGGAGTCCTAAACGTTGCATAAAGCAAGGGAAGCTGCCGTTCCGTGGTGTCAGCCCTGTGTTTGCTCTTCGTGCAGGGCAGCCCCCTGGGGCTCCTCTCCAGACCCTTCTGCTAAAGAGACACCAACTGTGAAGGCCAAAATCTGTTGTCAGTGGGACTGCACAGAGGGAGAACTCAAACCCTCTGCTTTCCAGGGATCTCTGCAGATTGCACTGTCAAACTCTCTCCTTCTGGAGCTGCTGTGTTCACCTAGGAGCTGTTAGACCTTTGGAAAATGAGATCTTGCCACAGTAAGTACCATAAGTAAGTCCCCCTGGAGACCATGCTTTTAAAACTTCACTCTTTTATATCTCCTTTTATTTTCTTTCTTCAGTGACTGAGGTATTTTCAAGAGAGAAAAAAATATAGCTTTGGTACTTCTGGTACGAGAACTTTTGTGCTGTTCTACCTCTTAAGTTTTTATAGTTTAAGTGTGTGGGTGTCTGTTGTGGTGTCATGTGTGTCCCACCACACATTTCCCCCCTTTTGTCTGCCTCTTTTAATTATGAGGATTTAAGTCTCACATGCTTAAAATTTGTCACATGGGCCCAACAGCAGTTGAAAAACTCCAACCCCCTAAAAAAAACCCTTGGAAAACCCAAGGTGTGAAGCAGATCTCAATGTTTTGATGTCAAAAGCTTGGCAAAACTGTATTCCCACTAGTGGAGAATACGCAAGTGTATTCCCTAGCACGGAGGGGGTTTCTCCTGGTGGGGAAGAGGGTGACTTTGGCTGTGGCCCTCAGATCCCTGGCCCCAGGCAGGATGGCGAGGGATGCTGCATTCCCAGTTTGTCCCTGCCAGGAGCGCAGGGCATCCTTGCAGGTGATGCCAGAGCACACTCGGTGTCCACGTACCTTTCATCCTGGAAGTGTGTCCAGGGGCATTATACCACCTTGGAAAGGCTGCAGGTGGTGGATGACTCGTGGATGTTGTTTTGCTGCTTCTCCGTGCCCGTGGCACTGTGGGTTCCCAGGCAGGGGCTGCTCCCCTAGCCCTGTGCTCTCATGCTCACTGCACATATGGCGTGTGAAGTTTCCCGGCACTTGGCACTGGCAGCAGCAGCACCACCAAGCACAGAGTGACAGACTGATCCCTGGATTTCCTTCTCCTCCAGAGCGAGGAGGAGACAGGTTTTGTTCTTTTGTTTGTCTGAGTTCATGTTGTGCAGCACGTTGGCAACGTGCCCACTGCCTGCGTGGGGAGGGGACAGGATGGGGGTCAGGGGTGGCCACAACACACTCATCATGTGGCTTTCACAAAATCACTGACTCACTGAGGTTGGAAAAGACCTCTGAGATAGAGTCCAGCCTGTGACCCCTCACAGGATTTGGGGTTTTCCCATGGCTGTCGCTGCCCCATGTCCAGTCACGTGCATGTGTTGGGCCTGCTCATGCCCTTTGGCAGAGGTGTCTCCTCATGGTCTCCACTTGTAAGGGCTGCTGGTCCCTACATGTGCAACCAGGAACTGGACAAGGAGGAGGGTATGAAGCAGCCTTGGAGTCGCCACATAACCATCACCCTTCTTTTTTTGGGGTGAAGAAGAGGAGGGAGGTGTGGTTAGCAGGTGGATGGTGTTGCCCCCATCCATCCTGTGGCCATGGTGGTCTCTCTGCAGTGCGATGTGACTTGTCCAACCTGGCCATGAACTTCCAGGGATGGGGCAGCCACAGCTTCTCTGGGCATCTTGTTCCAGGGCCTCACCACCTTCGCAAGGAAGAATTCCTAATATTTAATCTAAACCTACTCTTTTTCAGTTTGAAGCCGTTCCCTCTTGTCCTGTCACTCCAGGCCCTTGTAAGTAGTCTCTCTTCATCGTCCTGCTAAGCTCTCTTCAGGTCATGGAAGGCCTCAATTAGGTCACTCCAGAGCCTTCTCTTCTGCAGACTGAACAATCCCAATTCTCTCAGCCTTGGAAAGGATTTAGGAAAAAAAACCCAATCCTGAGGAATTTTCCCTTTAACAATGCCTTGTTGCACAGAAGCAAGATTTCTTGCCCTCTGACATCCTCATGTCAGGAGGCCTCTGAGTGGCAGAGGTCAGGATTTGGGGAGGGGGGGGCCTGGTCCAGGCTGACCCCATTGGTGTGACCTGTGGAGTGCAATCCATACAAAGCGGGGCTGTTCCTGGGGGATCCAGCTGCTGTGTTCTGATTAAAATGTTGCAGGCAGGGGGGGATAAGGAGGAACCTAAGCTATTTCCTATCTTAGGTTTTTAGGAGGCATTTAAGGGAGCGCAGTTGGATGGGTAAGGGCAGAGGCAAATTGCAGAAAGCACTTACTGAACTTGTCTGGGGATTTTGCCTGTGCGGTTTGTGGTGCGAGAGCCAGGCTTTTCCAAAGGAAATGGCAATAAAAGCCGACAAGCCTAAAGACCAGATTAATTTAGAAACTCTGCAACTCGGGGGAGGAGGGGTGGAAACAGAAGTGCAGCGGCTCAGACTGACCTTTCCATCAACTCCAGAGCTCTTCCAAAAACAGTTGTGGTGTCCAAGCTGGAATTGACCCACGGGATCCCCTGGGCGATATAGGGCAGCTGGACCTCAGGCTCTGGGGTTCCTCTTTGCTCCCCAAATGGCACTGGGCCCCCATGAGTGTGGGGCTTCATGGCCAGCATGGGCTGACACTGTCCACTGGTCTGTCTGGTGGGCTCAGGATGGTGCTGCTGAGGTCGGTGCCAAAATCTGTCCCCAAAGTGCTGAGCAGGGCACAGTTTGCAATACAGAGCAGCTCCTTTTGCAGCTTGGAGAAGTTGGATCCCAGTCATATACACTGTCTGACACGGGTCAGTGAGAATTATACAGGATTTAATTATCCTGATGACCCCAAGTACAAAAGAAATGGGCCTGTTTGCCTCAAGCCGTGTTGCTGACCGTGGTTGCTTTGCTTCTCTCTTCGTTTCTTCCCTCCTTTCCAGTATGAAGCTACACAGTGACAAATGATACTAGAATTCCTCTTTCCCAGGTTATAGAGAGTTGCTTCTATGATTTCTGTTTCTATAGATCTGAGGCAGATTCAAGTGCCATTTAAACTCAGAGGACTTGTCAGGAGATTAGAGTCTTCCCCTTTAGTCTTTTCTGCGTAAGTGTGTCATTGTATGACCACATTCTATCCTGAAGCTTTTTAAAACACCCTGTTGTGATATATGTATATATTCCTGTACAAATGCCTACATGGGCATATACATTGTAGTTTACAATGGCATCTTAGCAGCTCAGGCAGTGATTAGTTTACTTTTGTGCCAGTGTTTTTGCCTGTGTAGAGTGGGAGTTCTTACTGACGTGCTGAAGCCTTTCTCCCGCCCTTCAGTTGATGATGGCTTAAATAAAAAAACATTTTCTTTAGAAGCATGTCACAGAAATTCTGTTTTGAAAAGCTGTTTGGTTTCTTAGGAGCATGTGCACATATGTTTTTCTCTTTATGATCTTAGGTTTCAGTGGTATTTAAGCCCCACTTTTCAAAACAGAGTTATTTAGAAGCATTGGGCTCTTTAACAAGACCTAAAGTGTACAAGGGCGTTTCTTAAATGGCTGCACGTGTGTACCCACATGCACAGTTTGGTCATTACAGGACCAGAGCTGGATTCTTGGATCACTGCAGGAACTTGGGAGCTCCTGTCTCTTTGGTACAGGCAGGGGCTCAAGGGCCGGGGCTGTGCTGTGTCGGCCCCAAAGAGCGAGTTGGTGTCTCGTACATTGGCTGGTCTGTGACTATTCCAGCAAAGAGGTGCAGCCCCTGCAGACCAGAGGTTTGTGCAACGTGCCCAGGACTGGCAGGAGTGTGGGCCCCCCTGAGTGTCTGTCCATCACCTGTAGCTGAGGCTTCCCCTTCAGTCGTGGTGGCCGTTCTGTCCTTAGTGTCACTCCCGAGGGTTGCAGCTGTAATCTCTGGGCGTGGTGCCTCTGAACTTCAGGGAGTGTATGGGCTCTGCAGTGCTTGAATCCCTCATCGATTGGAACCTTTTTATTTCAGCAGTCAGAATGGAGGGAAAGAGCACACTGATGGAGTTGTAACGCCAGGCTGAGTGGGGTGTGCTGGAGTTTGACTAAGCCTTGGTAGGCACTGCTCATTTCACTGCGAGGCCTGAATGAGATTATTGTGTGAATCTCTCCTCAGTAGTTTAAAGCCTAATCAAATATTCTCTCTTCTCAGGATATGAGTTTCCCTTCTTCACTGTCTGTGGAGAAAAGAGAACATAGTTTAACCCCACACAACTTTGTCCTTTCTTTGCTGCCTTTGTCGTGTTAACTTTCTGAGGACATTTTTTGAGCTGAAAGCTAAAAAAAGATAGAAAGGGCTAGAAACACCATCCTGGTCTTTTGTAAACTACATAAGACTATCCAGATGTGTCGATGTAACCCAAGGCTCCAGTAATTCTGAAAATGAGAAGCTCTCCATGCATATAGCCCCTGGAAAACTGATCCATCAGTTATTTGTGGGGTTTTGAGCATCTGGAATGATGCCCTAATTTTGTGGGAGACTTAGTGTGCAGTTGAGGGCTAACTGCTTCATTTCTGTCTGCCTCATTGACTCCCTTGTGTAAAGGACAAGGAATACTGATCCAAGGGATCTGTACGAACAAAGGCTCTGGTTCAGAAGTGGTGTGCCCTGCATAAGGTACTGTTTGGATATAGTTAATCCTGCCTGGGGGGAGCAGGATGCCTTGTACAACCTTTGGAAATGTCTTTCAAGCTGATGTAGGCTCTCTTGGCTCAAACCACCTGGGTGTGTTCCACGTGGGAGTTCAGTGAGTCCTGATGGAAGCTGTAGCCGTGTCTGTCCATAGCCTGGCATTTCGTTTGGTTTCTCACGTTACCCAGCTTAGTCATCTCTCATCTCGGTTTCTTCCTCCTCTTCCGACGTGCAAACCAGATTCTGCTTGGTGGATGGTGTGTATCGTTGCAGGAGTTTGCCTTAGCAACGAGAGAGATCTCCCAAAATAGCTTCTTCCATGGCTGCAGAGCCTCTGAACCTCAGGACAGGCACCGCAGTCTCTCATGGTCAGACAGAAATAACAGTGCTGTGAGTGGGCTTGACTTTGTGCACAGAGCGAGGCTACTTGGGACACGAGAGAAATTCCTGCAGTGTTTACATGCTGAAGGAAAATGCCTTTGGAGCCAAATATTCCCGTGTGTATGATGTTGTTTACAGCCTGTTACCTGCTCAGGGAGCACCTGAGCTCGGAAGGCTCCGGGTGCCAGAGTTGGATGCCAGGACTGAAGTTCCCTGCTGGAGTGGCTGCTCTTGGCCCTTTTGCCCCTGGCACCACACGTCCTTCCTGAGGAGCGGGACGGCCACTCCAGGAGCTCTCTCCTTTCTGGGAACACGGGTGCACCAGTCTCTGCTGATATTTGTTTTTTGTGATAGTCAGCGCAGGAAATATTTTAAGATACTTTTGGAATGTAGTCGTTTTCTTTTCCCTGTCTCTCTAGCCCAAGAAAATTCTTTGGTTTGGGATACTGTTGCATTTCCATAGCACTGCAGGAGCATGAGATGGTGATTGTGTTCAGCTGCTGGTCAGTTTGTGTTGTGGCAGTGCTTTGGCAATGATTCCTTCCATGGCTTTTGGAGGCTGTTCTGCAGCATGGCATGTTGGTATATCCACCTTTCCTGCTTCAAAGCTTCAGTTCTCCTCCAGATCCTTTCCTCCAGCCATCTCCTTTTTTTGCTATATTAAAAGCTATCCCTTACAACTCATGTTTTTTAAAAAATCCAATCCAAACTCCAGGAAGGAATTAAAACAGTGACAGGCAATTCAGTTTTAATGTGTGATAACATGCAAGGTGTAGGTTTTTAGGGGCCAGACATTATGTAGATTGTTGGTTTAAGAAGACAGAGGACAACTCGCATCAAAGTGGGGGGAGAGACATTGGTTTGCTTTTATGTGGGAGAGAAGACTCCATCAGTTGAAGTATTTACACTCAATTACCCAGGGAGGGTTATTTGCCTTCTCTGGAGCATTCTGTATTCTCCAGCATGTTCTTGCCATATGTGTTTAGTTGCCAGAAGTTTATCTACATTTTCTGCTTTTTGTTCCAAACAATATAACATTTATCATGAGTTTCATAAGTTGTTGTTTTAAGGAGGGAAAAGCTGTGCACCAAGCTGTGCTGTGGCACTGTACCATTCTCAGTGTGTGCTGTCTGCGTCACAGGGAGGGTAAAGAAGTGCTGCAGGAACCACAGCACTGCTCATTGTCCTAAAGCCATGACAGTCTCTTTGAGGAGTGTTCCTGAAGCCTGGCTGGTGGCTCTAAGGTGGCTTTTTAACCCTTAACCCCTCCCCACAGCACAGGGAGAAAACAGGACTCGTGTTTGTCAAGTGGTGATGTAGGTGTTGTGATGGTGACTCTGGGGACCTGTCCTTCCCTGCCCCTCTTGGACAGGAGCTGTGCTACTCCACAGCCAGAGCTGGGGATGGGTTTCAGCCTGGGAAGAACCTATGGAGCCAGGGCTGTGTTGTCCCTGAGCCCTGTGGCTCTGTGAGTCCTGAGGAGCTGCACTGTCCCCTCTCTTGGCACCCCCTCCCTGGACATCTTCTCCACTGCACGGTCTCTAAGGGTCTCCTCCCAGCATTCTTCCCCAAGATGGGAAGAGTGTCCCAAAAGGAAAATGGCAAGGAGCATGGCTGGAGGAAGTTTGTTGGTGAGAAATTGCTCTGGTTCTGGGCTGTGTGCTCCAATAAGGATCACAAAAACTGCTGGACATAATGATGGATAAATGGAGGAACCACTGCAGTGCTCTGACATTGCTTTCCATGCTCACCTTTTTTTCCCCCTGGAATTACTTATGCTTGATTGTTGCTCTTGATTGGAATTGTAAGAGCTAATTTTAGTGCATAAATTTTATACTGGCAGCCTGCCAAGTGTTTGTGTAATGGAGGGAAACAACTGCACAGGATTTGGTTACAGGCTGTGCTTGTCTTCCTTTCTCCAGCCAAACACCAGCAAACCCTTCCATGGACTGTTGTATCTATATGCACACTTAGATACACATCTATATGTATGAATATATATGTAAATATAACTATAGGCAGTATTTGTATACAGCAAATTTCCCCGAAGAAGAAAATTCAGCCTCCTTTGAAAACAAAAGCAATTCACAGACCTGTGATGAGTTGTAAAAGCAAACTGAATTTAATACCAAACCCAGCTGAATTCACTTTTAAACTTTGCATGATGGAACGGAGAGTAAATAGTGTTGTTCCAACCTTAAGAGACAAATTCAATATGTTTAGCTGATGGAGTTGAAGACCAGTACATGGGTATATAGATCTGGGCCTTTGGAAAATGTCACTGCCCTTTTCCAATAGCCCAGTCCAATTTCCATGAAGTTTGATGTCAGGACTTGCAGGGAAGGGATATTTAATTGCCACAGGATAAAAATCCAAGATTTACTTCTAAGTGAAGTGTTAACTCAAGATTAAGTTTTTGTAAGTTTTTTGTCTATATCCAGGATTCAAGATACAGTAAAGTTGGGCTGTTTTGTAGGACTTCCCTTGGCCTTAGGCCAAAGAAGAACAAGAAATTTGAAGGGGTAAAGAGAATGTAAAGAATGCAGGTGGGTTTGTTGTGGTTAAGGCTCTTTTGGGACAATTTTTATGTGAGTTGAAATTAAAAAGAAAAGTTTATCTAATAGCTTGCTTTTGCTACTGAAATGGTGGGCTCAATTGTAAGATGATGTACCAGAACTCATTGGAACTCCTGTAAACCTTCTCTCACAGGTTCTTGGTGTCTCCTTTCACTTGATTTTTATCCTGTCAATCCAGTCGTGATTTGTCTTAAATTGTTGTTTAAAAACAAGTCACGCTGTGAAACTGCCATTGCACAAACACTTGTTCTGGTTGTCCTTTCAGAGTCATTCACAGATGTAAGTTCTTGCAAAGCCAGGGCCAGGAATGGTAATAGATGGAGGATCCACCTTCTGGAAATATCAGCTTCCTTTTTTTGGGTTGTATTGGGGCTGTTTCAGTTGACCTTGGTGTCATATGGGTTTGACTTAAGGACATGGTTTGTCCCTGCAAAAGCATCTTTAAAGGTGATAGAACAGTTTAAATATGTTCAGGGGAATGAATTAAAATGCCTTTCAGTTGAAAGGCAATGAGAGGTTTTTTTTCCCAAATAGAGCTCTAGCTTGGTGAAACATTTTGTATCAGTTACAAAAGGAACTTGAGTACATTCCTCTAAAACAAGGGGTGAGCCAACTGCATCTGCTGGGTGTGGGAGTGACATTTCAGATCCCGCTGACAGTCTCATTGTCAAACTGAACATCATCTCTCTTGCTGGTGCTGACTGAAAACTCCTCACTTTCTAGGTGCAAAATTGCTCCTTTGGAAAATGCCAGTGGAAGGCAGGGACACCTTTGTGCCTGGAACAGGTTGCCAAGCCCACCTCATTTTGGTAGCTCATCTCCATAAATCAGCCCTCCTTCCCCTGTCAGAGAGCACTGGAGAAAGGCAAAACATGAACATTTGAGCAGCGAGGACTTGCACTGGTGATTTATATTTATAATTGTTCCAGGTGATACAATAATAGTCTGTTATCCTGTGGTGATGTTCCTCAGCCTTTAGCAGGTGGCATTATGTCCTTCCTTACATGAGGATTTCCATTGGTAAATCACAAGGTGTGTTACAGAAGGAGACCTTTGATGTCATATCTGATTTGTGAGTGATTTGAGAAGTGAAATGTCACTGCAGAGCGGACACTGTGGTGCTCCAGCAGAGCTGTAAGACCTCTCTGCTGTGCTGCCAAGTGAGCAGCTCTAGTCTGTAGTGTTTTGTTTACAATAAGATGACAGAATGGTAGAATTGTGTAGGTTAGAAGAGCTCTCTGGTCCCACCTCCCTCTCAAGAAGCACTTGGAAGCATTTTTTTGTGTGTGCATGTGTATAAACAGTGATCTGATGCAGGAATACTGTGCATTTTGCTGCCTTCTTGAGTGCTGTGGCACATGTTCTGAGGGGATTTGTTTGCCACGTTGGTCTGGAAGGGATGTGGTCAGCCCTGTAACACCTTGGCTCTCACAGCCCTACCACAAAGAAAGCAATAACCTGAGCTGAAAGTGTTATGGGAGAAACAAGTGCAAAGAGTGAGTCTGGAGGAAGAGAAAAAATAGTACTGGCAATGGAGCCAACAGTGTAATGGAAGTGCAGGGCACCAGGAGACAAAAGCAGCAGTAATGAAAGAGGAGCAGGACATCAGAGGGGCTGATCTGAAGGCAAAGCTGGAAATGAAAGCAGAGGGGAGGTTTCCCTCTTTGATGTGTTTGATCTGCACCTGCGGCTCTGTCCGGGAATCTCCTTGGAGGGGGGATCTTCCACAGGTACCTGTGGAAGCAAGTCCGTGTTGCTGTAGGTGTAGATGAGCCTGTTCAGCCAGGAGACATTTCTGCAAGGATTTCTTGTTCTGGAGAGTTGCTTGCAGAATAGAAACCAAAGGTGATCCAGCCTGCTGTTGCAGTGTGTCTGCAGTCACTGGTGTCAGCGTTCAGGTAAAGCCCTGTTTTAAACAGAAACACTCTGCACACACTCAGTGGCTATTTTTTAAATTTTTCCTTCCTGACACTCTTACATGTTGTTAAACTTTGTGGTGGAATGCCACAGTGGAGTGGTGAGCAGGGAGAGCAGGGCTGGAGAGAGGACACAGGGATCAGAGCTGCCTCGGGGGAAAGACAAAGGCTGGGTTTGTAGGCTGGTGGGAATTTGCTGGATGGGAGAGAGAGGGGGGGAGAAAGGAGGATGAGAAACGGATGTTGGAAGCTGTGGGTCAGGGGTGAGGGGCTGCAAAAGCCACACCTTGGGATCTGACCATGGGGGCAGAGCAAAGCAGCACAGTTTGCGATGCTGGGAGGGTGAGGAGAAGCATCCCAGAAGAAACATCTGGGATCATTCCTAGGCACTTGTAGCCTTTTTTTTTTTAATTTTTGGTAGGGCGATGTGAAACTCTGATTTTGTTAATGGGTGCTGAAACCAAAGCAGCGATTTCCCTTAGAGGTGCTTGGGAAACCAGAAGGAACTCTAGTGAGCAGCTTTAGAGGTGCTGGGGAGCATGGCTGGGGCTGACTGACCTGATTGCTGCTTCTCTTGGTGTGTTCTCCAGAAAAGAAAAAAAGAATGCACTCTTGAGCATCAGGGTGATTTTTTTTTTTTTTTTAAATTTGTGTTCCAGAACGGAATTGCTGTGGAAGTGGCCAGTATTATCCCACCTCTGTCTTTGCAGGGCCTCATGTTCCTGCTGCTGTGCTTGTGATTGTACCAGCATTCCAGGCCATGTGCCTGAAAAATGACCTGTTTCCTCAGCTCTGGATTTGGGCCGCTTGGTTTGACTGACACGTGGTTGCAGCCATTTGTCTTAATCCTTCCTTTCCATGTCTATCCCAGCTGGTGCTCCTCTAGTGGAGCTGCTGCAGGATGAGTCCAAAATCATCTGGAGGTGCCACAGTTACACTAATACTTGTTTCTCAAGAGCATTGCCTGCTCCGTGGGCTGTCCTAGGCAGCCGCCCCAGACCTTCCAGGCCTAGGAAGGTCTATCTTGCTAGAAATCTGGGAATCTAGGAAGGGTATCTAGGAAGGCAGGCTGATGTTCTCACGGAGATAGAACTGTCTTGCTGGCAAATGCTGCACAGCTGGGGTTTAAACCTGCTAATATTGACTAAACTATGAGTTGTCAAGAATGTGTTGGAGGCGTGATGTGAGGAAAAATGGAATGAGGTAAGAGACAGGTGTTGGGCAAGACCACAGGAGAGGCACTGCAGGGAAAGGGGCCTGGCAGGTGGATGGCACAGCAGCCTTAAAACTGGGTGTCAGTGTTAGATGGAGGAGATGGTGATTCAAGAGACACACACCTATCTCATGGGGGATAGGCCTGTGGGAACAGCACCCTTGGAATAAATGAGACACAAGTGGTTTAGCTCTAGCCTAGTTTTTTTAATGCAAGAGGTGGGTGTGTTGCTGGGACACAGGGACAGCTCAGTGGTGGCTCCGTTTGCTGACAAAAGCAGGGAGTTGGCACAGACAGTGTGGGCCACAGGGAGGGCCATGGGCAGCTGGCAGTGTCCCTGAGGTAAGGATATATGTGGAGTTTGGGGGATCAGAGGCAGAAGGGAGTGGGATGGGATGATTCCCCCCTGCCAGCAGCAAGGTATTCTGGGGTGGGTTTGCCCTTCCAGCTCAGCCACAGGCTTTAGGGCACCGAAATACAGAGGGTGGCGTTTTTCATCCTTGCACATCTGTGTTTCTTGTTTTCTCCTCATTTTATCCTTTTGCCATCACTGCTCTGTGCTCTAGATAGGCTCTTTGCCCTTTAGCACTTCTGAAGTGACTGTGATCCTCAGGAATGTGACACTGGTTCCCTCTGCCCTGCATCCCTCAGGAGGGGTCTGAGCAGACCCCTTGATGGTGCACGTTGTGTTTTTGGCAGTGTGGCTCAGATTATGGGGTAGCTCTTCCCACTGCATTCCAGAGGGGACTGTTGTGCTGAGCCAGGGTCAGTACAGTGCAGATACGTGACTGGGGCTTTTCTCCCCAGATTTGCAGCAAGATTGGAAAAGCATTTGGATATGACCTGTTTATAGCCTGAGATAATTTCTGCAGTGGCAAACACAGAAAGAGATAAAGCAATGGAGACCTAAGAGCTAAATCTCTCCTGTACAAATGCTAGGAGCATATGTAATAGGATTGTTGAATTGGAGTTACATGTTTTCCAGGATGAGTACTGTTTGATGATACTGTGCTGCTTAAATCAGAAAAAAGGACTGGGGATTTACAGCAGTTGTTGGGGATGTTGGGGTTTCCCCATGAACTTTGAGAACAGTAAAAGGAAAGAAAGGGTCTTTGCAGATAAAACAGATTCCTAAGAAGGCTGGAGTCCTGACTGAGGGGAGTCCTGGGGGAGAAAACATCAGCTCTCTGACCTCAGGGTAGTCAGGTATCACAGATTTTTCTCACACAAAATACAAACTCTTTGTAGACTTTCTTCTTGAACTTCTGTTAATTTATATGGGAAAAACGAATTTTCTTGCAACATTTGCATTTGTTTTTCTGTACACCTTTCAAGAGGTGCATTAAAACGTGCACATCCTGACCTCTGGGTTAAACACATATTAGTATTGAAGCTGCAGTTTTAACCATGTTAAGCTTAGAAGATGTCAGAGCTGAGGTTGTCTGGGTACTTGTCCTCTTTCCATGTGAGGGTTGTGATGCAGTGTTTAATTACAAGACACCTCCTGTCTTGCCTGCAGCTCGTTTGCTTCCCTGCAGTGCTGGCAGTGATGGGCTGCCTCCAACCCTGGTTTTGTTCCAAGAGAGACTTGAGAGTGGGAAAGAGGAGCGGGATTTGTGTTGTTGTTGCTCTCTAGTTTGGGAAACCTGGGGTCTGCCTCTCCTGCAGACTCGCTGGTCTGGTCTAGGCTCAGTCTGTCTCATGGTCCATCCCTTGTGCTTTGCAGCCCCCAACCAGGCAAGGGACAGAAATGCCTTGTGTCCGAGGGAGTTGCTTTGGGAGCAGATGTCTGTGGTGGGGCAGGGACTGGCTTTTGTGGGGTGGGAGCAGGATTTTGGCACACATGCTCCCTGGCAGCCGGCAGTGTTTGGAGTGAGCCCATGTGCCCGTGGAGCTGGGCTGTGCTGAGCACATGGGGGTGAACCTTTACAGAGCTGCTGTGTCCCGGGTGCTGCATCAGGGCCAACACAGCCCTTCCTCAGGGCTTTCCACAGCCCTCTGGGGGTGGTGGGAAAAGGGAGAAGCGCCCAGCCCAGCCCTGGGTGTCAGCGCAGATTTAATCGTGGTGGAGCGACAGTTCTGCCTGTCATTAGGGCTCCTGCCAGCGTGAATTAGGACTTCCAGGCTGAGATCCTTCATGCACATGTAGGAACACAGATGAAATGTCCCGATCTGCTGCCGGTCCGGCCTGAGCTCCCTGTAGACACGGTCCCTCTCCTGCCAAGCCTCCTTGCTCTGTGAGGTGTGTGGGACAGCCTGCTTTGAGCTGAGTTTCTCTCTATGTCCAGGGAAAGCACTTCTTTGCTGAAAACCTGACTGTGCTGAGACAAGGCAACAACCAGCATAAGGTGAATAAGACCTTTTGGTAAATGGCCAAATGACCTTGTCCTGGCCCAGTGACAGTGGGAGCTTCTCTTGGCTGACATGAAGATGGATCAGGACCTGGGTTGAATATTTGAAGCTGCTCCCTAATGCCTGATGAGGATCCTGCTCCAGCCTCTGCTCCAGCCTCACTGTCCTTCACCCGTGGTGGCCAGCAGGCTCCCATGAGAAGCCAGCTCACTTCCTTTCTGGAGCATCTAGTGGGAATGTCATGGTGTCTGGCTTTATGTTGTTGCAGTTGCCTTCACTGGATATTTTACCTGCTCTGTCGTGAAGGGAGATGCTGTTATTTCCATGAGTGGTTTGCTGGGAGAGGGGAAGTGTAGCTGTGCACTTGAGATGTGGACCCAGACCCCACATCCACTACTGGGGTGAACTGGTGTCCCTCCAGTGTGGTTGGTGGAACTTGTGTTGAGTTTGGTGGATCCTTGCAACTCCAGCTTGGAAGTTTTTGTCTGAGAGCTGCTGCGTGGGGCAGTGCTGTGGGACTGGGGCTGTTGGCTCTTGGCAGCTCTTTTTTCTCCTTTCCAGCTCTTTGGCCATAGCTGCTGTATTGTCAACCAGCAAAAGCCCATTCACATTGAATTATGGATGCATAAAATAGGGGAGGGTGTTCGGTTGGGCGGCTGTTCATAGAGCAGGTGTTTCCTCTTTGGGTTTAAGTTACCAAATTCATCAGGACATTTCAACTTCTCGCATTTTAAATTCCCTGATCCTGGAGAACAAAGTCATTTTCTCAGCTTTGGAGCCTGACATCTGCTTACAGGATTACTTGTGTTCCTGCAGCAGCGGGTGCAGATTTTCTTTGTGGACGGGGATATACTGGAGAGAGTATTAAACCCCAGTACAAGTTCCTGCTCTGGATTGGAAATTGCTTCGCAGGTTTTGCAGCGAGGCACGTTGGATCTTGCTTATTTACTTGGCAGATGTCTGATGGAGTTACATCATCCCCAGCACTTGGAGCTGCAGGGGTTGAGTGGCCATGGGGAGCTCTGCTCTTCCCGCTTTCCTGTTGTGGGAAAACAACCATTTTCAATAAGGAGCTGTCAGCAAGCTCTGCCTCCCACAAACCCGTGTCCTGAGGTGATGGGAAGGACTGGTCAGAGAGAAGGGCCATGGAACATCTCCTGGTGCTCAGAGAGTTGTCAATCCCCTCCTGTTTCCAATGACTGAGCAGCGTGCAGGGGTGATACTTGCTGGGACCTTTTACTACTTGAGTTGGACAGGCATTCTAGGGATTTATTTTTAAAATATATTCTGTTTTGCTTCCTTAAACGTCTGTCAGTGCTTCCAGGTTATTGTTTTGTGAGATCCAGGCTAACCCCTAAGCACAATTTTGCTGAGAGCATGCAACTGTGAGCCAAGCTTTTTATAAAGCTCCAGATCAATAGCAGTGGTACAATTAGCTAAACCCAAGTCCAGTGGAAAGAGTTGCTTTGGAACAAGTAAATGTTGCCTGCAGCCCTGAGTGCCTGGAGCTGACCAACCACTGAACTGCCCTTTGTGGCTCTGGCAAGATATGAACAGCAACAAATAGTGAGAAGCCATTTGTATTTGAATTATTCCCCTCCCTGCTTTAATAGGTCAGGGTGGTGTTAGTGCTGAAAGCCTGGCCGAGGTGTGTTGCAGGGGGTCAGGCAGGTGAGCACCAGCTGTGTGCACCTGGCTCAGTGCCTGGAGTTGACATGTTCATCTTTCTTGTTCATTCCAGGAGCTACGTGGGACACCCAATGTTTCCCTACCATCCTGCTTTCTGCTGTGACCCCTTCATGTGAGTAACAACCAGAGAGGGGTTGGGATGTGTTTGGTGTTTCCTGGGGGGGCGTGTTTTTTGCAGCTCCTGCCCACCCTCCTTGCTCTGCTCACCATCCCTTCCCCTGTGTCCTGGGGGAGAGCTCCACAGCCTGCAGAGCAGAACAGGGGGTCTCTTAGGAATAAAAATGTTAAGGCTTCTCTGAGACACACAGCGAAATGTTTATGTGAAAATCCATATCAGCAGCTGCATGTTTTATCCAAGCAGCCATGATCAGACATGTTTATAGAAACATGGCAGCACTAAGTCTGGACAGTTGGTCACTAATCTTCACAAAGATACAAAACTGATTAAATAGAAAGATTCCCCTGAGGCACCTTGGAAGTTGCAATGTAAGTGTGACCCAGGCTTTTAAAAGCTCCTCTCCTGCCCTTGTTCCTCCCCAGCTTCATTCATGTGGTCACTCCAAATTGCTGCCAGCTGGCCCATTTGTCATGTGTATGGTTGTGCTGCTTCTCATTTTTGACCTTCCAAAGAGACAGAAAAAATATGTGGCTATGCAAACCTTTGAATTTGCAGCCAGTCTAACAGTGGGAAGGAGAAATACAGGGAGTTTAAGCTGCAGAGGGAAGAGGTTCTGTTCTTTACTGACCACAGACCCCACCGTGCCCATAAATGAGTCTAAGTCTTCTTGCCTGTTGTGTTTCTTACCTGTCTTGCCTCCTACCCGTGTTTCAGACATCAGGTTAGGTTCCTTCTGGTATGTTTTCAGCTTGACAAATACGATCTGTTTTGTTTGTTCCAGCATAAGTTTGGGTTTTTTTCAGCTGAGTGGTCTTGTAGTGTGGTGCCTTCATGGAGACAAAAACAGAACAAAAAAATTGATTTTAAAAAATGTCAGCATTGTAAAGAGATGAGGAGGAAGCTAGAAGACTGATACACCATCAAACTGAATGTGCCAGTGTGCAAACATGTGGCAGAGCAGTCAGTTAACAGAAAATGATAGTGAAACTGGGTGATATTCCCAGTTTCCCTGGAGGGAAAGCACATGCGGTTTGCAATGGATAATGAAATGTTATGGTTTTTATGTCTAATATGTTAATTCTGCCAGGGCAGTAATCCCAAGGTTCCAATCCACTGCAAGGCTGACATTTATGTTGGAAAGAGATGCACAGACATTTATTGAGGACACACACTACAGTGCATTTTACAAAAAATAACAGAACAATGGGAAATGTCTCCTCTCCACTCTCTTCCCTTTTTCCTGCTCTATTGTATCAAATACTGACTCGTGCCAGAGGGGCTGCTGCTTGGAGCCTGTTGCTCCATCCATGGCAAACGCCAAAGCGAATTCTCTTTTTTTCCTTTTGAAAGAGGAATTTCACTTGTATTGTTTTTGTGCTTGTGTGTGGCGTGGGTTTTATAAGAGCAAGGCTTGAGCACTTCCAGCTTGGAGCATCCTGCCCACTCACACAGCTGCATGGACAGGTGTTTGTGGATCAGACCAAAGTTCATCCAGAGCATGAACTGTGTGTTGTGCACCTGGTTTGCCCTAAGTGTCCCTCCTGTGCTTCCCTGCCCTGTGGTGGAGATATGGCTCTGAGCCTGAGACAACCTTTCAGTCAGGCCTTGTGCTCCTGTTCCCTCCTTGCAGTGGCACCTGGAGTTTCCTCATTGCACAGTGAGCGAGTTTAGGGAGCCAGAATGGCCAGCAAATAGACCTGTGGTGTTTTGGCCAGCTGTGTTGTGGGGCCCAGGTTGCTAGAAGAGGGCTGGAGGTGGGAATATGTAGGCAGGATGTGGCAGCCTTGATGTGGTCATTTTTGAGGAGGTTTGAGGAGAAAGGAAGTGTCTTGGAAACTGTTTAGCTCTCTCGTGGTCCCAGTAAACCGTGTCGTTGGGATTCTTCACTCCAAAGCCCAGTGAGAATTGGACACCCTTGGTTAACCCTTCCTTGTCAGCTATGGGGTTGTGCTGCTGTGCTGTGGATTTTAGAAGTTCTTCACTTGTCTTGCAAGATGATGTCCCAGGAGACACTCACTTTAAGGACCAGCCAGAGATCCACGCAGAGAGGGTGGAGAGTGAGGAGGTGGAGGCATCTCCCTGGAGGGACTCTGGATGGCTCGTGTTGCAGGATCACCTCATGGAAGGAGTGCAGGAGACCTGCTGTGCTTTTTGTTCTGCTTTTGCAGGGGTCTCCCTAGGACTTTGATCAGTGGCTGATGCAGGAGGCTCTGGTTTTGGTGTATTACTGGAATGGGAGAGGAGATTGATGCTCACGCCCTCTCAGCTGGTTCTGCAGAGCCCCGAAACGCAGAATGCAGTTATTTAGGTTTGAGGAGTTGCCTTATCTCCTGAGCGTGGCTGCGGTGGGGGAAGTGGGCCAAGCTATAAAAGTCATTTCTCCAAGTGACTGAGAGCAGCCTTCTGGACTTGCTTAAGCAATCCGCACAATCCCCCAGTTCTGCTTTTGGGCAACTAATGCAGCTGACGACACAGAACCATTTTGTTGCTCTGTGGCCTATTTCTGCATCCTCCCCGCTATCGCCCTATTTATTGCCACTTTAATACATATCCACCACTATTCACCCCGTGCAGCTGTCCCACTGTGTGTTAATCACATCTGTCTGTGTGTGTGGAATAGAATAAGGGGAAAATAACTTTGGTCACACAGACTTATGCAGAGGAGGATCTGCCCTGATACGCTGATATCTCTCCGAGCTTCTTAGAGCTGGAACTGTGACAGCAGGCAACACTGGAGTCCACCTCCCAAATGTTGTGTTTAATCCCAAATCAGGCTTTAGCCTTCAAGTAACAGACAAATACTGAAAAGCCTCATAAGAAGTAGAAGGAGCAGGCAGGACTTTAAAAAAAATAGTACAAATGAGGAAAAGTAATCAGCAGTTCTGGAACTATTATGATTTTCAGAATACAAGGCTTTTGCCAGTAAAAGGGACCAGGTCTTTGCCCTTGAGCTTGCTTAAGCAGTTAATCTGTCTATGAACTCTTAGTCTTAGGGAACACTCAGAAATTATCAATCTCTGAGCCTTTAGAGACACGTTTGTGCAAGTATAAAGACAAGGTCATGGATCAGTGGCATTAAGAGCTAGAACCTCATGTCAGACCTTAATGCAGGTCTTCCAAAGGTGAGTGTGTAACCCATGAATGTAAACCAATGTACAAGTTCATAGAAAAGGAGAAAAAGGGAAGGCACCAAGACAGGTGGTAAGTGCAGCTATACCAGCCCTGTCCACCAGTTGTGCTGTTTGTAACCTTGAGCTATCCTGGAAAAGTCAGTGCTGGTGGCCCTCTGGGCAGGACCTGAAGTCCAGATCTCCCCTCCCCTTGGAGGGCTTTGGGTCAGGGTCTCCCAGAGAGATGGTACTGAATGATATGGTTGCCATGCCATGCTCTGCTCCAGGGAGGTTGAAACCGGGTCAGGGCTTCTTTTCATTGAGGTGACATTGAGGGGAGGTTTTTAGGTTTTTTACCATCTGGCTGTAATAGAAGAAATAAATTGGAGCTTGTTTTCTAAAAATGAGAACATGTGCAGTCAACCAGCATCTTTTATTTTTATGCAGCACATCTAAAATAGATCCAAGTCTGTCTCTTTGGGGATGTGCATCCGGCAGAAAGGCACAGCAGCACTTTGTGCTCCCTTCCCTGACGTGCCTGTTCCCACCACTTTTCAGTGAGCTGTTGAGGAAGTGACTCGGGTTTGGATGTGCCAGTCACCCCCACACCACGGGGGTGAAGGTGGCAGTGACACAAGGAGGGAGTGTGTGGGTGACAGTGATGCTGTTCTGGTCTTCTTCAGTAAAAACCTCAGTGTGGGAAAAAGGGAGCAAGGACCTTGTGCAGACCTCTTGCTGTGGTGAAATGGAGAGTTGGATGCACAGGGAAGCACTGCCTGGACAGAGACATTACTGGAAGGGTGCTTTCTGTTGTGTCTGTGCAATTAGCAGACATTTATAGTTCATGCTTTAAGCCATGTGCTCAGTTTGCTGAGTTTGGAAAGGAGCAGTTGCTCACAGTTGTTTCCTTTGGATGTCCTGGGGATGCAGAACGTTTCCCCTCCCAGTTCCTGCCTCCCAGCAAATGAGGACTCACAGAATCATTAAGGTTGGAAAAGACCTCCCAAGATCATTTGCCACAGGCAGGGTAGGAAGGACGGATGGGGACGGTGGGGGTCTGTCTGTGCCCAGTGCAGTCTCTGCCAGCTGGCCTCCCAAGGCTCTGGCTGGGAAGAGGTTTCCCCATAAGCTGAGAGAAGATGCTTCCCTTCTCTGGGTATAGCTAGGAGAAGATTGAGCTATTGAGCAAACTTTGGGCTTTGCACAACTGTCATTCTCCTCCTGGGAGCAAGGGAAGAAACCAAGTCGTGGTTTTGTGTTGGTGTAAGATGGAATTTATCCCTGGAGTGAAAGGAGTTGTGCCTGTGCCAGGTAATGTGGAATCAGCTGCTCAGCCAGCCCTGAATTCAGCCCCCAAGTTCGTGGCTGGGAGAATGTTTTATCCTGGGGACGAGGATCTGGGAAATGCAGCTCAGACCAGTGACTGGAGATGTGCAGGACTGGGATGAGAACCAAGGAGCCCCTTGGTGGCCTGAGCAGGGGTCTAGGAGACAGGAACAGTGTGACCTGTGGTCTGATGGTCAGGGAGGGCTCCCAGCTCCCTCTTCCTCTTTGATGTCCCTTCCCTGTGCTTGGGCAGCTGGGCACTTGTCCAGGGCAGGGGACCAATTTTGCCCAAATTCTGCCTTTTTTTTTCCCCCATCAGGGCCATGCAGGAGATGAGAATAATGCTTGCCTTGCAGGGCCATTGTGAAAGTTAATTTGCTAATTATTTACAAAGCACATTAGAGTGCTGCTTCAGTTCTGCAGAGGGTTATGGTAACACCTAATTAGTAATTCCTTATGATGCTTCATTTTCTTTCTGCTATGAATAATGGCCTAATGTAGGGACAACGCTGCCTGTGCTCATCATCCCAGTGCCTCAGATGGAATAACAAGCTGGATTTGGTTTGTAAATGGTCCTTCTTTCCCATCCTCCTCTATGCCATCTTACCCATAAAACCAATCCCTTTGGTGAGCTGCTGCCTGGCTGATGTCCATGGATGGGTCACTGCTTGGAGAACACACCCCTTGAATGGAAATGTCAGCCCTCTAGCAGAGCTCCTTGCTTTTCCTGGGTTTTCCCATCCTTTTTAGCCTCGAGACTCTTCTTGCTGGGCCGGGGCAGGTGAGGGATGACAGGAGGGAAAGGAGGAGCTGCTGTAGGAAGATCTCTGCCCTCCCTTTGTATGGGATCTGGACCAAGAGCTGGGATAACAGGAGACAAGATTTTCTCTCTAAGCTTTTATCTTTCTGTCTTTGCCTGAGTTTATGTTCCATATTGTGCTGTTCTGTTTTGTAGTGTGTGCTGCATCTTGTCTTTGGCCAGCGTGGTTGTGAGATTTCATGGTGTAGTGTGTTGTTTTTTCTTCTCAAAATAAGTATTGCTGGGAGGCCTTTGCTGTCCATCACACACGGCTCGTTTTAGCTGTCTGTGAGTGGCTTTGGGCGCCTCCGAGGGTGTCAATATCCTGTGTGTTTAATGCTTCAATGCAGTGAGTCCAGAAGCTTGTGATAACTATTTTTGGTGTTGAAAAGTTTTGACAACTAAAGTAAACCTACGTTATCCATCATTTGACAGCATCATCACCAGCGTGCAGCTTGTCAATCTCATTTCGAGCTGATTTTTCCAATCAAATTAAAACTACTGGCAGGGATGCAGAGGAAGCGTGTCAGAACTTGGCATGAAATGACAGCATCTACTGCCTGGGTTCTTTCAGAGAAATGAGAGGAGGTATTTGAGTTAGAAGTCTTGAACAAAATGTGCTTCCTTGAGCCTTCTCATTGAAAAAGGAAACAGTTCCTGTTTTGTTAAACCCTGGCTTATCCTTGTGCCACGCAGTGGATGCAGTAAGGACTGGGTGGGCTTGTAGGTGCTGCCAGGGGGTAACCTGGACTGAGGGAGCTGGGTTGGAGCCACCATGCACAGCCCTGTGGTGCTGGGCTCCCAGTGAAACCACCCCGGTGCTGGGGAGGTGCAGAAGCTTGTGGGGACTCGGAGAACACGTGTGCTTGTCTTTGTGTCCAGAAGAGCTTCAGCACTGAGGGTGTGTTTTGAGGCTCAGTGACTGGAAACAGGGCTCTTCTGCAGATCCTAATCCTGTATACACAGAGCTGTGTGTTGTCCCATGGTCTTGGGAAAGGGAGAAGCAGCCCTGCCTTTGCCTGAGAGGTTACATGTGCCCAGTGATAAGACTGCACCAAACCTGCCAGAGCTCCAGGAGTGTTTGAACAAAGGCACATGGTGTGATTCTTGGGGTGTCCTTTGCAGGGCCAGGAGTATGACTCTGATCCCTTGCAGCTCAGGATGTTCTGTGATTGTCTGCAGGCAGTGCCCACGTTCGTGCTGCAAAGTCGGGTGTGAGAGCTGCCAGCCACAAGCAGAGCCATGAAATGCAAACCTTAAATTTTAACTGGTGCTTAGCCAGAGGTGGCTCCTGCCTCTTGTCATTTGTCTTGGTTTCACAGGCAAGGCTGCTGGCTCGTCACCAGCATCCACTCCCTGGAGCTCATTAGAAACCTTTTTCAACTACCCTTGTAGCGTAACAACAGGGATCAGCTTTCCCATGAGCTGATACATCTACTGACCTCTCCAAAGGGAAAAAACCTTCCTGTAATTCATTACCTGACTTTTGTAGAGGCTGAAAGGGAACTATTTGTGACTGAACAATACTTGCCTTTCACAGCTCCCTTCCTAATCCCAAATAGAAACATGAGGCTGAGAAAATCTTTCTGATAACAGGGAGTATGGATACATTCAACCCAGGATAATTTTTCATGGCACTAACATTCTGTAATTGCCAGGGGTTGGTTCTCAGGTTTTTACTGGACAAAGTGAAGGCAGTCAGGGTGAAACATCAATTTGAGGAGGTAGAAGTAATTCCAGTGGTGGTGTGATGGTTTTCTTCCAGTCTCCTCTTGTGAGCTGCTACATCAGAGATCCAGTTTGAAAGGGGAGGTTTTAAAAAAAATAATGCAAAGTAAGTCAACTTTCTTCTTCAGTTTTTGATTGAGTACAAGATGGTTTGAGTCAAACTGTGTCCCCACCTATGCAGAGGCAACCTTTTGCTCCTGCCATGTGTGTGAGGCTCCACAGCACAAGCTGCTGCTCCCAGGGGAAGGAGATTACTGAGGTGAAAGTACGGCTTGGCCACATTGTCCACAGGGATGTGCAGGAGCTGGCTTGAGCTTTGAAGCCCAGGTCATGTTTGTAGGGCTGCAGTTTACAGCATTATGTGGAAAAGGGCTGTAATGTCCCACTAACGTGTGCCTGGTTCCTGTGAGGACTGGCTTTGGCTGTGCTTACAGGATGTTTGGAGTAGCACTAAAAGTAGTGTTGGGCACCAGCACCTTGGTGTTTCCCTGGGGTCATTCCTGGCACGTGATTAGTGGCTGGTGAGCCCCAGGTCATGTCCTGAGACATGCTGGATCAAAGTAGGTGATAGTCACATTGGGAACTCCACCATGGCTATAAGGACTTGAACAAAGACCTGAGTGGCTCCAGTTGTCTGGATGATGGAGACAGAATGCTTCTCCAAGGCCATCTGTGCACAGGTGGAAAGTAAGACAGATAGAATCATGAATTTTTGAAGCACCTTGGCTGTGTAAGGTAAGCTGTAGTTAAAGAGATATGATCTGAGATCCCTGTGCGAGTGTGGCTGATGCTCCTCATATCTCACCTTCTTGCTGTGCTCTGGATGAGTCACTGTGCTGAAATGACTCCCTTTTTTTCTGCCCAAAGTGATAATCCATTGTTAAAATTATATTAACTCATGTGTGCTAATTAGCAGGTGTGCCAGGGTGTGAGAGGCCCAGGATGTTAATTACGGTTGATAAACACACCTTTATCTAGAATGCAGACCTGGATTCTGTGTGATGGGACTCTCTCTCGCTTCCTCTCAACATGCAGAAGTGCTGTGTTTGGAGGGCCATTCTCCTCTGTGCCCTGTGATGGGGTCCCCGTGTCTCAGCTTGAATTTGAAAGAGCCTGTGGACTCGCTGGAAGGTTCACAGAATAACAGAATATTCTGAGCTGAAAGGTACCCACAGGGATCATCCAGTCCAATTCCTGGCCCTGCCCAGGACACCCCAACAATCCCACCCTGTCCCTGTTGTCCAAATGCTCCTGGAGCTCTGGCAGCCTTGGGGCATGACCAACCCCTGGGGAGCCTGTTCAGTGCCCAACCACCCTCTGGGGGAAGAACCTTTTCCTAATATCCAACCTGGCCCTGTCCTGACACAGCTTCAGCTGTTCCCTGTGTCCTGTCACGGGTCACACAGAGCAGGGATCAGTGCTGCTCCTCATGAGGAAGCTGCAGATGCTGATGAGGTCTGACCTCAGTCTCCTGTTCTCCAGGCTGGTGAGATTCATCCTGCTGACACTGAAAGAAAAAGAGGCTTTTCCCAGTGGTATCATCTTTACTCAGCTGAGGAGGGGAGGATAAATTCATGCGCTGTCCAGCCACAGGGTTTAGCTGATGGCCACTTCTTCAAGCTCCTGGAGGTGATGGCCCCTCCAGTCATCCAGCTCAGGGCCTGGCCTGGTTGTCTCCAGCCCATTCTGGCCAGAATACGCTGGGTTGTCTTAAAACAGGTTTTAGTAGGTGTTCTCTAATGGCTTAGTGGAGGAGAGCACTAGGCTTTCTCTAAGCTGGCTCATGTGCCCTCAGGAAGCCCACATCAAAAGGTGTGTATGCAGTGCGTCAGCCGGGCCCTGGAAATGCCTGTTCTCCCTCAGCAGGCAGGCGAGAGCTGACAAGCCACGGCACTGCCTGGAGGGCTCTTGGCCAAGTTCTTTTCGAATGGCTGCTCCACACCTTTCCTGAGTGTCCGGGGCCACCTGCTCCCAGCATCCCAGACTGGCAGCCTGCTTGACCCAGCCAAGCTTCCCTGGAGGCCTGGTGTCTTGTTTCCCAGCAGAGCTTTGGAGGAGGGTGGGTTGGATGCTATGTCTGGGAAGAAGGCTTCCCTTGCCTCTCCCTCGAAGCATCTCCCTCCATATGTCAGACTTCCTATTTATTGCTTGCTGGTTTTTATTCCGGTGCTGTGGGTCATGGTGGAAAGGGCAAGTTGCTGCTTTTATTTTATCCATCTGCACTCAACCTTCTTGCTTTCTACAACTCCCTGGCAGGAGGGTGGAGCCAGCTGGGGGATCTGTCTCTTCTCCCAGGAAACAAGTGACAGGACAAGAGGACACAGCCTCAGATTGTGCCAGGGGAAGGTTCAGGTTGGACATCAGGAGGGATTTCTCCATGGAAGGGCTGGTGAGGCAGTGGAAGGGGTGGTAGTGGAGTCCCTATCCCTGGAGATGTTCGGGAAATGATTGGACATGGCACTTGCTGTGGTCTGGGTGACAAGGTGGAGGTTGGCCACAGGTTGGACTCAATGATCTTGGAGGTCTTTTCTAACCTAAATGAATCTGGGATTCTGTGATTTAAAAACTACAGGTAATCAGACCGACTTGGGACTTGGTGAAGTTCATGTTTTCCTGAGAGCTGTGGCTGTGCCAAAGGTTTGCTATAGGTAGCAGGAAAAGATGCCCCAAACTGCTGTGGCACAATGCAGACGGAGCTGGCGCTGGCGGCAGAAGGGCGTGTGCAGCCTTGAGAGCTCTGAAGCTGGAGATGGCTGCAGACTATCAGTGCAATCTGTCGTAGTAAGCACCTGTCCCTGCTGTGTCCGTGGGAGCCGCACACCTGTGTGTATGTACACACCGTGTCCGCGTCATGGCACAGCCGTGCCGATGGAGCGATTGCAGGGGGTGGCTGTGCCTGTCGGGCTCTTGGAATGGGCTGGAGGTGGCTGTGCCCGGGTGAGCCCCAAGGCAGGTAACAGCAGCCCCTGAGTCACTCGTGGCTCGCCAAACCTGCTTGCCTGCTCAGGGTTTGCTGGTTCCCAGCACTGAAAACTTCTCTCCCGTTTGTTTGTTCTGCCTGGCCCACAAATAGGAGCTGTTGGTTTGCTCATTTGGGGCTTAAATTAACCATAATGCTGAGGATCGACTGTTTCAGTGCTTTGTAGTCCAAACAGTTTGTTTAATCCTATCCCTCCTTCAGCCCTTTTGTGCTGTCACGGTGGAGGACTCTGGTGCTTATCAGGTGTGCCCGTGGTCACGGGGGCCTGGTGCTCTTTGGCGTGGGTGGATATATCGGAAACATCTGAGGCTGCAGGTACTGAGGTGGGAAGGTAAACCCAGCGTGCTGTTTGAAGTGGGCTCAAACTCTCTGCAGTGCCAGGCAGCTTGGTCTGCACGCCTCTTCCTGGTAATGGGGGTGTGAGGATGATTGTGCTGCATCAAATCAATTCTCCGACTATCTCATCCCTGTCCCAAAATAGAATCGTCTCCTCCCATGCTCTGCTCCGGCACCTGCAGCACCCAGGCATGTGGAGCCCCACTACAGCTGTTTAACCCTTGCAGTGTGTCCAACCACGTGTCAAAACTGGGCTCCTGCATGTACTTTTTGCCATTTTATTTTGTTCTTTTCCTAATGGTTTTGTCCTTTTCCTGACTTGTGGTCACTGGGTTGCAGAGGGCGGGACTGCAAGGATATGGTTGTTGCTCAGTACTCCATTTGTGAAATATAATGCAACATTGTGAGTGTTAATTTGTTAATTAATTTGATTTCTGTTTGTAAAAAATATTTACTGTGCTATCGTCTTAATTTCCAGAGTAGATTCAGTCCTATTTTTCTTGTGCCATATAAGTGGTGCGGTCAAGGTGGGGGGAATCGGGGGATAAACACAGATGGTGTGGGTTTTGTGTTGGTATTTCTTATTTATAGCAACCATTAGCCAGCCCTGGTCTGGAGGATGCTGCTGCTCAAATCCTAATCCAGAGACAGTTATGTGGAAGTAGTGAATTAAGTAAAACCAGATCTATGAGTAATTTTTAATTCCCTGTAGTTGCTGATCCTGGAAACCCTTCTGCACCTATGGGCAGCTTAGTGGGAGGCAGTTGCTGGACCTCTCCAGAAGCACCATCGGGATACATATCCAGGACAGATCCTCGGGATCAGGAGGGAGGCGAGGGCAGCGGCAACAGGCACAGAGTAGGTCACAAGTGTTTTATTTTGTGTCTAAATGGTGAGTTACTCCCTGCAAACACAAGGGAGTCCTGAGGCTGATGTGGTGCAGTAACATGGGGAAGGGACTGTGGAGCCGAGGAGCAAGTCACCTCTGTGGACTGGCTGGGGGTTTTAGTTCTTGGCTCCTCTCTGAGGACGTCAAGCTGGTGAGCTAAAGTCACCCCGGAGGGATGTCCTTAGGAATTCATATTTCAGGAGCCAGCGGGGCTGAGTGGCAGCTCATCTGAAGCCTCTGATGGGAGGAATTAATCAGGAAAGGGAGGGGAGAAGGGAAGGAGGGAGGGAGGGATGGCAAAACCCCAAACCTTCAAACACACCCAATTGACCCATCTCGTTTTAGCATGAAACTTAACGAGTTACACCCACTCTGAAGCAGAAGGGGAATGAAACGCTGGCGCTTCCTCCTTTCTGTTACCGGCATCTGGGGCCTGGGAAGTACAGCAGGAGAAGATGTTTGTGCTGTTGATGATGAGCGGTAAGAGGTTTGTCGGGGCGGAGGGAGCCCTGCCTGCCTTGTGTGTGCTGGGCGGGGGGGCTGGAGCAGCTGGAGCTTGGACTGAGCTGGGAAACCGTGTTTGGGGTGAAGTGTTGTCATGCTGTCTTAAGATGCTGTGTGTCCAGGAAGCCCAGTGGGGCTTTCCTCTCCCAGCTCCTGTCTTTCCCCAGTGTGGATTGAGGTGTTGCTTTCTCTGAGGTGTATTTGGTCTGGCTGTCAAGTGTTGTTTGCTTTTTCCAGAGTTTGCACTGCTCACAGGTAGCACCTGGGTTCACTGCAGGCACTGAGGACTCAGAGTGACTGAGTGGGAGCTGGGGACTTAACAGCTAAACTCCCTAAGACAGAAAATGTAGTATCGTGTTACTCACTAAAGATGTTCCCTTCTCCAGCTGTCTGGCTTTATTTTCAGTAATTACAGGTTGCCATGCTCTTTAATTGTTGAAAATGAGCCCCGTGGAAGGTTTCAACTTGAACTGAACACTCTGTTGGGTGTCTGTGTGAGGTGGGGAGAGCTGGAATGCTGTGAAGGACAGTGCTGTTCAGTGAGGGTGGGAAGGCTGGGCTGGGGGTCTCACACTTGCCAAAGATCCCAAGATCTGGGAACGCTGCAGAGGAGAGACTGGGGGAACCCTCTCCCTATTGAGTTGCTCATTTTTCTCCTCGTTACTCCTGCGATCGCTTATCAAGTTGTTTTATATATCAGCTGCTATCTTCAAATCTAAATTGCCTAATTCTTGGTTTGGTGACAGGAAATGTGAGCACAGAGCCCTGGCCCTGCAATTAGTGTGACTAAGCATTAGGACTAATCACAAAGTGGGGAGCGTTGTCTCCCAGCCCTGCTCTCCCCCCAGCCGCTGGCTGCCGTCAGGGGACCGGCTCTCCATCCCGACCTGCTGTCTTCAGGGCTGCACTGGGAATGTCAGATACTGCTCCTGCTTCCTGAGGGGCATGGGCTTGCTTTCCAACAGGCAGAGGGTTCAGCCCTGACTCAGTGCCGTGCTGCAGCCCATCAGCCATGAGTAATCCTCTAGGGCAGAGGCAAAGGATAATGTACACCTTTTTTGGAGAATTAAGTCACCCTGTAGCTGTTGAAGTGTTGGTGCTTTAATAGTTTTGTTTAATATTCCAAAGCTCCATTGCCGAGGTGGCTGTTAATGCCTTTGTTGGCATTTTAATATTGCAGGAGGGATTTAAATTTCCACATGTGATCAGTGCCGTGGAATTAAGGGAGCAGGTTTTGTGGGTATCGGTGGGTTGCTTGTTTTTCCCCATCCTTTCAGAGTTAAAAGGGATCTGTGTATTATGAAGAAGGTGTGGAAAATTGCTGTGCTAAACATGGCAAATGAAAGTGAGGGATGAAGTGCCCAAATGTGGCCAGCCTGGTTACACTTCCTGGGGAACTTGCTCTTCAGAACGTGCGTGTCTTAAGAGTGTGTGTTTTAAGAGGGTTCCAACCTATTTTGAGGCAGAAGCACTTTATTTCCCCTGAATGCCCGTTGGAAAAAATGTGCCAAACTGCAAATTTGCATCATTTAAGCTTTTGCTCAGGGAAATCAGTGGTGGGATTCCTGCTGGAATTGGGGTGTTGAAGGCATTGATTTTACACCATTGTGGCAGTGGCAACAGGTCTATGAGACATCAGTGTTTGGAACAGACTCATTTATCTTTAAGTGAAGTTACATGGCTTGAATTGGAGGTAATGGTTGTTTGAAAATGAACCTTGAGGAAAATGCAGCTAATTTCCTGCAGGATCAGGGATCTGGACTGGCCCAGCACGGGGTCCAGGGAATGCTGGGAGAGGAGGATGAGAGGGTAGAAATGGGAGCCCCCTGCTTGGGATAGCAAGTTGGCTCAGGTCTCAAGTGTGGTGAATGCCCGTTGGGTGGTGAATGGCAGCAGGGAGACTTTGCTGCTTCCCCTTCACTTTGGCTCTGCTTAGTTACCCAGTGCTGGTCATCTGCCATGTTGTGAGCTCAGAAAAACAAAGGGTCCTTGGTGGAGGGCAAAAAAAAGGTCACTAGAATAAAATACCCGCTTCTAAGTAATTAATTATAAAGAAAAATCCAATGCAAAAGTAAAAGTGTTGCCAAATCTTTGCAAGAATTCAGTAGAGAGTCGTCCTCTTTCTTGATGATGTGTCTTTCTTGGTATTATTTTGTAAAACTGGTGACTGTGTGGTGCATTTCAGTGAGTTTTATGGCCCAGTAATCCATTGCTGGATGAGAGGAATACATTATTTATAGATCAGAGTGTTTTAACATCCTCACATGGGGTTGTTTAAGGAGGTCAGGATGCAGAGCAGTGGAAATGGGATTAGCCCAGCTGTGCCACAAGCGGTGCAGAAGCAGGGGATGGAATGGGAAGTTATCACATAGATAGTGATGTTTTTACTGTGCCTCACAAGGCATAGGTCATGTAAGATTTAGGGGTTTCTAGAACCAGAATGTAGCTTTTATTGGTTATGACATATCAAATTTTAAGTGAACTGGAAATGAACATCCTTTTCCCTGGCTCAGCAGACTCACCCTGTATTCTCAGTGAGATGGTGTCAGAGGACTTGGGGAAGAGGGGAAGGCTTTATGAGAACTACCAAACCCCTCTTCCTTCCAGGAGGAAGCTGTTGTGTTGTTCCCATGTGTGAAGCTTCTCTCGAAGCCCCGTGGGCCAGTGCTGTGGGCAGACAGGTAGTTGTTGATTCACTGCACAGTGCTTTTAGAGTAATTGCTTTTTGAGACTTCAATTAGGCTTTCCATAAGAGTTGGGATGTGATGTTCTCAGGTTGCTTAAAGTGCCCTGGTAAATCCAAGCAAACAGATGATCCCGGCAGGGTGGGGAGTGCCCATTAGGCAGGATGTGTGTCTGGCACCTCCAGGCCGAGGGGTGCCCTGTAGCTCAGGGCCTGGGAAGGGGCTTTGTGCCTGGTTTGCCTTGGGGGGCTCCATGGTCTCACTGCTGCCAGTGCCCACAGCAGTTTCCAATCTCCTCTCTGCCTTCAGTGCTCTTCCCAGGGCAAGGTCTGAGGAGGCTGACTGGAGGCTGGGAAACCAGCAGTGTTTCAACTCTGGCATGTTCTGGTGTTGTCTAGAGCTGGTCCAGGTGTCCCACAGTTGGGCTCAATGGTCTCAGAGGTCTTTTCCAACTTTAACAATTCTATGTTTATCTGTTATGGGGTAATTTAGAGCTCAAACTCAGTGATGTTAATGGCCAGGCATCATGTGCCTGCTGTTGGGAGAGCACAGAAAATGTTGTGGTGCCACTTGACCAGGACTGGTGCAGGATAAATAGTGTTACCTTGCACTGTCATAGGTGTACCTGAGTTACAGGTAATGAGCAGCACCTCCAGAAGCTGGTTTGGACCTGACCACAAATTGCCTTGCAGACATATGTGCTGCTGTAATGGTGTGAGTGTCTGCAAGAGGGGACATTGTCACAAGATCAGGCTCGCTGAGTAGGCACAGTGGGACACCAGCAAATCAGAGCTGCAGCTGGAGGAGTCAGGGAAGTTGCCAGACCTTTTCTGCAGCACTTTGTCCAAAGCCAGAAAACAGTTTTTGAAAGTCTATATCAGGGGTGGGAGGAAAAAATGAAGATGTGTAGGTTTTGCATTAATACCTGCCTCCACCATTTTGGAAGATGCAGAGCCCCTCATGTCAGGATCTCCCTCCATCCCTTACATTGCCTTGTGACTGCTAAAGTACCCTCACAGCAGCTGGGTTTTTGGTGACAGGGAGGCTTTGCAACTCAAGTTCCAAACTGTTGTAGCACTTAGAAAACCCAGTGTCCTGCGTTGTCCAGGTGAGCAAACTCTGGTCCTGCATTCTAGTCCCTCTAATTCTCAGCTCTGAGGGAAAACAAGGAACCTTCTACTGTCTGCTTCCCAGCTGGGAATTGCTT
This sequence comes from Calyptomena viridis, assembly GCA_013390005.1. Lineage (NCBI taxonomy): Eukaryota > Metazoa > Chordata > Aves > Passeriformes > Eurylaimidae > Calyptomena > Calyptomena viridis. Next base: position 109,718 of record WEIV01025307.1, on the reverse strand, counting down.
TGCTATTCATTTGCATTAACCTGGGTGGGGAAGGTGTTTTCAGTGTGCCCCGGGCCCTCAGACACTGAAATGGAGACAAAGACTCCCCATTGCGCAAGGCCACCGCTGGGAAGGGAGCTGGAGTGCAGCCACTTCACAGAATCATCCAGGTTGGAGAAGACCTCCAAGAGCACTGAGTCCATCCCATGCCTGATCCCCACCTTGTCCCCCAGCCCAGAACACAGTGCCATGTCCTGTCCTTCCTGGAACACCTCCCGGGATGGGGACTCCACGTCTCGCCCACGCCTTGTTTTTGCACGAACACTGTCAGAGCCTGGAAGACCCAAAGCAGAGGTTGTGCCTGAACCTTGTGGTTTTGCCCACTGCTCCTCAGCTGTGGGGAGGCCACTCACTTCCCCCTGCCAGTGGCTTCCCACCTGTCCTGGTGAGGGGATCCCTGTGGTGAGGAACCTGCTGACCCAGTGCCGCAGGAATGGAGGCATTGGCTGCTCCAGGTTTCTGGGGGTGTGGGGTTGTTAAGTGATCGCTGCAGGTTCGTGCACTGAATTAAAGTGGTGACTGAAAACCTTTGTCAGGCATCCGATGACTTTGGTTGTAAGTGATGTGTAATCTGTGCCGAAGGTTGTTTTGGTGAAAAATGACTAATGGGCTTTTTTTAGCAGTAACAAAGGAGCCTTTTTTTTTCCCCTTTGCACTACTGCAACAAAGAAAATGTGGTGGTATTTTCCCTTAGGTGGGAGGAAAGTTGCATTTTTTTATGGCACTGGAATAACAGGTATGAGATGGGCAGCAGCAGGCACTGCAAAGGCACACAGACGAGGTGTAAGACTTGAAGCAGAATCCAGAAGTCAATTCAGTTGGAAGTTGCAGGATAAAATTTATGACAGAAAAAACACAGTGGGAGTCACTTTCTCACTGAATTTATTTATTTATTTTTATTATTATTTGCAAATTAATCTCAATGCTTTAGTAACATCTGGATGATTGCTTGGTAATCTTTTTCAGGGAAGCACTTTTGTGTATGTGTACTTTGTTGCAGAATGATAAATCACTGTAATTTACCAGCCCTGGTTTTTAAAAATTTGGAAAGTCATACTGTATGATATGTTCCTTTGAGCTGTCATTCGTGGAAGCATCTGAATCAGTGCATGAGATTTCAGCTCCTGTTTACTGTTTCAAACAGGTCTTTATGCTTACATGGTTACCTGAGCATACTTTAAGTTTGGAATTTATGGAGATTATCTTTAAAGGGAAATGAAAAGGAATGGGAGATGATCGAGAAGGAATTAGATGCAGTCAGTTGTTTTGAGTCACTTGGAGTTGGTAAATCCATATGAATGACCAGAGCTCCCCAAAGACTGAGGACCCATTGGCAGTGTCCCTGGGAGCCACTGATCTGTCCATTCCTCCACAGCTCAGCCAGTGCCTCCCTGCTCAAATGTGGCCTCCAGCCTTTTTGCAGCAGGAGGTTGAGGCAAGAGAAGGGCAAAGTTGCACCTACATGTAGATGCTCCAACAGCTGGAGCCTGTATTTCCAAAGAACATGAAGCAGTGCAGGGAATAAGCAGGACACGGCTGTCTGGGAGCATGAGAAAGCCACGGTGCCCACCACAGCCAGCCTCTGATTTGTGCTTCTGGGCAAGCAGAAGGAAAGAAACCAAGGCTGCTTTGGGAGGGTGGCTTTGAGAGTAAAACCATCTGCAGGGCTCAGGCTGCTGGAGCTGCCTCTTTGGGAGGAGGGGGCTGGTTTCTTTGGAAATAGAGGCATTGCAAGGAAGATGTACCTGCAGCTGTATTCGGGCTCATGGGGCTTCACAGATAATGAAGAGACCTTGTGAATTACAGAATCATTTAGGCTGGAAAACACCTCCCAGGCCATGGAGTCCAATGTGTGCCTGATCCCCTCCTTCTCACCCAGCACTGGGAGCCATGTCCAGTCCTTCCTTGAACACTTCCCAGGGATGGGGACTCCACTGCCCCTCCTGGACAGCCCCTTCCAAGAGCTGTTGTCTACAAAAAGGACAAGAAGTCTGAGGAATTACCTTTGGAGTTAATTTGGGGTCTGGCTGACCTAATTTGCAGGATGTAGACCTGCCATCCCTGTAGATACATTCACCCTTGCAGTGAAATGGGGTCCTATTCTGAGGTCCAGGGGCTCAGTCTTGCTTGTCACCAGAGTCTGCCCCATCTGTGCTTACCCAAAAAGGTTTTGGGTTGGTCATGCTGTGTTTGAGGTGGCTGCCCAGCCCGTGTTCCCTCAGGTGGCACAGCAGGTTTAAGAGGAGCAGCTCACCTGTCATTTACACAAGATTGCAGACAAGCAGCAGATATTCAGCTCTTTCAGAGCAGTCTTGAACCTGCTCATCAGAGTGTGCATCTCACTTGGAGCCATCCAGCTGTGGAGAAAAGCTATTTCTGTACAGGAATCCCTTGAAATTTTAATGCACTTTTGCGCACTGAACCCCAGAATGAGTCACTTAAGGGAGCAGTGTCAGATTTTGAAAACCTCTGCCTGCCTGTTGCTTCCACTGACTTTTCTGTAACCTGCTTTGGTCCTGGATTATTCATAGAGAGAAGTAAAACAAATCCAAGAGAGGACAGGTTGCTCTCAAGCACATGGTGGGGTTGTTGGAGTGTCCTGTGCAGAGCCAGGAGTTGGACTTGATAATCGTTGTGGGTCCCTTCCAACACAGGATATTCTGTGGCTCAATGGTTTGAGGGTTTGGCAGCACGTGATATTGATGAGAAGGAGTTCAAGAGTACAACATTTTCTGCAGGTATATCGAGTTATCCTTTTATCAAACTCTCTTTAAAAAAAAATCTGAATGTGGGAAGATAACAACTTGTAGGGGTTTTAATACTCCCAGAGCTACTGATTCATTGTCTAAATGGCAATAAAATGTCTTGCCTTGCTGCAGTCTGCAATGGGATGTTAGTCACAGCTCTGTGTTACTCAGAGTTGGGCACAGAAGGGAGACAGCAACTTCACACCTTCCTGGCAGCTCCCGCTTTTCACAGTCCCTTTTGCACTGCGTTTGTGGGGTTTTTAACAAAATTCTTGAGAGGTCTCAGAAGTTAACATTTGTGTATCAGGAGGCCTCTCCAACCTCTGTCTCGGCTCCCCACGCAAGGAGCTTTCCAAAGCCAGGAGGGCTGGTGGGTGCTCAAGGCTGGACCCAGCCCACTGCTCCTGGAGCTTGGTAAGGGCTCCCTGCTGGAGCTCTGGGGAGGTTTGGGAGGCTGGGAAACGAAGATAGTTTTTTATTGCTCAAGCTGGACCAAATTTCACGTTTAGAGTCTCTGCTAGTAAAATTGACAGAGCAATAAGAGGATTATCTTTGTCCAGCCTCTCTTTTCTAAAGCTAGGAGATGAACGCCGGGGGCCAGGGATTCATATTCCACCGTGCCTGACCTACAATTTATTGCAATATTATCTCAAAGTAATGGAGTGGGCCCCACAAGTCTGTACATCAGCTGAGTTCTGGTCGTCTTCGAAGGAGGGGCATATGATTCTTTTCCTTCGTGTTAGAGATGCTGTTTCTGTGAGGCCGAGTCCCTGCTGTCTAAGGAGATATTTGTCACTCCCATGTCCCCTGCTCGAGCACCTCACCTGGATAAATGGATGATCTTTAAGGTCCCTTCCAACCCAAACCATTCTGTGACTTATTCTGGCTTAATACCAGTGATATAGAAAAGGAATTTCTCTGTCTGTAAAGGGAGATTTGAGACGCAGGGAGATTTCAGACGCTTGCCTGTGAATCGGTGGAATTGAGTTGGAGAGTGGAGCCCTGGTCTAGTGCCTTCACTCTAAGACACAGTTTTTGCTTAAGCTTCACAACTGAATAAACTAATAAAGCTGTCAGACAGCTGGGGTGCTGTGTGCTGGAATTCTTGGCTTGCAATTGGACAGAATTTAAAAATTTAAAATTTAAAAACTTGTGGGAAAAAAAACGGGGCTTCAGCATTAAATATACATGCCCCTCTTTGATATACATCCCCCCACATCTGAGCTGACTGTTCTCTGAAAATCTTGCTGAATACATGAAAATAAGCAATGGCACCATGTGTAAGGAAAACAAGGGGAGCATGAACATGCCCAGCACAAGTACTGCAGGTTATTCCATCAGACTAATGACAGAAAATGGCTCTTCCCCACGGGACAGCACTGGATAACATGGAATTTATTCAGCAGTACAGAGTGGGATCTAAAATGCTACCTGTTGGCATTGGCTGTTTCACTGGGAATCAGGGATTTGAGGGCTGGGGCTTGCTGATTTTTCCCACTGAGTGTGATTATCTCAATAGCTAGACTTGAAAGCTGTTATTTAATTTCCATTGTGACACTGTAACAGAGCTCAAAGGATTATGTGTAAATGTATGTGAAGAGCTTGATCCCTGACAGTGTGAGGGATACAAACCACGTGCCTGGGCCAGGTTGTTGTGGTTTCTTAGAGAAACTATGTGGGAGTTTGGACTAAATGGCCATTTGTGCCTACAGGTTCTCTCAGAGCAGGCAGGCAGCCCCGTTCTGTGTGCTGTCACCAGGGAGGTGTGTGCATGTTGGACTCGGCTGGTTTTAGTAAGAGAACCTTGAAAATATTCTAAATACAACTCTCTGTTAGTCCAGTGCAAGGCCATTTGAATTTAAGATCAACAAATATTTCACCTGGGCTTCCTTAACTAAATTATTAGTTTTTAATTATCTCTGCCATTTTCCTTGCTTAAAAATGGAGTGATTGCTCTTCTAATTCTAAATCTGGGTTCCTTTTCTGACTTGGCAAGTAGCATTGCTCCTGGTTTCTCTCATGAAAGGCACTGTAATCTTGAAAAAGCTGGATGGCTGTTGTGTTAATGTTTTTTCACCTAAATGAATTGGGAAAATACTGGTAGAACTCTGACATTTTAAGGTTGGCCTAACTAACAAGGTATTATTGTCTCTAAGCTGCTGAAGCATCAAGTTAGTTTGTGTGACATCAATCACAACTTCATGGTCAGTCTAGTCCAGCATGTCAATGTTTGGTATCACATCAGCTAAATTAGAATTTATAGTAAGCTGTCACAATATTAAATGGGATTTATTCTGGTTTATTTTTATGGAAATGCAAATTCCAACCCATTCTAGTGCACATGGCCTGTACTGTCATGCATCATCTTTTTGTGAGTACATCCCTAAAAATGTTTCCAACAGAGGCATGCATGGTCCTTGTGAATTATATCCTTTCTGCAGGAATTTATCAACCTGTTGTGCTACACTTGGTACAGCAAAGACATCAGCAAAATCTACAGATTTTTGGTTTTTCAGTTTTGTGTTGGTGTTAATAACTGTGTTCACTGTTGTTCAGTGTTATTTAATGCTTGACATAAATACAGGCTAAGTTAGAAAACGTCTCTGGTGGGACACATTATTTATCTGCTCACACCATGTGGCATTTCTTCTGAATATTCCCCTCAAGCTCCCTTGGTGAATTAATTGGGCAAAATCAGCCACAGCAGATAACAAACTCTCTTCTGTTTCATGTGGATGGATGGTGTTTAAGTGGCATACACTGAAAGAAAACGTCCGGGTAGTGTTCTTGTGGGATTGCCAGTTCATAACTCAGTTTAGTCTGAACTCACTGGCAGGTTAGACTGGGACCTGTCCTCCTGTCTCCATTAATCTTCATCTGAAAGTTCCTTGGAAAAAACACAAGCCTGGGGACGGCTCCATTGCTGGTAGGTGTGCTAACAGTCCTTGCTCTGCATGAATCCATGCTCCAGGCTGCTCACTTGAATTGGGGCTAATTCTGCCTGGAATTCTGCATCATTTTTGGATGCTGGTTCGTTTATTCAAGTTGCTCACCAGGGTGATGTCGGAAGCAATGACGGAACTGGGGTCACGTGAGTGCTCGTCAGAGAACATCCCTGGAGTCCAGTGGGAGCCAATTTCCATTCCAGCAGTGCTGAGCTCAGCTCAGGTCTCACATTAGGGCATTTCAATATCTTCCTTATGGGGGAAAAGAAGATGGATTCCGGAAATCTCATAAACAGATTACACTTGGCGAGGATGCTGCTGTGTTGTTCCCTGCTTGTTAAAAGTTCCAGTAAAACAGGCTCTCTGATACAGAAATATCCCAGAATACAGGCTGGGTCAGGAGAAACTGGAAGCCAAAGCAGGGCTGTACCTTCTGCCTTTGAAGCACCATCCCACCTGTGTTTGCATTTTCTGCATTTTTCATGATGTATTGACAAAGAAATGTCAGGGTAAGTTTCCTGAAAACAAAGGAGTCAATGAATGAAGGCTTTTTCTCTCTTATTCCTGAAACTTGTTTCAGGCCATTTTTTTTTTCCCCCTAAGCCTGTTAGCTTGGGCTTTAAAGAACAACCCCCAAAGCCCAGACAATACTGTAAAACAAAAAGTGCTGGAGCAGGTGTTGCCCACTTGTTCAAACAAGTCTAGGGCACATTTCCTTTTCAGAACATGGTTGGAAGTCAAGCCTTAGGAGGAAGATTAAAATGAAACTATTGAGCATAAACTCAGAGAGTGGGCCCTGTGCCCTAAAATTGAGCCTTTATGTGCAGTGCTGTGAGAAAAGCAGGTTATTAACCCTACTGAGCCCCTGTGAGCAGGGACACATCCTCACACTAAACCTTCCCAGAGCTTTCCCAGAGTTTTTTTGCTTGTTTGGAAGATTAACTGCAATCCCTTTCCTTTCCCCTCCCTGTGACTGCCCCATCCCTGGAAGTTGCAAAGCCAGATTGGAAGGGGCTTGGGGCAACCTGGGATAGTGGAAGGTGTCCCTGCCCATGGCAGGGGGTGGGACTAGTGGAGCTTTAAAGTCCTTTCCAACCCAAACCATTCCATGGTTCTGTGACTTCGATATTCCTGATCTCATTAGCTGTCTGATTTGGGTTTTTCCTCAATGTTTTGTGCCTCAAATGAAACAGGACTTTGTGAATGGCTCTGAGAGACGTGGTTGCTTCAGTCAGCAGAGCCTTGGCACAGCTTCCCTCCTGCCCATGACTGAACCGCTCCACTCCTGGGAAGGCTTTTCCCCACCTCCATGCTGCAGTGCTGGGCACACCATCCAGCTGGGACTGTGGGGCATTTCAGGAGGTGCTAAAGGTGGTCACAGCGTGCTGTGTGTGCTTCCACCAGGCACTGTGGGAGTTGTTGGCCCAGCAGCCCTGTATGTACTGGATGTACCTTCGGCCAGCGTTTGCTGCATCTGCTGTGTAAACAAACACTTGTTTTTTTAATTTCATCTCCATGTCCAGAGTCACTGGGACGTTTCCTCGCTGGTACAGGAGCCCTGGCAAAAGCCTGTTCTGCCAGTGGGGCTGGGGAAGTTGTTTCCCTTGAACAGCTGAAGTGCCCATTGTGTAAAACGTTTCGCAAGTCAGGTTGCGCTGGGAAAAGGACACGGTGGGCCAGAGTCTGCAAGCTGGAGCACAGAGGAGCCCTGCAAAAGTGATTATACATTCCTTTTCATGGGATGTTTGGGGTTTTTTTAAGAGGCAGAGAATACGTTCAGGCATGTCAAAACCTGTGTGAGAAGTGATAATGGAGTGCCTCCCTCCTTTCCCACAGCTGGGCGTAGGTAGGACGTGCCGAAGCTCAGTGCCTGGCTCCTTGTGTTCACAGCCCTCTCCCGTGGGGGCTCTTTGGGTACGGAGAAGGATGAGGTGGTCCAGGGGCCTCTTCTCCTCCACCTGTGGCACACAGTCCTGTGCTTCCCTCTCACCACGGTGCTTGTTGATCCCTAGGGTCCTTTCCCTATCCGACCCCCCATCCCAGGAAATGAGGGCTGTGCCAAAAGCCACCTTCCTACCCCCTGTCCCACTGCCCAGTGGGGTCACTCAGACTCCCCAGGTTAATGCAGAGCTCATGGTGGATGGAGGTGATGGAAACTGGCCTCAACCCATGTTTCCAGCCAGCCCTGTAGTAGTTTATTTGTTTCATTTCAAAGCCCTTGCAGACACGGCTGGTTTGAATTACTCCTCCCTCGTGACCTGCTGTGCTGGTAAGTGGTCAGGCTAAACAATATCCCAATATTAATTGGTGCAGTGGGATTTGGGGTGATGCTTGAAGGAGTGTTCCTCTTGTTTTTAGCTTGTTTTAACTTTGCAAATGTTTTTATTGTCTTTAAAAGGGATTTTCTGCCTGTTTACATAGTTGTTAATGTAATAATTAAACCTGATTTGAACCCTGAAAGTTGGTGAATCTGTGTGAAACACTGAGAACAAAGGAAGCCCATCGAGTTTTTGTATCTTTTATAAACATAAGCCTCTGGAATAATCAAACCGACAGAAATCCCACAAAAATGTCCCAGTTAATGGACTTTCTGTTTGCTGCACTATATAAGGTTACAGAAATACTGGTGGCTAATTGATGGCACCAGGAGGGGTGGTTTTTCTCCAGCCTGTGCTGCTTTCCTTTGACTCTCTAAAGCTCAGAGCAGTGAACACTTTTTGCAGAGGAACAGCCGTGTTTGGTTGCTCTTTGGTTACTTTGCCTGGACGTAGCTGCTGGGAGAATTTCAGGGATTTCAAAAGTAAGTTGTTTAACGAGGGTGTTTTCAAAACTTATATGAGTTGCCTTTGAAGGACACTTTTTTGTTTCACACAGGGAAGTGAGATGTGCTGCTGTGGAACTGTGACCCGGGAGGTTGTGTGAGCCAGCAGCAGGGAACTGCCTTTGCCTTCTCCTCCTCCTCCTCACTGGTGCTGCCGGATCTCTTGGGGCAGAGCAGGGAGAAGGGAAGGAGGAGGAGAAGGAGCCTTCTCTGCAGCCAGACCCAGGGGGGACAGCCCCTGAGAGGGGCTCACCCTGGCTGGTGAGGGGGCTGAGGGCCAGAGGTGCTGACGAGGACTGCTGAGCAAATGGTTTGTGGAGAAGCCAGAGAAATAGCATCTCTTTCCTCTGAGATTTTTTTGCCTCCTATTTTCTGCTCCCTTTGGCCTTTTCCTTTTTGATGTGAAAGTTTCATGGATTTCCCATTGCTCTTCAGGAATGTTGGGAGCTGGGCTGAGCTTTTTGGTTCCACGTGCGAGTCTTCAAACCTCGTTACTTCTTCGGGGGCCTGATCCAAAGCCCATGGAATTAATCTTGCACCGATTTCTCCGTGGCTTTTGGGCAAGGTGTTTCAGGGAGCTGTTGTTTCTGCGGGCGGGATCGCTCATGTGGTGGCTTGTTCCGAGTGAGGCCGATATGCAAACGCCTGACAGCTTCCTTTTGAAGAAAGGCTGGTGTCAGCACTGGGGAGGGAGAAAGGGAGGGAAGGAGGGAGACACCTTTTCTTCCCCGGACAGAGCCGAGGTTGCTGCCCACCCCTGGTGCAGCCTCGCACACGGGAAGCCATGGGCTGTAGGATCACAGAAACTGGGGACCTTTGTGTTGCCACAGAGCTTCTGCTGGAAGAGCTTATTTTAAGATTGGTTTTCATTGGGAATTAAAAAAAAAGTGTTACTGTAAGTCAGAGGTCATGTTCCATCAAACTGGTGACTGTAGCTGTGCTGGCAAATACAACATAGGCCTGGTCTTGATTTTGAGGCTTTGCTTAGGTCCTGCACTGCACAGAGCTGTCCTTCCTCCTTTAATAAGGGGATAACTTCTTGAGAAAGATTATCTAAGAGTTGGTTGAAAACTGTAAATTATAGAGTGAAAAATTCTGGGTTTTTCAAACCCCTTCAGGTATTTTCATGTAGATATGTCAACTGTTTCATGTAGGCCTGTCAGCTGTTTCATGTAGGTGTGTCAAATCTGAAAAGTGGTGGAAAAAACCCAAGAAAACAAGTGAAGGAGGGATTTGTGTTTGAAATATTTTGATTTCACTCAGGGATGACTTGAAGGGATGTGCAGCCTATCAGTGGTGTGAGATAAGGTGATCTTTTAAGATGGCAAGACTGTCTTTGATGGCAAAACATCCAGAGGTCTCCAGAGCACCTGTAGGGCAGACTCTGTATAGAGATCTGAAAACTTCAATGATAAAACCCTCTGAACTGGCACAAAGGTTATTGCCTTCCAAAAAAGGTGCAAAGTGGTGCAGTGCTGCAGAACCAAGGAGCCTTTGTTTAGCTCACTTGTAAAGGTGTCCTTTGCGTCTCTCTTTTGGCCCCTCTTTAAAGGGCTTCCCTTGAAAATTGCAGCAATATCTTCTTTGTCTCTGAGGTACATCCAGTCACTGTGAAAAATAAGTTACTGCTTCTGACCTGGGTCTGTAGGATCAGAGTGGAATGTGACTGTGGCTCATGGGAGAGTCACCTCTCCTGGTGACTCTGGCTCAGGAGGGACGAAATGTGTTTCTCAAGAGGACTGAAATTCAGGCTCCCTGATAATACTTTTAATACCCATCTGAGAAAAAATTACTTTAACCAGTAACACAGTGAGGGCTGTGTGCATATGGACAAAACCAGTGCTGGGAAGTGATTGGGAAAGTCTGGACTTCCCAGGAGCTTGGAGGTTGATGCATTTGCAGGACAGATGCCATTCAGGTGAATTTGGGGGCTGTTGTGAGCTCAATATTCACTTGTAACGTGGGCAAGGTGACTGTGGTCAGTGTGTCTGCAAATACACCCTGTGTGCATCCATTGCAAGGTTTGTTTTCATTTGGCCTGGGAGTGATGCCACAGAAAATACTAGTGGCTTTCTCAGCTACTAAAATCATCTACTACTTTGTAAATGCGAAGAGGAAACTGGTTATTTTGTTTCAAGGCTATTTTGGGCCATGTACCTAATGATGGAATGGCACTTACTGCTGCTGAAAATACCAAGTGCTGTGTAGACTTACTCTGTCTTCCTTTCGTGGTGTGGTTGATATTTCACCAACCTGACATTTTGAGGAGGCAGAGTGTTGTTTTATGAGAAGTTTGCATTTCTGATGTGTACTTTAGAATGCCTAAAAAAATCCCCCTTTAAATCACTGTGTGATGTTTTGTTAATGTGACTATGCCCGGCAGCAACTGCTGCAGGTAAGAAAAATATTGTCCTTATAAGAATTAAGGCAGAACATTTTATTAGTGACCTTCTTTTACAAAAAAGAGGCATTAAACCAGAGCTGACAGTGAGCAGGATTCCACCAATGCTGGTTCAGCCTGGTGTAGCTCTCTCTCTAATAAATTGCTCTACTGGGTGATGTTCCAGTAACATTTCACTTAGAGCTGGGTGATCAGTTTTCCTTTTCTGATGGGTGTTTTATCCACTGAAATGTGGTTTGGGAGTTGGGACAGCTGAGAAGCTCTGGAGCTGCTAATAAGCTGTGGAGGGCCCCAGACAAGCGACACTGTGTCATTGCATGGAGACACATGGCGGGATCTGAGGCTCTGAGCAATCACTGCAGCTGAGGATTTGAGTTAAACTCACTCAGTGTTTTCATCTGAAAACTTAGTTTTCCATTTAGACTAATAAAATAGAAAAAAAGAGGCTTCCCCCCCTCGCCCCTGCATGTGTGCATTCACCAACGTGCTTTTTTTCCATCCTGTACCCAGGAGGGTGTCACTCCTCCAAAGCCAGGCAGGTGCAGATCAAAGTCCTCTGTCTGGTGAGCCTAAAATCTCTGTTTTCCACCTCTCCTATGGGAGACACCTTTGCAGAGGGCTTTTTTTTTGAGTTACTGCATTATCAGATGTTCTAGAACAGTTGTCCCGAGTTTGTCTTGTAATTAGTTGCTTATGTTTTTCATACAATATTTAAATATTGAGGCACTAAAAGAAAGTGAGAACCTGGTGCTGGAAAATTCCCTCCTAGGATTTGGAACACCTCTCCTTGCTCCCTCTCTGGCAATACCTTTTGAGTCATTTTCAAAAGCAGAATAAAACTGAAGCTGTTTTTGGCAGTCTCTCCAGGATATTGGGAGCTCACAGGTACAAGCCCCTCAGCTGGTCACCTGGCAGTGCTGGCTGTGCACTAATCACAGGCAGCTCCTGTGTGCCAGCAACAACATTTCACTGTTACTGACCACAGATTGCAGAGCCAGAGGAGAACTGGAACCAACTACTGTGCTGCCAAACTGGGGAGGATTAGTTCATCAGCATCAATTCATTGCCTCTTTCATACTGCTCAGGAACAGCTTGAGTTTTGGGAGGACAAGCTCTCTCCCTTGGTGCAGCTGTGATCTCACCAAGGCTGGGCAGTTCATGGAGTCCAGGACAGTGTTCTCCTCCTGAACAGGCCAGCTGGCCTTACTCAGTGCACAAAGCTGCCTCTCTGCTCGTGTCCTGTTTGACAGCAGCTCGGTTGTTCTGGACTCCCCTTGGAGTGAGGCTCTGTGCTTTTCCTGGAGGTAGGCTGGCCTGTATTAACCTTGGCCGTGGATGATGAGGGTTGCACACGTTATTCCAGATGAGGTCAGTGTCTTCTGCACCAGCATTCACTCTTGTTTCTGCCAGGCAGGTCTTGCTTGGTGCATCTTTGATGGGATTTGCTTTTCTATTCATTTCTAGCACAGCTCATGGTCCTCTGGGATCAGTGTGAGACAAAAGGTCTGCTCTGTACTGTGACTTTTTCCAGCGTTGTGTCATCAACATAACTCACTGGTACATTTCATTTGTATGTGTCGTCATTGTAAACTTTAAAAACCTTAGTCCCTTGAGCCAGATAATTCTCCTTTCAGCACAACCTCTGTGCACGGTTTCTTATGCAGATCATAATTTCTGTGCCAGTTTTTGTCACCTTCAGCTCAGCTAAGTAGTTTCCTGGGAAGTGATATTCTGCCCTTTCCTCCCCTGGAAAACAGCCAGATGGGTATGTCACTTGTTCTTCAGTCCCAGGCAGGATCCTGAGCTGCAGGTTTTAATGGAAAAATTCCTGTCCCTATCCCTGCGGTTACTTGCACTGCCTCTCTTGTAGTTTTGGGATGCAGACTGAGAACTGCTGCTGACTGGCACATTTCAAACTCTCTGAATTTTGCTCCTGGTACCTCAGGTGTGGTGATTCACATGCCTCACTCAAAAAGAAGCCAAACATGGTGTCAGTCTTCCATCATGAGCTGCCTTAGCCTGACTTGATAGTTCTGGCTTTTCCTCTCGAAACCATTTGCTGATCCATCCTTTTTCCTGCTCCATGGCAAGGCTCTGTTCCCTGCTCGCCTCTTCCCAGGCTGGAGGCTCACCCACGAGCCCTGGGGTGTCTCCTCCTGGGATTCCCATCCAGAGTTTTGTCCCCTTTTAATTAAAGCAGCAACACCCAACCTGGCGTTGGTGTTGTGTGTTCCTCCCGAGGGGAGGAGCTGTGGGCAGGAGCTGTGTCAGGAGATGGGATGGACGAGCTGGGGCTGAAACCAGTTGTCCCAGCTGAGCTGAACCTCGGTGCGGGAACATCGCGATCGGGTCCTGTCAGGACACGCAGGATAAAATCTGGATGCCTGATTTACCTGAGGCAGAGCCAGGCTGCTGCAGACCAGCTGAGCTCTGCATTAGTGGGTTGTTTCCTGCGTGCTGGGGAAATGGGGTGACACGATGGTAACGCCAGGCTGAGGAGCCTGCTGTGCTATGGGTGACACCGTCCCAGGGGTGACAGCAGCACCACTGGGGCTCCCCTCCTCCTCCCAGCCTCTGGACAGACAGGAGTTACAGCTCTCAGTGTTGGGTTCTGTGAGCCTTGGTTGCCTTTGGCTCCTTTATGTTTCTCCCCTGCTCTCCAGTGCTCAGTGCAGGCTGGGGCTGCTTGTGCTGTGGGGAGTCCTGCTTTTTGGCTTGGGTGAATGGCTGTCCCAGGCATCTCCACCTGTCCCTGTCCCACCAGGGCAACCTGTCCGGTGTTGCTGACATGCCAGGCAATAAGCTCTTATTTTCAGGGAGTGTAGGATGTTCAGTGCATGCTTTCTGCTGCTTAAACACAGCTTTCCTCCCGGGGTCACCCCGTGCCCTTTCAAACCGGGGATATGGCCATCCTGGGCCTTCCTGCAGCTGATGAGAGCTCTATATTTGTGCTTGGCAGAGGGGGAAGGGAGCTATGGGGAGTCTCCCTGACTTGCCCAGGCTGCCAGCAGGAATCCAGGCCTGCCCTGCAGTGCTGCAGCTGCTGGGCTCTGTCCTAGCCCAGCACAGCCTGGCAAGCAATTTCAGTGAAGGCTGAGTCTGGGAGGTACTGGTTTAAGAGCAGGAGCTCCCAGAGAGCTGCTGTGCCAAGCGAGAGACTCTCTTGATTACAGCAAGGCATGCTGTAATCTTGAAAGGACATCCTTTGCTTCAATACTTCTCCTTATTATTCTTCCCTTGTGGCCCCAAAGTGGAAGTTGTTACTTTGAGGTCCTTCCTACTAATTCTGTAGCAATACTTGAGGTACTTTACACTGCTTTGGTTCTCAGTGAGGTACCTCATGCTCCCTCAGATAGAATGTGACCAAAATGTGAAATTCACATTTGTTGTGCATTCACCTGAGTTTTATTTGACTCTGTTTTTTCCATAGATTTGTGGAATCCCTCCCTGATACTTAAGTCAGGGGATCTAAAATTAGGTACTTCATATCTCAGGCACCATCTTAATAATCTGTGTGAGGTCTTTGGCATTGCTTGAAAATCAGATTGCTTACCTCAGTGCTTAAATGAGGATATACACTAAATGCTTCCTCTCCAATTCCAATTTTTTTCCACAACATTTTAATCCTTCACATCCTGTCTCAGCAGGTCACTCAAGCCAAGGGTTTCAATTTTTATTGCTGGAGTCTGTGGTACTGGCTGGTTCTTCTGTGCATGCAAGGTGTGCTGTGTCCTGCTCTGCTTCTCCTTCCTCCAGCTGCCCATGCTTGGCTGTGCAGTGACTGCTCCAGTGGACACGTCTGGAGCTCTGTCTCCTGGTTGGAACATTTTCTTGATTTAAATTGAGTTCTTTTTAGTGCATTTGGCACGTCCCATACTTGCTGTGTATCAGCAGTTTCTCTGCTCCTTTGGCACAAGCAGAAAGTCCTTTTGAAGCAAAGTGTAATAACGATAACATAGAACCTAAATGTAAATAAACAAACCACACCTTATTTTTTATTTCAGCTGCATTTTTTGGAATTCTTATTTTTTTTTAGGCAACATAAATACACATGCAGCCCTTATAGTCACCTCTCTCCTTCTTGTCCTCCATGGGGACCAAGTGGGCTCCTCCTTCCCTGCAGCTCCCTCATGGCTGGGCTTTGTCTGCCCCACAGGCTCCAGGGAGTTGCCCTCGTGGCTTCCCAGAGATTTGCTTATGTCTGATGATCTGAAATTAGAATCCTTCCCCTGCTCTGCCCTTTGCTGTAAACGTGTAAAACCTTGCAGATTTCCCCTAGGGAAGAAAGGGGGATTTTCCCACAATGAATAGTAAAAGGGAAGGGAAGGAGAAAGAGTTAAAACCCTCTCAGATACTTGTAAAAATTATTGAAAAACAAACAAACCCACAGCCGTGTCAATTGTTCGCATCCCCTCGTATAAATATAGAAACCCTGGAGAGGGGGTTTCCCTTGGGATACTTGCTCTGCTCTTCCCTTCATTTGTTACCAAGGCTTTGTCAGTGCCATGCTCCTGGTTTCTTTTTCTTTAGTTGGGGTTTGGGAATGGTGGATTGTTGGCTATACGGAGACTTTTATTTCTTCTGTTGGACCTCCCTCCCTCTCTTTTTGCCTTTACATCCCTCCCTTAGAAATTCCCATCGGGGTGGTGCTCCAGCTGGAAGAGCGAGGCTTCCCACACCTTCCCTTTAGGAGTTCTTCACAAAGAGAATGTGGGATTATTTTTCTTTCCCCTCCTCTTCATCTGGAGCAGTGTTCTCCCAGCTGTGACAGACACAGAGGTTGTGTGTCAGCGAGATGGTTGCAAAGAGGTTTTGCAATTCCAGCTCCTGACCAGTTCTTGGGGATGTGCCCTAACCTCCTCTGGATGGTCATTGTCACCAGACTCCAGTTTCAGGAGCAGGCATTCTCCTCAACAGGCAGTATAAACTGTGGTTGGTTTAAAATAGATTTTTTTTTTCACAAACAAAAGGTTTCTATGGCATTTTAAATGGCATAGAAAGAAAACACAAAGAGGAACATGTTTGTAATTTATTTTCATTGGCTTAAAAGTCAACCAGCTTCTTCAATGCACTGAAGTTGGTCCCTGAGCTCGGTGTTGTACGTAACTTCAGTGGCTACAGGGGGGACAGGGAAGGTTGGAACATTTCTGAATTACATTTTTGAAGCCATGAGTGCACCCAGCCCTGTGGTGTGGAAAGCTCTCTCAGACAAAGATCTGTGTCTTGAGCAGTCTCTTCTCCATCTGAACAGGCTCCCCAGGGCTTGGTCAGGGCCCCAAGGCTGCCAGAGCTGCAGGAGCGTTTGGACAGCGCTCTGAGGGACAGGCTGGGGTTGTTGGGGTGTCTGTGCAGGGCCAGAGTTGGACTTTGATGATCCTTGTGCCTCCCTTCCAGCTCAGGATGTCCTATGGTCGGTCTCCTGTGGGTTTTGTTTAGTGAGGTGAGCCCAGGGGAGTGGGATGGGGAGAGCCAGAGCTGCCAGGCCACCAGAACCCTGGAGCACAAGAGCTTTTCCCTCTGTCTCAGGGCAGGTGATCGGATAGGTGGACTTCAGCAGCAGTTCATATTAACTAGAGCTAATAAAGGCTGACAAAATGTGGCCTCCAGTAACAAATAAAGGGCCTGGCTTTCCATTTCAGGAGATGGAATTGAACATTGGAGTCACAGTGGCATGGAATTGGGATTGTGGGTGGGGAAAACAGCCCAGAGCCACTGATGAATATGAAATAGTCTCTGTATGGAATGACTAGTGCTTTCTGTCTCTGTATGTACGTCCTGATGGTGGATGGTAGAGTTACTGAGGGCTTCTCAAAACTGGGTGAAGATTTGCTTAATGGGCAACTGATCTCACATCTACAGCTGCATTTGGAATCTGACACAAATGGTGCATCAGAAAATTAAAAAGTTAAACTAGAATTGAAAGAGAGATGTCCTTCTCACCAGCTTCTCCTGTTCACTAGACAAGGGGATATACTTGCATACTGATTTTTCCTTGCTGGAAAGGATGGGTTTTGCTTCAAAAAGGAGGCTTTTAGAAAACTACAGCTTCCATATTTTTCATCCATTAATGTTCTTGTCAAGTGTCCGCAAGCAAAAAGAAAACAGGTGTGCTGGATGTTTTTCCTGCCCTCTTGGCATGGCAAACTGCTCCCAGCATGTGGCAGTGAGAGCTCTCTTTGCTATACCTGGAGTCACAGATAGCAGATGTGAGTAACAAGGTGCTCCTCTCATGGATCCTGCTCCCTTGCTGTGCATTTGCTCCACCCGGGGTGGTTTGCCCCACGCTCCCTCGGCTGGGCTTGGCCTCAGTTGCTGGGCAATGAGCCCTGTGGGAACTCCTTGGGCTGATTTTTCAAGACGCTGTTTTGTGGCTGTGGAGTAAATACAGCTGTGCTGCTTGCAGACCTTCAAAGCACATGGGGAGTTGCACTGCCCTGTGTAGACATTGGCACACACACCGTGGATGTACTTGTGTGTGTGTGTGTGTGTTTGGAGGAGTCAGCACTGAGGTGGAATACTCTGTCTTGGGCATAGAAGTTTGAAAATCTTTGTTTGTTTTTTTTAGGGTTATTTTTTGTGGGTTTGGGGTTTTTTGGGGGGGAGGGGGTGTTAGTGACCAGGGCTCTGTGCTAGGAAGCCATGGGGCTGTGCTTGTGTTTGCTTCAGATGGAGGAGCACGGCCATCCCTGTTTGCCAAGACCTTGGTGGAGGGAAGGCCCTGCCTGAGGCTTCTTCAGAGCTCCAGAATTTCTGCTTCAGCAGGGCCTGGGCTGTTGGGGTGGACTGAGAAGCAAGGGAATGAGGACCATTCCCGTCCATATTAATGTCAGACAAAGAGAAGTATGAAAAAGGGACCTTCTTGAAAAGTGTGGCTTGGTTTCATTCAGGAAAGACTGTCTGAGTTGTAGAACTTTTCAGGGAAGAGTCTGTGGATAGTATGAATCCTTCTCTTCTGGAGGAGCTGTGCATGCATGGTGCTCATCTGCTCATGGCAGAGGGTATTGCCAGCCCTCCAAACGGAGTGGAATGAGGACTTGGACAATGCAGGATCACCTGTAAACATCCACTTTTTAACAGAGGCCTTCAAGGAGAGAAGGATTTCTGCTGAAGGAGCACAGGTGATGTGGGAAGGGAAGTGGGCAGGGTTTGTGTCAGTCAGGGGCAGATTTTACTGAGTTACAAACTCCTCAAAAGCAGCTTCAGGATGGAAAAGCTGATTAAATGCTCAGCCATGTCTGTTTTGTTCTTCTTTTGGACACGTTTTTGGGGCAGTAGCAGGTGAACCTGACCAAAGGTGTTCACTGTTCCCTTTCCTCTGGAGGTGAGGAATGCACATCCCAGGGTTGCTCTCCATGTGGTGGGTGCAGGTGGGAGCCTCTTGCCTATAGGACCTTGTTTGTCAGCAAGATTCCCGTCTTGCAAATTATTGGCAGCTGGCATGGTAATGAGTCCATTTCAATATAAATGAGCTTCATTTTATTAATTCCTGCCAGCTCCTGAGCAATTCATGAACTGCTTTTCAGATCTCAACCAACAGCTTGGGGGAAGAAGGGGAGGTGGGGAGCAAAGAGGGGAACATGAAGGAGGAGAAAGAAAATGGGAATATTTTTAATTTAAAAAGGAGCCAGTGACTCTCACCTCTTTTGAGAATCCATCCAAGAGCAAGGATCACACTTGGCCCACTAAGCAGCTCTAAAAACATGAAGAGCATCAGTGATCTATCCCAAGGTTTTTGTTCCTTGGGACTTCTGGAGGGGTTTATAACTCACAACTATGTGTGCAGCCTTGAGTTGGTGTTTCACTGCCAGTGCTTGTCTGGGAGAAGAGGAAGTTGGGTGGGAGCTGGCTTGGGAAGCTCACCCAGCCCTCTGGTGAGTTTGTATTTCACAGGCCTGGACCTGGGCACTTGCAAGGGAGCTCAGCAGTGGTATTGGGCCAGGAAAAGTCAGCAATTTGGTACCCACAGGAGTGCACACGTGTGTGTAACTTCAGGACTGTCCTTACAACTTGTCTTAGGTCTAAGTAAGCGCCTGAGTGCCTTAGTGAGTGCAATTAACCCAACAGTCCTTTCACTGCACACAAAAACACATGTAAATGCTCTGCTCTGATTGTCTGATTCGCCCTTGAAACATGTTAATGAAATCCCTGTTTGGAAAACCGCCCTTTCTGTAAATTAGACAGTCTGCACAGAGGGATCTCCTGTGAGGCCTCCCAGTTCCTCCCGGGCTGTTGGATCAGCCCTGGTTCATTGGAAGGTGCCTCTCTAGGTGGTGGTCTCCAGATGCAGGCATGTTTTTGGAGCTGAGGTTTTCTAGCCCGTCCCCAGCCAGGGCACGTTACTGTCTGTGGGGATTCTGACTGTGGGAAGAGGAGCTCTCCACGTCCTGTGGTTGAGGCCGACAGTGCTTGGCTGGGTTTTTCATTTGTTCTGCCATCACCAGCTTTCATCATTCGAATTTGAGCACAGCACTGGTGTGCTGTACTGCCCAGTGCTCCTTAGGTAAGTGATGGTGACAGGCCCTGGCAGAAGATGCTCGTGCTCAGCCCTCCCTGCTGACCCTTTGTCTGATTTGTTTTTCTCCCCTCTCTCCCCAGGTTTTTGGCATGTAGTCATAGACTCTGACGCGGGAGTAATGGAGTCGCTGAGTGGCAGGTGCTGACAGCTGCTGCAGCCCCAGTGACTGCTCATTCGGGTGGCAGTGGCAGTTCTGTCCCTCTAAATGCCACAGCTCTCTTGGGGAAGGTTGCGCTGGACACCGGTACTGCCTCGGAAGGTACATGTGTGTCCCTGTGTTTTTCTCGAGGAGTTTGGTGTGCTATGTGATGTTCATGGGAGGGGAAAACATGCTCATGGGTACCTCGTTAGCAGTACAAAGGCTTTGTGAATGGCTATCAGGCACCTCCTGGTGACATCCCTTCCTCCCTCTCTCTTCCTCTTACCAGAATTGCCTGCAGGGCCTTTTTGGAGTCCATCCCGTGCTTTACATATGTGAGAGTGGCTCACAAAATAGAAGTGACTGGCTAAAAGGTTCTGATGTGAAAACAATGAAATATGCTGTTGGAGTTTCTGAGAAACTCAAAGGCTTTCTGTGGAATTTCATCCCCGCTCCTGCCCTCTTGAAAAAGCACATTTTAATTACAATAAAATGTGTGTGTTCACACTTAGTTATTAGTCTTGTACATTTTTCTGTGTGGTTCTGGTGGGTTCAGTAAAAAGTCTTTGTTGTTGGCTGGAAGATTTTAGCAAAGGCTTATTTCTGTAGGCTCATTGCCCGCTGTGGATTTGATCATTGTTCTGGTTCTCACAGCCTTCAAGCTCTGCTCCAGGGGAAAAATACAGATTTGTCACCAGGGCCACCCACTAGATTCTAATTTTAAATTTGCAATCTGTTGTCTTGTGAGGTGCTTCAAATTTGGTTGGAAATTTAATATGTTTCAGATATTCTTCTGTAATCTAGTGGTCCAACCTTTTGCAAGTTTAAGGGTTAGAAACGTAGGTTTAATTGAAATGAATATTCTGGTTTTGTAATTATTTTAAGAAATATGTAATATCAGGGCTAAGGGAAGAAAAAGGGAAATGACTGTTTTTAAAGAAAATTATGTTCTTTGAGGGGGTGATAGTCAGTGGTCATCTAGAATGTGAAAGTCTCATATAAGACTCATCCAGCAAAACCTCAGCAGTTCAGCCAGAGGTCAGACTGCTTGTTTAGGGTACCTGGTGTAGATAATACAGCTTTTTCCAAAGCTTTCCTTCAGAATATGTGTTATGCCTGCTGAAAGTCTAATGATGTATCAGTCTTAAGTTTGTGTTTTCAAAAAAAACATGTTTCTTGGTGTGCAAACTGGCTAAAAGGTGACTTTGCTGGCCCCCTGAAGACTTGCACAAATTTGATGTTTCCCCTGCTCTGAGCCAGGAAGGAGCAGAT
This sequence comes from Calyptomena viridis, assembly GCA_013390005.1. Classification (NCBI taxonomy): domain Eukaryota; kingdom Metazoa; phylum Chordata; class Aves; order Passeriformes; family Eurylaimidae; genus Calyptomena; species Calyptomena viridis. The sequence continues at coordinate 88,839 of WEIV01025307.1, read as the reverse complement.
CTTCTGGGAGAGAGGGCCCTTTCCCAGCACAGCCATAGCTGGATGGTCAGGCCACCTCTGTGGAGGAACAAGTTGCAACCCCTCATTTGTGTGACTTGGGCTGCAGATACAAATCTCAGTCTTCTTCAGTGAGCAACTGAGTCCCTGTGCTGCTGCCTCTTCCTGGGGATGTGCCTGTCTCCCTGCTCTGCTTTTCAAATCCCTCCCTGCCTTTCATCAGAGGCAGCCTATTCCCACAAAACGTTTGGGTTTTGATGAATCAACATTTTCTGCTGAAAAATGTCCAACCAGTCCTGCTCAGAGCCATGGCCTGTGTGATCCCCAGGAGCTTCGGGCTAATTCACAACAGCTCTGACACGTCCCAGCCCTGGCTGAGAGAGACAGACCTGTTTAAAGCATCAAGATGTGTCACATTTGATTTATGCTGTATCCTGGTGGTACCTTTGATAGGTCTTTAATGGTCACCTTTGGATTTGGCAAGAGAGGTAACAAGGGGAGCCTTTGTCCTCCCAGCACTTGTGTGCAGCTCCCATTAACATTACTCATTTTCTTAATTTGATACAGATTTTTTTCATGGAGTGTGCTAAATGCAGTTAAGCCTGAGACAGGCAGCATCTGGCAGTCGTAGCTGGAGCAGTTTAAGACGCTTTTGCCTCGGGGTGTCTGCTGTGGCCCGCGGGAGGGGGAGGCTGGGGCTCCCCTCCCCTGCCCCGCTCCTGCCAGCTGAGGACGCTGGCATCTGCTTCAGTGCCAGTTGTTCCAGGGCTGCCTTTCCACATCTGCCTGAGCTCACCTAGCAGCTCACTGCTGCCAGAAAATGCAGAGGTGCCGTTCCCTGTCCCCTCTTCCCTGACTCCTGTGTCACCTCCGGCTGTGCTGCCTCATCCTTTCCCCACTGTGTCCCCAGACAGACACCCTTGTGTCTGGCACGTGCCAAGTCAACTCAATAGCTCAGCAAAAACTAAGAAACTCTTCTTTTTTTTTTTTCCTGGGATTTATTTTCTGCTGTTTTAATGGGCTCAGCTGCACGAACGCTTGAATTGGTTCAGGGTGACTGATGGAAATGCTCAGCCAGGAATGTGGAGGGGAGGCAGAAGTGGGGGTGAGAAGGTAGGACGGGTGTCCCTTTGACTATCCCCTCCCAAGGTGTGTCCTGCATCTCCCAGGGGAGATGGGCTCAAACCTCGGGGATGGCACTGCCTTGCATCACTGCAGCTGGATCAGGCCTCTTGCATCCACTGCCCAGCGTTCCTGCAAACCTGCAGTAATGCCAGGGAAGTCAGGGGGATTATGGCAAGGCCTTTTCCTGGGTGTAGGAGTGACGTATGCTTATCTCCCAAAGTGCCAGTCCCCAGAATTTAAAAGGGACAGCTCTTGACTTTGAAGTCTGACACTTCTTGCCACAATCTGGCAGATACTTCTCATTGTGTGAAATCACTCCCTAAACATTCCTGCTGATATCTTCGGGGAAGAGACTTCCCTCCCTCCAGGAGAGTGCTCCTAGTGGTGTTATTTCCTCAGGGGATGCAGCCTGAGCTGCTGCTCCTTTCCTTGCCAGTCATTTGGGGCCCTGTTGCTCCTTGGCTTTGTGAGATCTTGCCTGGTGTGGATGGAGACTGCACCATGGAGGTGGCATCTCCATCAGCACAGGGCTGAGCCTGCCCTTGGACAGCTCTGCTTCGGAAGGTAAAGTCACTCTTCAGTCACTCCAGGTTTCAAGAGGACTTTACTAACTGCTCTTTCTCCTTAGATAGAAGTGGTGGCTGCTTGGCTGGAGACTGGGGGTGAGTGGCTGGAGACTGTGCTGGGCTGTGCAGCCGAGTGAAAGTGTGGTTTGCGGGAAGCTCAGAACCGAAGCAGCTCAAAGCATTGCCCCAAGAGGGTTTCTTTTGCAAGATGGGGAGTGTTGAGGCCTGGTTTTGGATACCTGTGCAAGAAAAAGTACAGGTTTTTTGCTTTCAAATGTTCTAGAAGTAAAAGATTCTAGGGTTTGTTTTTCAGTCTGGCGCATATCAAAGAGCTGTAGCTTTTAAGGGATAATAAACCATGTCTGGGGTTAGGGTTTTAGATTTAAACATTCCCTCTCTTCAGTGCATTTATTTTTCTAAACAATGCATGATAACCAAGTCATGGCAGCCAAAGAGAGTTCTGTCATTCACTTGACTAGACACAGGGTATTTCCTGGTGTAATTTACTTCACCTGGTATTTATTTTAGATACAAAAACGTCCAAATATTTATGGAGGTGTCTGTTTCTCCAGCACTGAACAGACTTTGAGCCTCAGCCATGACCCATTTACCCGGTTAGAGGAGCAGAAGCCCAGTCCTCTGGCTGTGGTCAGAAGTGTCCCTGCAGAGTTCAGTTGTGCTGTACACACATGGCAGTCCATGGCAGAAGTGCCACCCCTGGGTTGAGCGCTATTGATTCCTGACTTTCCATGGAATTTATGTAGGGCTGATTCAGTGCTGTGCAGCAGCAATGGTGTGTATGTAGATAGTGAGGGAAAATACATGGTCCTATTCCTTCTGCCTGCATTTGGCTCAGAAACCATCAGCACTTCCTGGCACAGGAGAGGAAATTGCCCCAAGAATTCAAGAACTCCAGATTATTTTACTCCCAGGGCAGCTTTTTTCTTTTCAACCAAGACTGATGGAAATACCTCAAAACAAAGAACTTTTGTCTTGGAATTTCTGTTCAAGATTGATGGACTGTTTATCTCAGTATAATGGTTTTGTGTGTAATTCAGGATCTCCTCTTTAATTTTGAATGGCCGTGAACTTTAACATTTACTTTTCTTATTCTTCTTCTTGCCCTTTGGCCAGAAGGACCCACTACTACTGATAAAATATTTCTGACATTTGTTGAGTGAGATCACAGACCTCAAAGTGTTTTCCAAGGTTGAACCAGATCATCACTCCCACCTTCTGGATGGGAAACCTGTTCCATGGTGGGACGTGCACAGCTGAATAATGCAGGAGGCTGGGAATGGGGATGGGGACAGAAACCCAGTCCTTGCGTTCCAGCTCAGATCAAAGCACTTAGATCTAGCTATCTGCTTCAGAGGGAGTGGGAAGGAAAGGTTATTTTTGTATAGTCTGAGTCACTCATGCTAATTTATTTTCCATAATACGGCTTTCTCGTGTGGGGCTCTCTGTACCTGCCTAATGTTGCACTGTTTTTTTGTTCCAGAAATCAAACCTGTCATTAGCTCGCTGCCAAAAAGTTGGATTTGTACTTTGCCATTTGGTGGTTTAGCTTGCAGTCCCTAGCCAAAAAAACCCCTGAAATCTCTGATAAAGGTGTGCATCCCTCTCCTTTTTGACATCCTGTTACATGCAGATAAACCAGAGCTGTTGATTTTTTGGGTTTGTTGGCTGGAATGACGAAGCTGATGTTGAGAGTCGAATGTGTGCAGAGCTGAGATTGCACTTTGGTGCTAAACTGGTTCCAGTTCACACCAGGCATCGAGGTTCAGTCTTCCCCTGTTCTGCACTCTTAATTTACACCAGCAGGGCTGTCGTCTGGCTACCTTCTGATTTAACTGGGTTGTATTTCTAAGTTTGCTGGTACAGTCGCCGGCTCCCTTAATTAATTCTGTGGGATTAGTTGCTGCAGTTACAGCAGGTCCTGTGAGACCGGATGGAATCTGTGGTGTAGGGTCTGGGGCAGGTTCAGTCATTAAAAACAAGCTCTTTTTGGTGCGGCGGGGTGTCCGCGTGCGTTTGGCTGCAGCCTGTAACGGTGCCCGCTCTCTCCCTCGCAGACTGTGACGCCATGGGGAACGCGGAGAGCCAGGGCGTGGAGCACGCCTTCTACGGGGACAAGCACGCGGGGCTGGGCCGCAAGCACACCTCCCGCTCCCTGCGCCTCTCCAGCAAGGCCTCCCGCCGGACCCGCCACGCTTCCTCCGGCAAAATCATCCACCGCAACTCGGAGGTGAGCACCCGCTCCAGCAGCACCCCCAGCATCCCCCAGTCCCTGGCGGAGAACGGCCTGGAGCCCTTCGCCCAGGAGAACAACCTGGAGGACTTTGGGAGCCCCATGTGGGTGGACCGCGTGGACATGGGCCTGCGCCCCGTGTCCTACCACACCGACTCGTCGGTGACGCCCAGCGTGGACAGCAGCACCGTCCTCACCGCCGCCTCCGTGCAGAGCATGCCCGACTCGGAGGAGAGCAGGCTCTACGGGGATGAGCCGCCCTTCCTGGCGGAGGGCGACGGGCGGGCACACCGCTACGCATCCAACGGGACCAACTTCATGGACACGGCCAGCTTCAAGAAGAAGCGCTCCAAATCCGCCGACATCTGGCGCGAGGACAGCCTGGAGTTTTCACTGTCCGACCTCAGCCAGGAGCATTTAACGAGCAACGAGGAGATCTTGGGCTTGGCCGAGGAGAAGGATGCCGAGGCCGCGCCGGGCACGGAGGGCGGGGGCAGCCCCCAGCCCATGGTGTCCTGCCAACGTGCCAACTCCATGAGTGACTTGTATTCCCCCAAAAGCCCGGGCGCGGCCATGAACGGGGGCCCGCGGAACACCTTCGGAGGGTACTGCCGGAACCTGGTGTCCGACATCCCGGATATCGGGAGCCATAAGATGGCCTCGGTTACCGCTGAGGATGCGCCTTCTTCCTACAGTAACTACAACACGCTGCCCTGCAGGAAGTCACACTGCCTTTCTGAAGGGGCCACCAACCCCCAGATTAGCCACAGCAGCAGCATGCAAGGCAGAAGGGCCAAAACCACTCAGGTAAGGCACTTTTCTTCTGTGATGTGGCATTTGCTGAACTGGGTCTGTGGATAAAGATTTTCCAGGTTCTCCCAGGTTCTGTTTTCCTTGGACGCTCCCTTTCCAAGAAGAGGGCTGTTTCCAGGAGAAAGCTGAACTAGCTGGTCTCCAGAGCTGGCTTGATCCCATCACTGCTTTTTCCCTTATCCGCAGCTCTCTTTGGGCCTTTTCCACTCTTCGCTGACTCTGGAAAAGATAAATCTGCGTTTGCCAGCTAAAGATTTCCCTGCGTGTTTTGCAGTGCTGACAGTGCCTTTGTTCCCAGGGTAGCTGCCAAAAGGGATCACTCCACTGCGGAGCTTCTGCATGTTGTGTCCCCCCCGTCTGCCCTCCCTGCCCTGTCACCCTCCCCTGCCTGCACCCATGTGAGCACTCCTCTGCTCTCGTGGCTGGAGGCAAAGAAACCCAGAGTGTTTCCTCTTCCCTTCACAGTAAACACTCTCTGGCCTGAAATTTCACTCTTCTAATTAGCTGAGGTTCATGTCTGTGTAAAACATCACCCCCAAACAGTGTTGTCGCCACACAGAGAGCTGCCAGCCCTGCTGGGAGCTGAGAAATGATGGGGGATGGAGATACATGGAGAAGATGATGCTTCTCCAAGCCAGGGAGGATGTTGTACCCTCATCCTTCTAAGAGACAGCACAGAGCCAGGGGGAGCTTTGCTGTCAGGTGCCCATCCTTGGTGCTCCAGACACCAGTCCTGTGATTTGGCAGCTGCTGTTGGGTCTGTACCATGTGTTGCCCTGCTTTTCTTGGCTGTGTTGTGCCTGGTGGAGTTACACAGCACTGCACACAGTGGTTCTGCTGGCAGTTCTGTGGCAGAGTGGGGAGAAAGGAGATAGGAGAGAGGAGCCTGTGCCCCCACACTGGCTGGCACTGACTCGTGGGATGGGGTTGCTCAGTGTTTTGCTGGCTCTGCTTGATCTGTGGAGATGCCCTGCTTCCAAATGTAAAAATGACATGCTGGGACAGATGCTGCAGCATCCCACAACAGCAGCTTTGTGCTTCAGAATCAGCTCTTAGTTTTCAGAGGTAAAAACCCTTTGGTGTGCCAGCAAGGCAGTGCAGAATAAAAAGCAAAAGAACAACAATGAGCAAAAAAGGATGTTTTTTGGCAGCCTTGGATATAACAGCTTTTGTAGAGATTCTTAGGTGCAACTGCTGCCTCCAGCCTGCTTCCAAGTGTATTTAAGAAAAGGAGAACAGCAAAGCATTTGTTTTTCTTCTTGGTGTCTGTCCTGGCATTCAGAAGATTCCTCTGGGGCATGTAGTGAAAGTCACAAATTTAAGTGGTATTTTGTGAGGCCTCAGCCACATTCAGGGAAATAATTTTGTGGGGCTGGTTTCACTAGATGTAACTCCTGAGACTGGGGACGGTGGCTATAAGGAGTCTCTGCAGTGATTATTACCACGGATAAATCCAACAAAATTAAAGGTTTAGAAAGGTCAAAATTCCTCCTCCCAAGTCTTTAATCCCAGCAGCATCCAGTAAGTATAAGATTCTTGTCAGCAATGAAGTCATGTTAGCCCCAGCCTACCTTCAGCAAGCTTAGGGAAATGACTGTCATTATGTGTTTGATAAAGGAAAAGGAAGTCCAAATTTGCACACCAAGTGAAAGGAGTAGAACCTGATGAGGTGGCTTTGGATGAGGTGAGAGGAGAGAAGAGACCAGCCTGTCTCTGTACCAGGTCCCAGCCAAGCACTGTCTCAGCACTTTGCTCCTCTTTACTCATCCCCCCCGTGTGAAGTGGACTGTGATGGTGGTGGGAGCTGAGGTGTAGAGCTGAAGGTCTTTGCTGTTCATGTGCTCCTTGGCCCTGCGTTGGCACCTTGTGGGGAATTTTATTTCTCTCTGCCCTTGCAGTGTTTCTGCACTTTACACATGAGTGTCACACTCTGGAGGACCACGTTGAGCAGTGCCCTGGAGCCTGTGTGCCCTCAGGCTGTAAAACAGTTCCTGCTACAAAATCAATTCAGTGGGCTGAGGCAAAGCTGTTTTTACCAGCCTTTTGAACTGCCTCCCTCCGTGGCAGTCCCACAAGATGGGAGTTGCATCTTAGGGCTGTGAGGGCACCACACAAAGGTGACCCAGAGCCAGATGTAATGTGGTGTTGGACACAGTTTTTTCCCTCTTGTCCTGCGGGCCAGTGACCTGTCATTGCTCTGTGGTGTTACAGTGCAGAGGTGGTTCCCTTGTTCAGTCACCTAATGGAGCCTCAAAGCCAGGGGTGAGCTTTCTGCCCAGATCCCTGTTGCCAGTCCTCACAAGAATTTGGGCTCGTGTTTGCCAGTGGAAGGATTTTTTCAGTTTTTGTGAAGTTGTAGGGGGGATATTGGCCTAGTTTTTTAGTCTCATCTGGCATGGAAGGTCCTGATGGTCACTTGTAGGTGTCTTTTGACTGGTCTAGTTCCTAAAGAGGCCCCTGACAGAAAGGTGAGTCTGAGACCACAGTGATGGTTGTGGCCTGGTATTTGGATCCTGAGTGCAGCCACTGTTATATGCATGTTAAACTGCATACCTGTACATCACCATGGTTTCTATGTGTTAAATTCACAAGAAATTGTTGCTAGCTGTACTTTTGTGCTGTGCTGAGCACTGCTACTAGAAAAATTAATCCTGGAATGTGTCACAAAAAGAAGGTGTCAGAATCGTGGCTGTACATGTTTTTTCTAATGCCTTATCTGTGGGTTCTTTGCAAGTACATAGTTTACATTAAAGGGGAAAAAAAAAGAAAGGAGAGAGAAGAAAATCTCTCCCATCCAAATTTAAACCTTAAATTGAATGGTGGGAGTCACTCTGCACTAACTGAGGAGAGCTTTATGGAGAGAAAATTATATTCAATATGCCCAGTGATTGGTGCTCACAGCGTGGCTTTGGGGCACCCACTCAGCAATTCTGCTTTTCCTGGTGTCTTAACATTCAGGGTTCAGATCTGCTGAGCGAGACTTCCCAGAGAGCTCTGCTGGGATCATGGTTGACTTTTGGAGCCGATGTAATGTGGGTGGAAAGGGCTTAATTGGCTCACATTTTCACCCGTTTTTGCGTGAAGGGAGCCAAGCACTGGTTGGATACAGCTTGTTCTGACTGTGGGCTGGGAGATCCCCAGGATCCTACAGCCTGCTTGTTGGGATGCAGATTTTGTGAAATGGCCCTGTTGGGTCCTGCTTGCAGCTAAACATCTGCCTGCAGAGAGTCCCTCCTCCTCCTCCTGGGAGATGTTCAGAGGCAAATGTACCCCCACCCTTCTCTGCTCTTACCAGCTCTAACTGAAGTTGCAGGAAGGGAATTTGCCCAGAGAAGCTGTGGCTGTCCCATCCCTGGGAGTGTCCAAGGCCAGGCTGGACCGGGCTCGGAGCAGCCTGGGATAGTGGAAGGTGTCCCTGCTCTTGGCAGGAGGGAATGAGATGGGCTTTAGGGTCCCTTCTAACTCAAACCATTCTGGCATTCTGTGAATTAGGGGCTGGGAACACTGAGATATGGTTTTGTGCCACGTCCAAGCCCGTCTTGCCACCTCCTTTCTCCGTGTGTCCCTCTGTGTGGGAGTGATGGTGTTTTACAGGCACTATTAGAGCGTGGTGAGAATCCTGTGTGCAGTAAATCCAGGGGGACATGGTGGCCAAAGCATTTCCCCAGGGTTCCCCCTCACAAGGAGGGTGGCTCCTTCCTCTCTGAGCTTTCTGATTTCCTCTGCAAAGCTCATTTCCAGGGTGGCAATGGGACCAGCTTTTGTACAAAACTTCTGAGAAGGAACAACAAAGTATCCCTCAGCTCTGCAGGGATGGTAGAGGTTTTTTTACTGTGTCCAGCCCAGTGTTTGCTATGAAACTGAGGGGGAAAGGAGCAAATATCCTGCCCGAGTGGCTTGGAAACTGCTCCGGCTTCAGCGCCAGCCCCAGGCTGGGTCCTTGGCGTGTTAAATCCCCTTTTGTCCAATTTTCAAATTTATTACTATTTTTACGCCTCTCTAGGTAGCCTGAAGGAATTTGGGATCTCAGGCCTCAAAAAAGAAAAAAAAATCTACATAAAATAATTTTGCAGAGCATGCAGATGAAACCGAGGGGTTTTGTGGGAATTAGATCAGGACATACAGAGAAACCAGTCTAAAATTAGACAATCTTTCCAGTCAATTTTTTTTTAACTATCTGAGGGAATTTTGTAACAGGTTATAGTGTTCCATTATGCTCTGTACCATGGCTCTGTTCCATTAAACTCCAGAGAGCTGATACTTGGGTTTAAGTTGTGTAAAACTTTTTCACAAAATAGTTTTGTGGCATAGAGAATGTAACCTCAACATGTAAAAGGACCACACTGGATCAGTCACATGAAAGGACCATCCAGCCCAGTACCTTGTTCTCCAAATGCCAACTGCTCAGGAAAAGAAAGAAAGAAACTGGAGAGTATGGTGTGACCTTTCCTTTAGGGCATTCTTCCCAAAGCCAGATTAGGGACTGGAGTCTTCCTGTGCAAGCAATGCATCCAGGGCTCCAGGTTGACCTGTCCCCCATGAATTCTCTTTTCTGAAATGATTCTCTGCTTCTGGCTTCCACTGCATCCTGTTCACTCTCTGCAGAGCACTTGTGACTTTCCAGCCTGCTCCTACAGCCCTCCTCAGCCACGGCTTTTCCAGGCACAGCTGAAGCTCTGCTCCTATGAAAGCAATCCTGTCTGTAGTCTGGAAAACATGGCTATTTTCAACCTAAGTATGATTCCTGATCAGAATGACAGACCTTTAATCTTAGTTGTTTCACTCCAGATGGAATCAAGGAAAGACGGGAAGACCAAGTTGTGCCTTGTTAAATGATAGTTAATGACACACGGGTTAGTAAGTAGCTAAAATCAAGATGTTCCTGGTTTGCAGCTGCAGAGTGGATCTCACTGGTTCCAGCCCCTGTTCACACAGTGCTTTTCAGAAAGAAGTTGTTCCCAAGGTCTTGGATGCAGCCTGAGCCAAATCTCCAAAAGCAAGAGGTCCCTGAGTTGGATGGTTTGGCTCAGGTGGCTCAAGGAGCTGAATCCCCCCCAGGAGCACTGGTCACTCCAGCCAAACAGCCCTGTTCAACCTCTGCCTTCAGCCACCAGTCAGAGGGCAAAGAAGGGGAAAACACTGGGTTTTGTGGCAGCCCAAGCTTGCACCAGTATCAGCTGCTTGTGAATCCACATCTTGGGTGCTGGTGTGGCAGCTCTCAGTGGGTCTGAATGACCAGACCCATTTAATGTCTAGACCAAATGAGCTGTTTATAGCCTGACTGACTGGAAGTGGATTCAGGGTGAGTCTGGAGGAAGGCTGGGACAGGCCCAAACTCAGAGGTCTTCCCTGCTCTGTCACCGGGGTGCCCTTCCCACACAGAGGAGATTAGATCAGGTATTTCCTATTCAGGATATTTTAAAGCAAATAGCAGTCACTCCCTTCAGAGCAAACTCTTCCCCAATATTGTCAGGGAAAGGAGCACGTGAAAATTAGTGTTTTGGTCTTCACGGGCAAATATTTTGATATTCTTTCAAAGATCTTAATTTGTTTTTCTTCCTTCGCTCTTGGTTAGAAGCCAAGGGAAAGCAAATCACCAGCCCTGATATTTGATCTAGCTTCATTCAGGCATGTTTTTTTAAACAGTAGGACTTTGTCATTGATACATCTGAAGTGCTTGTGCCATTGGCAATAATTCTATTCTCAGTAAAGCTATCTACACTGCATGTTTTTAGTGTTTCATAGTGAAAAATCACAGACAGGTTCTTCCAGCTGCTTGGTTGCTGGTCTGTGCTTACTTAGATGGATGTAGTTTGCAGGAGTGATCCTTTCCAGTGAAGTGCTTCATTGAAATGCTGCTTTTCAGAGAGCTTCAGCATGTGGTCCTGTGACTGCTTATCATCCCAGATAACAGGCACTTCCCTCCTTCCTTAAGTTAGTGGTTGTACAGGTGAACTCCTCACAGATGGTACGTTTGGATTTCAAGCTGCTGTTCTAGCAGCCCCTTCCCCATTTCTGCCCCTCTGTTGCATCTCTCAGGAAGATTTGCCTCTCCTTGGCTTCAGTGAACAAAAAAAACCTAATCCTGTATTTTACTTGGAGGATTTTAGCTGTTGGTTTAACTCGAGCACGGTTTGGCTGCTTGCTTCAGTTTATGGTCAGCTCAGCACCTCTAGAAACTTTCTTGAGCTGGGTGGTCCACTGGGATGAAAGCAGGGTGAATTTTGGGGGGTCCTCAGCATGTCATTTGGGAACAGAGGGATTAGGTACTGCAGCACTCAAGAACTGAGGCTCCCTCCCAGTGCAGGGGTTGGAAAGTGGGAACTCGCCCCAGGTCTGTGCAGGTGTCAGGAGCTGTGCAGGGACCACACTGCCAGAGGATTTACTGGATTAGGGCTGGATTCTCCTTCATGGAATTACAACTTTAGCACCCCTCAGGAGTCAGTGCTAAAGCCAGGAAGGAGCTGGTGTGCTCAGACCCCATGCTCAGACTCTGTGCTGGTTCCTGCTGAGAGCCCTGCTGTCCCCTGTGGGTTCTCATCCGGGCTGGGATTTCTCCCATGTTATTAAAAAGCAGTCAAAGCCCCCTCCTTCCCTTTTCCCAGTACTTCAGCTCTTTGGGGGGCAGAACTAGCTTTGTGAACATGGGCAGTCACAAACTGGCACCATAGCTGAGGCAGTGAGGAGCTGCCCACCTTGGAGAGAAGGGTGAAGCTGTTCCATGCATTTCCCTGCAGCTTTCGGGGGACAGTTCCATTTTCAACACTTTCTGTCTCACAGCTCCAGGGCTGGCTGTACTTTCCTGACTGCTGCAGGAGTCCCTGGGGGTCCATAAGTTGCCTTTAGGGCATGTAAGTCAGGTAAGAAAACCAGGTTCCTTGGGGTGGCGTGGTGGGCTGTGGAGATGGTCTTCATGGAAGGGCCCACATATTGGCTGGAAAATGTCTGGGGAGTCAGCGAGCCAAAAATGCTCCAAACTCCTGTGCTGGAGGCACCAAGCTGAGGTGACATGGGGTGAAGGAGCCGAGGGCAGTACCAAGGTACCAGCCATGTGTATCAGTCAGAGTTACGTGCATGGGAAATGGGGTGATGGATGCTTGGCACAGTGGTGTTTGCAACCTGCCTGTCCTACAGCAGCAAAGTGCAGGCACATCTCCTTCCCAGATGTGAGTATTTTCTGGGTGCCTGGCACCTTCTATGTCTTTCCAGGGTGCCAAATTACACTGTACCAGCACTCACCAAGACAAATTCAAAAAGGAATCCTGGAACCAAATCCATCGAAATCCATAGACATGACATAGACATCCACAGACACAAAATCCTTAGGGCTTTCCCAGGGATTATTGCCCAGAAACCTGTGACTGTGATTCATCCTTTTGTAGTAAGACTGAAGCTTATTGCTGGGACAAGTACCCAGAGGTCTGGCCTAGTAGGATCTTTGTTGTAGGGAGCAAATTTGATTTCAGAGAGCCATGACCCAATCCTGCTTGCTTATTAAACCACTCAGAGCAGCTATAATGACACATACAAGGGTTTGGTTGGTTGGTTGTTTTGGTTTTTTTTTTTTTGTTTATTTTGATTCTTTCAAACATCTAAAGAGCTGTTGCACCAGTGCAGTGAGTGCACAGAAGTAACAACCAAAGCTGCTCGTACATACCAGTATCCAATCTCTTTGAATTCCCAGACAAGCCCAGCATCCCAGCCTGGTATCCACATACAGATTGGAGTCGGCTTGGAACTGCACCTCCCTGGACTTGGGAAGCCTCCTGGGAGGTGAAAGCCAACAGCAAACTGCAGCTGGCCCGTGTTGGATTGGGGCTCTGCTCAGCTCTGCAGAGCCTGCTGTCAGTCCGGGCTCCTCCTCATGAACACAGGCCTGGGGGTATCTTAAAACTTCCTTTTCATCAACACCCAGCATCTGGCTGAGGGGCTTTGTTCCTGTCAGTGTTATGATCCCCCTGACTCTGCAGTGAGTTACCTGCACACGACTCCACGTGTCTGTAATAGTCTCCAGAACGGATTCCTCATGGACAGGGTGAGCTGTGGAACTGCCTTTGTGTTTCTCCTCTGCAGCTTTAGAACCGTTTCTCCCACTCAGGTTTCAGTTGCCATTTATGATTTATTTTTGCTTCTTGGAATGTTTTCTCTTTTTTCAAGACAGATAAATCTCCTCATGCATTTGTTACCAGGTTTTCATGTGACTGTGGAGAAAGGATTTAATTTGGATTTTCACCAAGCCATTCCTTGACCATCAAATGGCGATGGAGTCAGTCCTGAAAAGAAAGGAAAAACACTTATCAGGCCAATCTTTTTGTACATAGGAACTTCAAAGGGACATCAGTCACATAAAAGCATGCAAACCATCAGACTGCTCACCCATTTGAAATGTATCCTGTGGTTCTTGCTTAAGGAGCAGCCAGACAGGTTGTGTATGATCTCTTGCTGAGTATGAGCACCTGATTGCTCTGTTGCTAAACAGGACAGGGAACAAAGGATATGCATTCTCTTGGAGAGAGCCCCCTCCAAGGAAAAACCCCAGTCAGTCGTACTTTCAATCTAATGGTTCATTTGGAAAGAAGTATTAACCACATAAGGAACTGTTTATATTAGGGAAGTAAGGTTTTTCCTGCTAAATCAGCCCCCAAGTGCCCGTGAATCACTGCTGTCAGTCAGGCAGGAGAAAGTGATTCACCAAGGCATTTCGGTAGTGTCTGTAGCAGGGCTGGTGGTGGGAAGTTTGGGAAGTGCACTGGTTTTGCAAGTGCTCTTTGTGTGTCTCCTCACGAGCTGGACAGTTGGGCAAGGCTTATCCCATCCCAGGGTCTTTGGCTAGCAAAGGCCAGCACCAGATATGTTCATTAAGGGGACAAAACCACTTGTAACCTGCCTCCAAATTTTTGCTAGCTAGACATTTTTTCTAAAGCAAAAGTTTCTTTTTCTGGATATATTCTGAATCTAGCAAAAAATGTTTAACAAATGTTTCTATACCAGTGGGACTCGGTGACGCTGATGGGTCCCCGTTTTATCAGCATATTCTGTGATTCTGTGATTCTGTTTAGAGCATGAGTATCATGTGAGTATGCAAAAGCTACAGCACCATTAGCCTGGTGCATCTTGCATTACAGCTGTATTCTCCACTGCCTTGTTTTGACTGAAACCCAGTGTTTATGTGAAGAAAACGCTGATAGTTAAGGGGGTTGCTGATTCTTTCACCACCATTTTAACCAATTAGTTCATCAGTTAAGTTGTTCTCTCTGTCTCATGGGGCTGTGATAACTTGTTCCAGTTCATTCCACTCGGATGCCCCTGGGCTGTGGTAGCTGCCCTGGCACGTGGCCTGATTGCTGGGCCTCTCTGTGTCCTTGTTGGTGACAATGGCACCATTCAGTGGGCTTTGGATTCTCTGTGGCATCGGGCATTCCACCTTTCCCTTCATCACCGTCTGCTGAGCCTCCTCTCATAAACCCTGGGCACCTACAGCTGATATGGGAGCACTGCCAGCGTAAGGAGTGAGTGGTGCTGCTCTGTCCCCGTTCCTGATTCCAGGTCCTGATGGAAGCTGTGCTGCTGCTTCCTGCACCTCCCCAGCCCGGCACACAGCACAGTCCCAGAGCCTGGTTACTTCCCTCTTGAGCCAGTGGCCTGGACATGCCTTTCTTCCTGCTCTCCACAGAGTGATCTTCAGTCGGAGCAACAAAGCCCCTGTTTATTCCGTCTGTTGTCCCCATGGACTGAGACCTGCTGTGTCTGCAAAATGCCAAGACCTGCTGTTCCCACGGCTTTCCTCATCTCTGTGTCTTGGAGGAAACGTGCTGTCTTTTCTTTGCTGCATGCTTTCTGCTTGGTGTGACCGATGGAATGATCTCCACCTCCCTCTTGCTTTGCCCTCTTGTCCTCCCAGGCCCGGTGCTGGGAAAACAGTAGTGGGAAGGGTAATCAGGGCAGCACAGCCTTTAGTTCCAGTCTTGCATTTGGTTCCTGGGATGGTCTTTCCAGGCAAAAATATTCCTCTCTGCAGAGACAGGTGTTTGCCAGCCTGAAAGTACAACACACAAGATTCCTGGCAAGGTGCAAAGTATCAGGTGCAGTGTCCTCTTGGGGGGTTCAAACCAGTGAAACAAAGCAGAGCTCGTTGATGGAAGCAATGACGGTGCAGAGCAGTGTGCTGGGGACTTGTTATAATGTGGGTATAATGCCCCAGTCCACTGGTGTCAGGAATGTGCATTCTGCTCTCTTCAGCTGTCTCCCAGCTCCTGTGATGTCCCTGGCACATGCCATCGTGCTGGAGAGCCACAGGAACACTGGGCACGGGTCAAAGGGGTGAGTAGTGAAGGCTGAGCTGTGGCTGCATTCACCCTCAGCCTTGGCAGCCTTTGCCTGAGAACTCTTCCTGTGGAGCAGTGAAATGCCTGTTGGGTTAGCAAGGTTTCGTGGTGCATCCCATCAGGGACCTGGAATAAATCTTCTCTTGGAGGAGAGAGGCATTGCTGTTGCCTGTGGGACTCTGAAAATCTGAGTGGGAAACGTGAGTAATTTTTAAATAGCTCTCATCAAGGTCACACAGTGTTGGCATCGCTCACAGGCGGTGGCCTGTGGTGGCCATGCCAGCAGGTGCTTGGAAGCTGGAACCAAAGCTTGTGCATCCACTCTGTGCTGGCACTGCTGAGCCTCCTCAGGTGCTGTGTCCAGTTCTGGACCTCTCACAGCAAGAGAGACATGGAGGGGCTGGAGCGTGTCCAGGGAAGGGAACAGAGCTGGGGAAGGGGCTGGAGGGCTCAGCCTGGAGAAAAGGAGGCTCAGAGGAGATCTGGAATTCTCCCCACCTCCCTGACAGGAGGGGGGACCCAGAAGGGGGGTTGGACTCTGCTCCCAGGGAACAAGGAACAGGAGGAGAGGGAACGGCCTCCAGCTGTGCCAGGGGAGTGTCAGGTTGGACATGAGGAGGAATTTCTTCACAGAAAGGGAAGGAGTTGCCCCGGGAGGTGTTGGAATCCCCATTCCTGGAGGTTTTCCGAGGAACAACTGGATGTGGCACTCAGTGCTCTGGTCTGATTGACAAGGTGGGGATCGGGCACGGCTTGGACTCGATGGTTTTAGAGGTCTTTTTCAATCTAAACGAAATGATCTATGAAATAATTCTGTGATTCCCCATTGATCTCACCAGCACAGAGCCATCCTGCCAAGAGTGGGAGCTGGGATGCGTAACTTTCATCAGCATTGTTTGAAAGTGTTCAGGAGTGGTTCTGTGCCCCCAGCAGTGTATTCCTCAGTCCCTGCTACAGTTTGTTCTTGACTTGGGCCCCTTACCCCTCAGCCCCAGCAGAGTGCTGTGGGAACACCACACTTTGTGCTGCCCTGTCAGAGCAGGTGCCGGCGGCTTCCGAGAGCCTTTCATACCCTCCGATGAGAACGAGCTGACATTGCAGCAGGGGCTCAGAGGCCTGTGCAGTGAACACTCTGAACCCTCCTAACCCTGGGACCTTCTCGTGCCACACACTTGTGAGTGCACGGAGCTCCCTCAATGCTGCGTTTCATAACTCATGAGCCCGAACAATATTGGCTCCAAACCAGGGGTTTTGAACTGCTTTGACCTTTGTTTGTGCAGCCCCTCCTCCTGCCAAAGGCCTTGGGTGGGCTGGCCAGTAGTCTTTGACTACTTAAATGGGATATTTAAGAGTGGGAAAGGGAGTGCAGGGAGCAGAGGGAGGTTAGGAGCAGGGCTGCAGCAGTGCATCAAAAGGATCTTTTGAGCCATCCAGAATCACTTGCAGTGTGGTAAAGATTGTAAAGATGTTTGTAAAGTGTGCTACAGTATAACATTCCGTCTGAGTTTTCCATATCCTTGAATTTTTTTTATAAATAGTAAACTGATGTGCTCATATAGTAGAGTACAATTGCCATTATGGATGGGGAAAGCGAGGTGACTGACACGGTGTCTCACCAGGGTTACATGAGGCAGCTGTGGCACACTGGGCACGAGGGGCCTTGAGGGGCTGCATTGCATTGCATTGCCTGAACAGCTCTGGGGGAACTTCAGTTTTTGGAAAAATACTCTTGTCTCCTAATCAGCACCAAAAAAGCAATCCCAGTGATCACGGGGGAGTTCTGTCCAGTTCTTTGGAGCTCTGTTTTTACACCAGTGTAGCTGTGTTGGCAGAGGGAGTGTGGAGGAGCCACGGGGTCTCACATGGAGCTCTATCATCAGAAGCCGCACCATCCAACTTTTTGTGGCAGAGAGAAAAATCTCACTTCATGGCAGTGCTTGGTAAACACCAGTCTCTGAGCAGCACCAGTTCCCCTTGCCAGATATTCCTCTTGCAGTGCTGTAGGAAACGAGGAGATAATTGGTGTACCAAGGGCTGTTGGAACAGCAGGATCCATGTGTGGTTGTGGAAGCTCTGTGCAGGTAGATGGCTGGACTTGCAGGGAGCCCTGCTCAGCTCATTCCCACGTGGAGGAGCAGAGGAATATTGGCCTGTCCAGGACAGCCTGTCTCTCACTGTGTTGCATTAAATAACCAGGCTAGGATTGCTGTGCTCATTGAGCACAGAAGAAAGGGCTTACTTTCTCTTCCAGCTGGACTCCAAGTCTCCCTTGAGAGGGGATGGGCCCGTCCATTGAAAATTAATGCCTTTAAAGACAGTCAACTCTTCCCCTCCCTCTAAGGTTTCCTCATCCAGCTCTTGCTCCACAGGAGGATGGTTTCAAACAGAGTTGGTGGGGGGTTTCTTTGTTTCTGCAGAGCTGCTCTTGGATACTTGGAGAACCAGTGCTTGAACCAACATCTGGAAGCTTGTTTTCTCTCAAAATAAATACTCCATTCTGCTACCTCTTCTCAGACACTCCTCGCTTTTTAAAAAAAGTCTGTAAATTAAGCACTAGCTGCTCTTCTAGGAGAGATACAGGCTGAAATCCCTGTTATTTCTCACCTCTTTGCATCTTCTTCCCTGCCTCCCTCTTCTCCCGAGTACCTGATGTGTTTCTTCCCACTTACAGGGCTTGGCCTTTATTTGCCCTCCGTCAAAATCTGCCACAGATGTCTGTAGATACCCTAGTGGTGGTGGTGATCCCCCTTGGGCCATTAGCCTTGTAGCAGGGGTCCTGCTGAGTGACTGAGCCTTCAAAACCCCAATTCAGTTATGTTTTTTCCTGTCTTGCTCAAACTGACTGTATTCTTGTCTCTTCTGATCCTTAAACTGGAAATTCCTGGGGACCAGGAGGGCTCAGGTGTGTCACCCTGGGATTTGGCAGGGGATACCACATAGCCCACTCTTAGGGTTTGTGATGTAGAAGTGATGCAAAACGGAAATAATTTCAAATCCATTAACCTGTTAGGAGAAAGAAAAAAGTACCTGTTTAGTTATGTAATTTGCAAAGGGCAGTCTTGGGATGTCTAAAATGTATCTTGAGCTGTAGGTGTGAGTGCACAATATCAATGTTTTCTTTTCAAAACGTGTAGGTTGCTCGCTGCTTTTCTCCACACTGCCAGTTTTTGCTGCCATATGTTCTCCTTTTGCAAAACCTTTAGCACCATTAACTTGGCTTAATGTAAACAGATGATGCTGTATCTTATATTCCAAATTGCCAAGGCTGTAGAGGCACCACCTGGAATTGTGCATGTGCGACTGCTGTGGCCTAAACTGTGCAGGAAGCTCTGCCTACCCCACCTTTTCTTCCAGCTGTTTGTCTTCAGAAGGAGAAGAGCTGAGGGATTTCCAGTGCCAGACAAAGCAGGGGGGTGAGGAAATGTGGTGCCCCCCGGGTGTTTAGAGTTCAGTCGGTGTCTCCAGAAGGGTGGGCTCGTCTCACTCTGTGTCTCTCTTGCAACCAGGACGTCAATGCGGGCGAGGGGAGCGAGTTCACCGACAGCGGGATCGAGGGAGCAGCCACGGACACCGACCTGCTCTCCAGACGCTCCAATGCCACCACCTCCAGCTACTCCCCGACGGCCAGCAGGGCCTTCATCGGCAGCGACAGCGGGAGCAGCTCCACGGGCGATGGCCTTCGCCAGGGCGTGTACGAGAACTTCCGGCGGGAGCTGGAGATGAGCACGGCCAACAGCGAGAACCTGGAGGAGGCCGGCTCTGCCCTCAGCGACGAGCAGAGCAGCGGCACCCTCAGCTCCCCCGGCCAGTCCGACATCCTGCTGACCGCTGCCCAGGGCACCGTGCGCAAGGCGGGCGCCCTGGCGGTGAAGAACTTCCTGGTGCACAAAAAGAACAAGAAAGTGGAGTCGGCCACACGCAGGAAGTGGAAGCACTACTGGGTTTCCCTGAAAGGTACAGAGGAAGCGTGTGAGGGTTTATCCAGTGGTGTCCTGTGGGTTGTGTATTGCTGCAGGTGACAAAACCAGTAGCCTGGGCGCTTCGAAGAGCTGCTGTGATTTCAGTGTACTCCACATGAAGTCTGAGGAAGTGGTCCTGCTGTTTTTCAGAGGAGGTTTTGTTTGGTGTGCTCACATTGTGGCACGTGTGCAGTGTGAGGCATGTGACTGTGCAGCAATCACAGTCAGGGGGGACAAACCCTGCTGGTACCATCTAGGGTGGCTTCCCAGGCATGGGGGGTTTCCTTTGGGAAGCGTGTCCATGGCTTGCTGCCATACTAAAACACCTCTGTGCAGCCTCAGGGATGTGACAGTGGGAGTTTGCTGGTGATGCCAGCAGCCTGGATGCAGACAGGGCTCTGCCATGGTGTGCATTCCTCTCGTACCTCTCAGGCTCAGTGCAGTGGGCTTGTCCTTCCCTGAGAGGTGCTTCATGAGTATAAACACCCAGCACATTCCAGTGTGGACAGGAAGCCATGGTTTGCTCCCCAAGGCTGGAGTGTGGCTTAGGACATGTTGGCTCTGTGTCACCCATCCTATGGTGGGCAGCCCTTGTCACCCGGCTGCCCTGCTCCTTCCTCAGCTGCCTGGGACACAGACCCTTTTCTCCAGGAATTTCTGCAGTTCCTGCAAGGCACGTGCTCAGGGATGTTAACGGAGCAGCAAAGCTCAGAGCTGACCTTCTGATGTGGCCTCTAATTAATCTTCATGTGGTTCATGAGCAGTAAAATGGTTTTGGGACTGGCCTCGCTCCCCTGCGCTGTGACCGGAGCCAGGAGAGGCAGAACCTTGTCTTCTGCTGTAGGTGGGATCACCCAAAAAGCTCAGCATGGTTAAACCCTGTCCTGCCCACACTTAAAGCACCTGTTTATTTTCAGTTTGCAGGACTGTTTTAAAACCAACAGCGAGGTTAGGAGCCAGCTCTTCCTTGGGGCTCTTCCCTTCTCTCTAGATGGGGAAGTGGAAGAGGACAGAGGGAGGTGAGGGACAGCCCTAATCCCCCGGGAGGGGGGCCCTGTGGCAGGAAGGTCTTGCTGTGAGGAGCAGGCAAACAAAGGGCCATCTGGGAGCAAAAAGGGGAAGGATGAGCAGGGAGGCAGTGTAATTCTGAAGTGCTTTGACTCAAGTGGAGTGTTAGCCCTTGGATTGCTGTGCCTTAATACTGTCAGTGTTTAACTGAGGCTTTGAAGTGAACAGCTGCCATTGTTTGGCTGCATATAATTTTCTGAGAGGCTGAGTACCAGAGCATCCCTGAGAGAGGACTGGTTCCAGTGGCACAGAAACTGTGTGCCAGCTTAGAACAACTGGAGAAAGTGTGAGAAGGTGTGAGAAAAGGACACCCTTATTTTTTTTCAATCTTCCGAATTTCAGACTTGCTACATGCTTTTTTCCCTTCCCCTAGGGGATTGTAAAGATGATTTTGTGACACCAAGCAGGTTGTTTGGTGTCCCCAGCTAACAGGCATTTTTCTTTGAGTTTTTTTCTGTTAGTCTTTCAGCAAGCACAGCTCATTCCAGCCCATTTTAATTCCAGTTACTGTCTGCATCCAGTAATTAAATTGCTTGATCTTTGCCTTGCAGGGACTGTAGCTGCAGAGGCTGGGGCATGCCTGGGGGCCTGTCTGCTCCCAGGGCTGGCTCACAGCTGGCTTTCACCCTCAGGAGACAACCCTCACTTTGGGACTTGTTATCATGTTTCTTATCTGAGGCTGTATTTTACTGCCCATGACTTTCAGCTCTGTTTTGGCAATCCTAGAGAGAGCAAAATGACCTGCTGGGACACACACCCTACAGGTTGTGATGTGTCCCCTTGGCATGGAAACCACCCCTTCTTGGGCTAAAAACTGGGCAGTTGCTGATGCTCTCCACTGTGAGATTGAAAACCTGGACAGGCCCTGGCAAATCCTCCCTTATCCCTCTGACAGTTCATTTAGAGTCCAAGGATCAGCGCTGAATGGAGGGAGGGTTGGTGCTGCACTGAGGTGTGTTAAATGCTAATACAGGATGGTCTCTTGCAGGCTGCACGTTGTTCTTCTATGAGACTGATGGCAGGTCTGGCATTGACCACAACAGCATCCCCAAACACGCTGTCTGGGTGGAAAACAGCATCGTGCAGGCTGTGCCTGAGCACCCCAAGAAGGATTTTGTCTTCTGTCTCAGCAACTCCCTTGGGGATGCTTTCCTCTTCCAGGTGGGTCTGGTTCAAAGGCTTGGCAAAGTTGTTCTTATGTTCTGTCTCCAATCTAGAAGCTTCTCTGTGCTAGGATGTGTCCCCATGTCATCACTCTACAGAGCTCTGTACTCCAGAGCAAAACCCAAAATTCCACTGTCTCCTAGGTCCTTGCAGCTGTCCTAAATCTTAGCTCTGATTGAAATCAATGGAAAAATCCTGCTGACTCCAGTAGGTTTGGGATTTTCCTCTGACAGCACTAGAGGAAGGACATGATAAATTCAGTAAATGCCACTCAGGAGACCCACCAGCATGTGTGGATCACTGTCACATCTGCTTTTTTTATTGACTAACTGGACCCTCTTTGAGTAGATGGTTGGAGGAAAGTAAGAATGAAGCATTGCTGTAAAAACTGGGAATTTTGCATGGTTTAACTGTGTGCTGGTAACACACAGACCAAGTCAGTTACCATATAGGACATAGAGTCAGGCATTAAATGTGCTGTGTTCTCATAGATTTAATGGCAGTGGATGCTAAGTACTGAAAAGGTCACATTCAGCACATTTCTTTTGTGACATGTGCAGCCTTTTTCATGAGAAGCCCTCTGTCATTATGCCATGGGTAGATTTTCATGTGGGGAAAAAGTGGAAATGAGCCTCTTCAAATGAAAACCAGTCCTTTTTATTGCTGTGCAGAAATGTTTGCGGTGTGTCCCTTCTGCCGTGGAAGCCAAGTGTGGTTATGAAGCAGAAGAGAAGGAAGGGATGGGTTTGGGGTGCAGGGAAGGGGATCAGCTGCAGTGGTGGGAGCAATGTGAGGGATGTGCTGTAGGCCTGGCTCTGCTCCCCTCAGACCAGTGGGGCTTCACTGCTTGTGTCCCACACACCATCCACACAGAGCACAGAGCTGTAGTAGCAGGTTTGACCTCCAGAAGACTATTTCTGTCCTGTGGAGACTGTGTACTTGTGGAGAAAAATAGGGTTGCTTTGTGATGCCTACAGATACTGGACATCTTGTAACAAGCCTTCCCACTGCATTGCACCTAGAGACATCACGTCCTCCTACACAGCCATGCCTTGCTCAGTCGCTTCTCATCGTGCCTACACAGATCCAGTACTGCAGATGTCACGTGTATTTTCCAGGAGCTCAGAGCAGCTTGTGACACCATGTACTTACGTGTCAGGTGTTTGCAGCTTGTTTATGTGGTCCTTTCCGTTGAGAAGGGCAGTGGTTCCCCTTGCTTACTCATCTACCAGAAGAGCCTTCAGTTCATAAAGTGCACTTCAGATTCCTTTTTCCCTCCCTCACCCCAGGAAACCAAAAAGAAAACTGAATCTAATGGCATACAGATAATATTTTGAAATTTAATAAGATAAAAAATAGGACCTCTTGCTGTTCGGATTTTGCTAGGAATTAACAAAACATACCATCTCATTCTAAGTCCAGTGCTAGTCTTATCTCTACTGGGGATGAGGTTCTACCACCTGGCTGTAGGCAGTGTCTCCCATTCTGCAAATAATTCCTCTATTTCCAGCAGAAATTCCTCAGCAATGGAGGCTCAGTGTGTCTTCAACAGTGGACATAAGACATTGTAAGCCCCTGTCTGTGAATGAGAACTTGTTAATTGTATTGTCTGGGCAGGGAGCCTGATAAATTTAAGCCATATCCTGTGTACAGTGCCAGTTGAAGACAAGGAATTGGGAGTCGGTCGGTCTTTCTGGTGTAAACCCTCTGGGACGTGTGGGACACCCCCTGCTTCAGCACCACAAAAGTTCTGGGAGCATCAGCCTGAAGTCCAGCCTGTGCACATGTCCTTTCTGGAGTCAGGCTTCTCTGGGAATCTCCTTGGCTTCTGTAAGCCACGTCCTTTGCTGTTGTTGTGACTGCAGCAAGGATGACCTTCCTCATCTATGCCAGCACTGGAGAAGTCATGCTGTGTTGTCTATTAATAGATCAGGTATCATCAGGAAGTTTAATGAGAACAAGGTGGTTTGGCACCTCGATATTTTTGCAGCCATGAGCCAAATACCGGTGTGATTATTGCTACAGGCTGACACTTAGAGTCCACTGCAACCCCAAGTTGGCTGTAAAGTTTGATTTACAACCTGCTGTAAAAAGGAGTGGAGGTTAGTAAGAAGCCCAAGAAGATTGACTTTTTATTTTGAAAGTCTGGGAAAGGAATGCTTTGAAATGCTCTTCTTTCTGTGCCAAAAGCCTCTAATCAGAGTAGTCCTCTTACAGAAAAATGTGCCGGTGTCCCATGCTCCAGCCTGGTATCTCATGGAATGGTTGGGGCTGGAAGAGGCCTTAAAGATCATCCATTTCCAACTCCCTGCACCAGGCAGAGTTGCTAGACCGAGTTGCTCCGAGCATCATCCAACCTGGCCTTGAACAGTTCCAGGGAGAGAAAGAGTTCCCTTTTCCTGAACTGTCATGTAATGCTGGGGAAGGGACAGTATGAGAGCTGCAAAAATGATGATGAGCCTGCCTTTAATGATATCAGGATTGTCTTCAAAGGGCTTTGGGACCTGCAGAAGTGGAAAGCTTGTTTGCCTATGCACCATAATAAAGCTACTCCTAGTTATCATGGTCACTTTTTGTGCCACTAATTTATTACTAACTGTTGCGTGCCAGAAGAGCTGTCCATCCTGGGAAGAGCACAGAGGCTGGTGCATTCACTGCCTTAAGGCACTGGGAGCTTAAAAGACATCATTAAATGCTGAGCTACAAATTATGGCAGCATTGCATTGAGCAAGGAGGGTAATTCCTGGGACCTTGCTGGGAAGCTGCAGAGCATGGATATAGGTGTAATTCCATCTGCTGTGAGTGCCTGGTGCTGAGTTCAAATGGCCTGCTTAAGGATGAGGGGGGGTTATTACTTCTGTCGTAAGTGGATTTAAGGCTTTAGATCTTGAGATCAAAGGGAAAGGAAACTCCTTGGAGTTGCATTTGTTAATCTGTAATCGATTTTAAAGAGGATCCTGACTTGTTTCTCCCCTCTTTTCCTCTCCTCAGACCTCCAGCCAGACTGAGCTGGAGAACTGGATCACGGCGATCCACTCAGCGTGTGCGACCGCGGTGGCGAGGCAGCACCACAAGGAGGACACGGTGAAGCTCCTGAAGACAGAGATAAAAAAGCTGGAGCAGAAGATCGACATGGACGAGAAAATGAAGAAAATGGGTGAAATGCAGCTGTCCTCTGTAACAGACTCCAAGAAGAAGAAGACCATACTGGATCAAGTAATCTCTCTTGCCCGCATGAAATAAGTCCCAAGCAAATGTTTAAGGCCTTCCTGAGCTCAGTGGTAGCTCTGCCCTTTGCTGCTGTGTCATGTGCACTGGCAGAGCTCCCTGGAGCCGATGGGATGTTTTTGGGCAGGAGGGCTGGGCTGCTTTAGCTGCATCATTTCCCCAAGCACTGTGCACTAAGGTACAGCATGGGCTGTATTCTCCTGGCCTCCACACACAGGATTTGGATAGCAGGAGGCTGAGTGAGGGCTTTAGGGGACTGAGGAAGCTACCAGGTCATGGCAGCAGAATTCCTTAGGGAATGGTTGCTCACAGACCAACAAACACTGCTGCTGCTGCTGTAAGTGTGGAAGAGGCAGGTTTCCCTGCTGGCACATGGGATGAAGAAGCCATTCCTGGCTTCTGCTTGTCACAAGGGCCTGCCTTGACCTCATGGCTGCATCTCTGGCTTCCCCTTGAGCCCCTCTCCTCCTGACTTCAAGTGGACAGCGTAGCTGGGTTTCAGAAGCAGGGAGCCTCGAGCAGATGTCTCTCCCGCTGCCGCAGCAGCACCTTATTTTAGGAAACTAACATATGGCTCCTGCTTCACTCATTTGTAGCTCTTTCACCACGGCTGCCAAATGCACTGTAATGCAAAGCATGGGAAGCGGCCAGGGCCAAGCTAAAGAGATTTGTACCCCCTGTAAGCCTGTGAGAAAGGAGAGGCAGGGAGGAGAAGGAGGGGGAGATGCTCATCTCTCTTGAAAGTCACTCAAAGGCTGTCAGTCACAGTGAGAGGACAGAGCAGCCTCTCTCTTTACGTAACCGAGTTTTTCTGGATGCTTTGAAAATGTTTCCTATCAGCTGTTTGAATTATTTAAGTAGGTCCCTCCACAGGCTGATTGCAGTGCTCTTCCACTGATCAGATTAATTATCCCCAGTCCCTGGCACTGTTGGTGCTCACGGCAATGCCGCTGCTGATTCGGGACGCTCTATGTGTGGAATTTGGTGAGGCTTGGTGGTCTTGTTTCTCAGATGCTGTTGATGCATGAAAGAAGCCTCTTAAGGGACTGCTGAGAAGAGAATGTTGGAATACAAGGAAAATTAAAAATGAAATTTTAATCCTATTAATTAGCATTGTATCAAAGGAGCAGTTATCCCAGGAGAAGACTTCTGCCATGAATGCAGAAAAAGTTGGTTTCCATCTAATGAAAACTCCTTTTATTATTTGTGTTCTTTGGGGATTTGCAAGGGTGGAGGGATATAGAAAAAATGAGGAATCAGGGTTTCTCGAGTGAGATCAGGGTTGATGAAAAAGGTGTGTTACTGGGAACAGCAGAATTTTTTTGAGGCATTTACCACCCTCTTCTCCCTTCTCTCCCTTTTTCTTCCCTTGCTCCTCAATCTCCGCCATGCACAGATCTTTGTTTGGGAGCAGAATCTGGAGCAGTTCCAGATGGACCTGTTCCGGTACCGCTGTTACCTGGCCAGTCTGCAGGGAGGGGAGCTCCCCAACCCTAAGAGGCTCCTCGCCTTCGCCAGCCGGCCGACCAAGGTGGCCATGGGCCGCCTTGGCATCTTCTCAGTCTCGTCGTTCCATGCACTGGTAAGTGTGGACACAGGGCAGCCTGCACATCCCAACACAGAGGTCACGTCCACCAGCAGCACTGAGGGGTGACCCCTTTGCTCAGTGTGCAGGATATTCTGATCCCTGAAAGGGCTCCGTGTTCTGGATGTGGATTAAAAAGTAGATGCTTGGAAGCCATGGCCTTGTGGAAGAACCACATTTCTCCCAAACATGTGATTCTGCATTTCCAGACCTGCACTATAAACAGATTTTCCATTTCCAAGAGCAGGCTCATTTCTAATGTCTGTGCACATGGGCTCTCTCCAAAAGTCCTGTGAAGTCGATGGGAGCCAATTTTAGGCCCTCAGCACATGTTGGCTTAGACCTTCTTGGGCATGGCTCACTTTGTGCCATATGGCTAAAACGACTGACCAATTAGTCTAATACCCGGTCTCCAGTGGTTAACACCTGATGCTCCACAAGGGAGGGGAAATGTTCTCCTCTGCTCCTTACAGTATGGCAAATGAAGTTTCAAATGGTGGTTTAAATTTAAGTACTATGACAGCCCAGCTCTTAAAAGTACAAGGAAATGTATTGCAAAGTGATGGGGTTTTAATGAATTTAAATGAAGTTCTTGTAGTTTCGGCTTGGACTCCTGCAGGTCTGGAGAAATAGCTGAGCTCCACTGTTGTCTTGTAGCTGTCAGCTGTACCCTTCAATTGAATCCAGAGCTCTAATTCAGTCAGGGGTGTTGTTATTCTCTCCTATGTGAAAAGATTAGCGTCATCATCCTGCTAATTGTTGGTGGATTTATTATATTTTTTAAGTGGCTGGCTGTAATTAGCATTTATGCTTATTTTTTTGCATTTAGCAAAGCACTGAGCATTAGCCTGAAAAACAGTCTGCCTCTTCATGCTGGTGTCTCTTGAGAGCCAAGGGAAAGAAAATATGTTTTGAGTATGTTGTGCTGGAAGAGACACGTGCTTTCTTCTCCTCTCAGCAAACTCTCGTGTCCTCCTTTGCCCTCAGTAACGTGGGGAAATGTAACTCCACACTCCCCTGCTGTTAGGAGCCCTAATTCAAGTCTCAAGAAGAGAATCAAGAAGAAGCTGTGGCTGCCCCATCCCTGGAAGTGTCCAGGGCCAGGTTGGACGGTGCTTGGAGCGGTCTGGTCTAGTGGGAGGTTTCCCTGCCCATGGCAGGGGGTGGATGGAGATGATCCTTAAGGTCCTTCCCAACCCAAACCTGTCTGTGATTCTATGACTGGAGTGGATGCTGCATCCCTGAGTCTCCTGAAGGTGTTCCTCAGGACATTAGTCCTGGGATTTGTGAAGTTCAAATGCACAATGTCCCAGGTACAGCTAAGGAACGTCTCACAAGTCCAGGCTGTGGAAATGGAGACATTTGCAGTAGTGTTTGAGTTACCCTTTTCTTTGATTTCTCCATATTTCCTGAGGAGAACCACCATTCCTCATACCATTCCCCTGGATATACCAGTCAGCCTTCTGTCTGTCCTGTCTTTGGATGGGGTTTTGGACCTGCTGCACCCAGACAACCAGTTCCTCAGCTCTGCAGCTTGGGGCATCACTCAGATTTGGGTGTTCCTGCTGGGCTTGCCAGGAGTTTGACAGTGCTATTGTGCTGGTTTCGGCTGTGGGAACACAGTCTAAAGGTGTTCCAGGAAGCAGATGGCCGAGTTGGCAGGGTGGGTCTGTCTGTCTGTCTGGCTTTGCCTTGCCTCCCATTCATACCTGCCATCCCCTGCCACTCCCTCTTTGGCAAGAGAGGAGCTCCCTCTCCTGAGGCCACCTCCACGTGGGAAATCTGCCTCAACTTCAGCCTAAACACTTCCCCTCTGACTAATGTCACACTGAGTTCCAGCAGAGCTTCCTCACTGGGTAAACACTCCCCATATAGTTGGGCTCAGTCAGAGCAAATGTGTTTTCACTCCAAAGGGGTGGCCACAGGCCATTCTTCAAGTGCCCAAGCAGTTAACACTGCTCTGATCAAAAGGGTCATTCGGGTCACTTTGTCCCTTCCTGTATCTTGCTCACTCTGTCAGATGTCACAATCTTTTAAGGAAGTGCAGGTTTAGATTCCGTGACCTCCTTGGAAGCCTTTATGTGGCCTTGCTGCAGTTATGAGTCAGCTCCAGGATGTCCAGAATGTTTCCACAGGAGAGAGCAAAGAGGAAGACCAAGATTTTTGGGAAGCAACAGATAAGTTTGGAAAGCTCAGATTTCATGTGTCCAGCTTTGAAACCTTGTTAGGAAAAGAAAAAAAAAAAAAATCCATCCCCCTTTACTGCTGCCGAGGCATTGCTCTGTGATAATTAGGCTGCTTCCAAATACCCAGATGAAATGCCAAACGGTGGGGTGGGGGTGGACCGTCCATGTCAGGGTTTGATGTTTGACACTGGGAGAAGTGAGTTACGTTGCAGTGTGAAGGCAGTGGCCTGCCAGTGTCACCACTGCTCCTGTAGGGAGTGTGCTTTGTTGCCATAGGATTTACCTTTTTTCCCCAACCAGATTCCACTGTTTGGTAGCTGATGTAAAGCCATGGTGTGATAGGATGCTGTAACCTCTGATTTTAAAAGCATGTGGCATTGGCAGGTGGCGGCTCGCACGGGGGAGTCGGGAGTGAGGAGAAGGACACAGGCCATGTCCAGGTCTGCCAGCAAACGGAGAAGCAGGTTTTCTTCTCTTTGGGGGCTGGATACTACCTCGAAGAAAAAGCAAGGGAGGCCAAGCATTAATCAGGTAAGCATGGGGAGGTTTGTGATGTTGTTGTTTTCAAGGCTTGTTTGGTAGTGTGCAGAATGCAGCTCACACAGAGTCACTTGCATCAAGCACACATCCAACCTTAACCTTGCCTGTTTAAACTTTCCATGGTGTGTAATTGTCTCATTCCTCATCCCATTCCTTGTCCTCTTCAGAAATCAGGGGCTGTAATTGTAGATCATTGTACAGCAGCTCCTATCCAAGGTTTGGAGTTTACCCTTTCTTTGGCCGAATTGCTTTTATTTGTACTGGTGTTGCATTTCTGCTCTGTCTGCTTTTGCTGGAGGTGCTTCCCCTAATCTCAGGAGCAATAAAGCTTCTGTGTAAAACAGATACAACTTTGAAAGGGAAATAATAATTCAAACTTGTTTGGTTATTTTTAATTTAAATTTATGAGTTTGCACAATACTTTAAATGTAGCTGAGTTTGGTGAAAACTTTCTAAAGTGACAAAAGGCTTTACATTTAGTGGGGACAGCCATTGTTTTGCCTCATATTTGTAAAAAACCAAAAGTTGCCATGTTTCCACCCAGTCACTGCCCAGATCTTTCTCTAGAAAACACGTTTCAGTGTGGTAGGAAGGTGCTTCCCTGTTTTTCTTTTCAAACATCTCTAACTGTAGCTTTCAGTTTTTGAGAGCCATACCTCATCTAATTGCAGGAAACGTAGGCTCCACTTTTCTTTCTCTCCTCTCACCTTTTGTGGGGAGAACTGCTTGGGACACATGTTGTTCTGTGCCCTGTGATCTCTTCTGCCGCCTGTTAAGGCAGCAGTGGGTGTTTGTTTTGTTCAGCAGAGGATGGATGCTGCAGAATTGTTGAGCTTGTTTTTAGGCAGGCATGAAAAGTTCACTTAATATTTAGTGGCTGAGCAAAAGCTCAGGGTTTGTCTGGAAGGCAGCAGATGCCTCCTATGAGCACATTCCCAATTCCTGGAGCTGATGCTGCAGCATCCCTGTTGCTTTGTGTTTACTTGCCCCAAATCAGTCACAGCCCCTTGTCCTGAACCAGGATCCTGCCCATGCTGTGTCTGCAAACATGGTTTTTTCCCTCTGAACTCACCCTTCTGTTTTTCCTTTCAGTGAGGATAATTGCTTTCTTCACGCTGCCTTCCCTACCCCATCCCCCTCAGTCCTCAATAAGCACAGCCATGGAAAGGGATTCTGTTCCAGGGTAAAGGAGAGTCAGGGTAAAGGAGAACGTTGTAGGAAATGCAGTTTTGAGGAAGTAGCAGAGTGTCTGAATGCAGTGCCTGAACACACTTCCCTTGCTCATGTGTAGCAAACTGTGCAAAGCGTTGCCACTGGAAGCAGCAAAATGTAAATCCCTAAAGGACAGAGACCTTATCCCTTCCTGCATAGTCCCTGCTTCCTTTTAGCCATGGAATAGTTAACAGCCAAACCCAGCAACTTGATCCTAAAGCCCTGCTGAGGTGGAGCTATAAAACTTAACTTTTAGTTTTAATTACAAGCTTCTGCTGCAGTAAGAACCCTGCTTGCCCATCTGATGGAGTCCTGTGCTGCTTTGGGGTGGATCCTGTAAATACTCCCATTCAGTCCTTTCTCCTGCACAGAGTCCTGTTGATTTTGGCTCTCTGGCTCGTGCTGGGTTACCAGCTCTTATTTCATTAGAGGAGAGTTACACTGACTTGTGCTGTGTGAATGTTTGATAAGTATTATTTGGCAGCTTTGTTATTACAAAACCAGCCAAAAGCAGAGCCCTTCTCATTTCTCAGCCTTGGCAGAGGTAGAGAAGTGTTCATTCCCACACTTTACAGGTGGAGGAACTGAGCATAGAAAGAGATAAAATTAGTCCAGCTCCACCAAGTGAGTCAGTGACAGACCTCTAAGCAGAACTGGCCTCTTAATCTTTCAGCACGATGCCCCAGCACCAGCTTGTCTTTCACCTCCCCTTCTCTTCTATTAAGCTTCTATTTTCCTTTGCTGTGTTTGGAGATGAATGTCTGTATTTGTCAGCTTGATTTCCATGCTAGATGTTAGACAGACTGTTCTCCCCTTAGCATGTGCTGCAGACAGGGAGTCCTGTCCATGTGTTTAAGCAGATTCACTCTGTTGTTCCTCAGGTGTTTGGTGAAGGAGTCGACTCAGTAAAGAAATCTCTGGAAGGGATCTTTGATGACACAGTCCCGGATGGCAAGGTAACCCCAGCCCTCCAGCTGCCTCCTTCCCGCTCCTCTGCAGCTGGTTTCCATGCAGGGATTAACTCTGGGATGTGAGAGGAGGGGACCCTCTGTGCTCTGGAGGGCTTGGAGCTCCTCTGGGAGGATTTGAGCTGGTTGCCCTCAGTGCCAGAGCCAGAAGAGCAATAGCCAGGGAAATGCCTCCCCACAGGAAGACCTGGACGTTGCTGGCTCTGGAAAATGACTCCTTGTGGTGGCCATATGGAGTTTTCATAATTAAGGGCTGGCACAATTATGTTTGGTGCTTCCTGCATTTGCAGCCCCAATTGCAGCTGCTTTCCCCTTCCCTAGAGAAAGTCAGCTGTAAAACAACATTAACACAGTGTTGAGGCACATTCTTCATGTGGTGGATATGAGCCCACTTGCAGCAAACAGGAATTCTGCAGCTCCATCACTTCCTGGGGGTCTATAGCTTGGGAGTGCAACTCAGGTGTATCAAAGAGAGTAAATTCAGAAAAAATGCTAAGATGTGCTATTTCGCCAGGCACAGGAACTGTAGTACCTACAATAGTTTTGTTGGCCTTGGATTGTTTTACCCAGAAACACAGTGCGTTTCAGTTTTAAATTTAAAACTGTTTTTATCCCTACGATTTTTTGTTGCATTCCTAGCATTCCCAGTAGCCATAGGGTAAAATCCCAGGAGTGAAGCATATTGCAGCAGTGTAGCTGTGTGGGTGGTATGGTTAGGCACAGTTTATTCTGCTCAGGGAAAAAGACAGGAATCTGTCCAGACAAGCCTTCAACCTGGGCTTATGAACAAAACATCTTCTCTTTGATAGAGCATATAATGTTCCTTACACTTGTTATTGATGAAGAGGGACTTGTATTTGGCTGGGAGACTCACAATGGATTTTGTCTGTAATGCAGAGGGAGAAGGAAGTGGCACTGAGCAGTGTCCATCAGCACAACCCCGACTGTGATATTTGGGTTCACGAGTACTTCACACCATCGTGGTTCTGCCTGCCCAACAACCAGCCTGCTCTGACAGTCATCCGTCCCGGGGACACCACACGGGACGTGCTGGAGATGATCTGCAAGGTAAGGGCTGCCAGCCTGCCCTGGCACGGGGTGAGATGTCTGAGCCCTTCAGTGGAGCTGCATATGCCACTGCTCTGTGCTGGGAGATCAGTTCCGTGTGGGATGTAGACCATGAATTGTACTGCCATGTCCATGGGAGGACTGCAGCAGCAAATTTCCTGCAGCTGGAGCTAAACTTGGCATGGGTGCAGGGACAGGCAGGCAGACTGTTCTTTCCTTTCCCACTCAGAGGCTCGTGCACAGCAGCCAAAGTGCCTTCACACTGTGGCTCTGCCTCTGCTGCTGCCTCTCACAGGCCCACCACCGGTGGAGACCGAGCTGTGGGGGGGACCCCTCTCCTCTCCCTGGGTGCTCCCCAACTCCCTGGCTCCCAGCCCACTGGATGCCCCACACTGTGGTAGTGTAGCCACCCATCCTCACCCGACTACCCTGGTGCCCCCTCCTCTGCCATCCCTTCCTGGGCCTGTTCCCTTCTCCCCTCGCCAGATGAGGTGATCTCACCCCTTCCCAGGTGCCGTTCCTCCTTCCTTCCCCTCTGGCTGGCGCTGGGCAAAGCAGCAGCACCAGGAGTAGGAGAAAGTGCCTGTGTTTGCTGCCGGCACTGCAGAGTCAGACTCACCTCATGTGGGTGGCAGGAGGGGAGGGAGAGAAGCTTTCATCTACATTTGAGGGAGGGTGGAAGAAAACCACCTGGATTTCTCTGAAAGATGAAGTATCAGAGACATTTGGCCATTAAAAAGAGTTACATCTCTAAAGAGTTGGAAACTTTGACAAATTAAATACAGGCTTTCAGATCTGGCAGCTACATAATGCGTGTTTTCTGCTCTGCCTGCGAGTGAGACCCAACTCATGCCACGTGCAGCTCTGAAAAGTGAGGCTGCTTTGTACAACAACAACAGCAAAAGAAAAGAAAATATTTATTACTATGGAGAGCTTAACTTTGGGGACTTTTAGAACATGTTGCATGTGCTTCCAAAGAGAGAGAAGGTGAGAGAAAGGCGTTTGTTTCCAGTAATTACACGGTGCACTCGTCTCTCTGCCAGGTGTGCTGTTCAGGAGGGCTGCACTTTGTGAAAGCTCTGCTTTGTGCTCAGGAGAAGGTGACATTTTTGGAGAGAGACATAATAGGGAAGCTGGATGACACATTATTAGTAATGATTTATTTTTAGGATTTATGTTTTCCTCTGGTAAGAGCGATTAACTCGGGACCAAATCCTCAGCTGGAGTAAGTTGGTGTAGCTCCACTGGTTCCAGCAGGTGCCTGCTGAGGATCTGGTCTCTCACCGTGTGTTTGTTGTGGAGGGTGGGGGTGTGTAAGGAGAAAGGGAGGTGGGAGAGTGTTTTTGAAGAACTATTATCTGTTTCTTTCCTTTCTGTAAGGGTTTCCAGCCTGGAAGACAGTGATGGGATGCCTTCTTTTCTGTAGCATTTAATAATCATTCTCTTTCTTCTGTCTCTTGCATTCAGCTCATTTTTTCCCCTTTAATATCTGATCCACATCATTTCACATCAGTTTGCCATCTGCCATCTGAGAACCAGTCAAGTTCTGGTACAGTAAACATTTCAAGCTCTACATTTCATATAAACCTCTTCATGTTTGTAGATGTGGTTAAATCTATCTGTGCTGTTAAACTGAGCTTGATTATTCTGTTGGAGAACATTAAGTGCACTCAAGTCATTGTTGCAAATGTGTTCTTTTGCTAACATTGCTGCTTGTTATTGTACAGCAGGTTAGGCTTTAGAGGATGCTTTGTGACACTTTTATGATTCAAGATTGGTGGGAGGAGTGTTTAAAGCATATTTTAAAGTGATTTCTTCTAAGATGTAACTAATAATGTCACTTGGAAAGTAGAAAGTGTATATGCATTAAATTGCTTTCCATGGATGATAGGAAATAGTTGGTCCCTTCCAACCTTCCTGTGATTCTGTGATAATACTGGTCAGTGTGAATATGTGTATGTGTATTACTAACATTTGCATAAAGGTATGTCTTAAAATGGGGTAGGAACTCACACTCTGTATATGGGTTTAGGCAGAGCCAGTATGGAGGTAATAGCAGAAAAAAACAGGCAGAAAAGACTAGGTGTCATTTAGTCTTTTGACTGCATAAAAATTGAGAGGTGAGAACGATTTGGGTTCCCCCCCAGCCCCAATTTACATTATCAAAGAGATTTGCAGGAGAGGTAAGAAGCAGATTGCTCCCAGGGCTCTGAATTTGTGCTCAAAGTCTCTGAAAAGTTACTTAAGCCTGGTGCTCCATGAGCTAACTTGGTTTTTGAGCCGGTGTCTCCTGCTGGAAAAGCTTGGCCCCCAGGCTGGAGTAATACAGTGGGATGGCTGTTTTCTTTCTGTGATGCTGAAAGAACATGCCTGTCCCTCTCTCTGACTAGAAAGGAGCCCAAATGGGTGAGCAGTTGGGGCTGCGTGCTGGCCCACCATGGCACTTGATCTGTTGGATCGGATCACACCCCTGGCTGTAAATTCTTCTTCCAGAGCACCTCAGTGAAGCTGTCAGGTTGTGCTTTAAATTGAGTTGGCTCCTTGATTTAGTCCAGACATAGCCAGGGTTATTAGGAGAGAAATAAATAAACCAAGAAGCTTATTTGGACTGCTAAAAGGTATTTTGGGTGGTCTCGAAAGCATATTCAAATCATTAAAGCTGCCCTGTTTCTTCTCCCACCTTCCCACATATGGATACAGCTCCCAGCAACCAAAAAGTGGGTTAATGGTTTGGCTTTTAGGGCAGACCAGCAGTGTCCACTTTTTTTCGTCCACTTTTCCTTTCACTTCAGTAGAAAATCGTGCCCCTGTCTGAAACTCTTTAACTGATGTCAAATTCTGAGGTAGCCAAAGCCTCGGGGCAGCTCTAGCAGTGTTAATTAACTAAATGGTGTGGCCTGGGGGCTGAACCATTGAAGATCTAATGGTGATGGTTCTCATTCCTGACCTGAATGGGATTGCAGTGCAATCCCATCGATCGATGGCATCCACCTCAGCCGTGGTGTTTCTTGAAGAAGAAGAAATGGGTGGCTCAAAACATGTGTTTTATCCAGTGGCCTCTCTAGCAGATACTGTGCTCTGCCTGGGGTGGCTGAGCTGAGGCAGCTCCTGACCTGTGCCCAGCACCTGGAGGCCCCAGACTGGATAAATTCATGTCCCTGTGCAGCAGGTGATGATTTCTGCTGGCCTGGGGCAGGCTGGAAAGCATCCCTATGGATCTCCTCTGCAAGGGAAGGACATTAGGAGTCACTGTGGGAAGTGACACAAAGACCTGACTGTGGATGGGGGTCTGTGAAGCTTTGGGGTGACCTAATTGTGGCTCCAGTACCTGAGGGGACCCCACAGGAAAGGTGGAGAGGGACAGGACACGGGAGAATGGATTCATACTGACAGAGGACAGGGCTAGATTAGATATTGGGAAGAAATTGTTTCCTGTGACGGTGGGGAGGCCCTGGCACAGGTTGCCCAGAGAAGTTGTGGCCGCTCCATCCCTGGAAGTGTCCAAGGCCAGGTTGGACAGGGCTTGGAGCCACCTGAGATGGCGGAAGGTGTCCCTGCCCATGGCAGGGGCTGGAATGGCATGATGTTTAAGTTCCCTTCCAGGCCAAACCCTTCTGTGATTCCCTGGTTGTGTGAAATGCAGCATGTGTACAGGAGCTTTGGCACAGGACACCAGAAGATGCACCGTGGTGGCAGCAGGAGGCTGCTGGGTTGTCTGGCTCCTTTCTCTGCTACCGTGGGTTTTCCACAGAGCATTTTTTCCCCACTGGCTTTGCTCTAAATGGCTGAAGTGTTTCAGGGACTTCCAGAGAGACTTACCAGAGATTTCCCCCAGACATGGGGTGTGCAGTCAGTGGGTTTGTGTCTCCTCTACGTGTTTTTGTTTAAGTGGTGTGCATGGCACTCTTCAGTTTATGTCTATGGACAGTACACTAAGATGATCAGAAAGGAATCTATGACTCCTCTGTGCCCTTTCTGAACCTTTAAAGCCTATTCTGCTTCCCTTTAGTTTCTGTGGTGTTTATATGTGTGTGTCTGTAAGAGAGAAAACTAGTGAAAACAGCAGTAATCAATGAGCAAGGCACTCAAAATGCTTTCCAAAACGACATAAAAAAAGGAGAGAGGGCAAGGATCTCCTATATTCAGCTGTTTTTCTTTTGGCCCTTAGTAGATTTAAAATTCTTAATTTAATTTACCAGGAATTTGTCTGGATTATGGAGGTTATTCTGTTTCAGATACTCAATTTCATAGAAGTATAATTTGATTTTTGGACATATTTGAACAGAGCACTATGCAGCAATAGATCTGGCTGTTTTTGTAATTATTATTCCTGATAGGCTTTTTATTCCTGGGTTAATCTAGACTGTCCCAATAGTTCACCATTCTCTGAGTTTTTGCTGAAGGGTCAGTGTGGGATCTTTTCCACAGGTCCTTTGGGGTACATTACTCATCCCCTGGGATCAGTCAGCTGAGTGCTAGTGTATCATTGTCTTGGCTTGAAAAAAACAAGATAAACAGACAATAATGGTGTTCTTGAGTGAATTTTCAGATGAGCCATTGTTTTTAACACAACCTGGGAAACATTGATAATTTGCTGATATAAAATGAAAAGGCTGATGCATAAAATGGGACTTCAGAAGTGACAGTGGGGAGAATCTGCCTCCTGTACCTGTGAATGAATCACTTTGGGGTTTCTCATTAGGTTTAGTCAACAGTTTATGAACTTTGTAAGTAACTTCTGAATGACATCCTTTGTGTTTATCATAATTCTAATGTGTTTTGATTACACACTGCATTAACCTCTGCTTAAATCAAGCTTATTAATCATGCTGAGAAAAGGTCGTTAACGTCTCCCAGACCAAATGCTGTATCCTCAGCTAATTATAACTAATTCATTAAAATGGTGTGACCTGTTTCCACTGGGATGTAATCTAGGATGCAACTCTTGGCTTCTTTCAGCCTTATAAAGCCAATGTACCCTGAGCTGGTTTGAATTTAGAGGACATGCAGATTTTTTGTTTTTATTAACCTTGCTTGAAATCTGCCACATCATACTTGCACACTAAATTGTGAACATGCTAAAAAACCCCCCAAACAAACAGAAAACATCTGTCCTGTTATACTTTTCTCTATTAGCAGAACATTTATTTCCCTCTGTGTGATTGGAAATATCCTTTTGTAGTTCACTTTTATAGAAAGGTGTGCTCTGAGGCTTCAGAGTAGTTCTGGAATAGCCTGGGGGGGGAGCAGGACTGCCAGGTCAGGAGAGCCAAAGGGGCTGCTCAGAGTGCCCCCCACACCCTGCTCAGTGGGTAAATGGATGGATGCTCGTTCCTGAGGAAGAGGAGGAGCTCCAGGGTCTTGTTCAGGTCAGGAGATGTTGGTGAAAGGTGGTGCTGGGGCAGTTTTGTTCCAGTGAGGGTCAGGCCATTCTCTGTGAAGGTGATGTCCTGGTAAGCCATTGCTTTTCTCCTCTGAAGCCTCTTCTCTGTCTCTTGCAGACACACCAGCTGGATCACTCTGCTCACTACCTGCGCCTCAAATTCCTCGTGGAAAACCAGATCCAGTTCTATGTACCAAAGCCAGAAGAGGAGATCTATGAGCTGGTAATGCAGCCCACTGGGCAAAATGAGATGGTTCTTGGTAGGACACTGTTAATTAGTGTTTACCTGGCATTGTGTCACACAGAGGCATGCTTTTTAACTTGCAATTATGGTGCTTTGCAGACCATAGCAAATTGGCCTACAGGAATCTCCCCAAACATTTCATCTTGCATTGGTGTTTGGCTTATGTTTGTGCTGTTATGTGTCTGGGGGGAAGAGCCACAGAGTGACATGTGTGTAAGTCACTGTAATGTACATTTAAGCTCAGCTTCCCTCAAGGTTGTCTTTTCCTGTGGCTCATATTGTCCGTGGGAGTTTTAAAGACATACTTTTGAGGCCTGGGCACTTCTTCTTAGAGCCACTTTGATTTTTAAAGAGGGAGAAAATACACAAATTCTTGGGATTTCTTTTGGTTTGTTGGGGTTTTGTTGGTGTTTTTGTTTCGTTTTTCTTAATGGGAAGGTAAGCGTTGAGTTTGAAAAGCTCAGGAGTTAGGTGTGAGAATATACTTCCTTAATTGCTTCAGTTGGCTGTTTTCTTCTCACTTATCTCAAAAGCAGACTTCAAAGGAATTTTGCCATGAGAGATTAAAAAAAAAGACCAAACAGGATTAGTGTCACGCTTTAGCTCTGTGACTTTACACATGCACGCTGGAAAGCTTTTTAATGTCCTTTTCATTGGTGGCTGTTTTACTTATAAAAAGTAAAACTTTGCTAGTTGTGGAGGCCTTTATTCATTTAGCAGAGAAGTTCTGGGATTTTCCATTTAACACTATCAACAACAACAACAAACAAAAAAAAGAGTGAGAAAGTGCTAGTGGAGTGCTAAGACTGGGAGGTGAAATATAGTTGGACAAATTAAAACTCAGAGGAGACAGATTTTAGCTTCATTGCTAGGAAGGACTTTGGTGACTTGTCTTATGCTGAGAGGATGTAGGGTTGACATAGTCATCATTTATTGTTTGCTCTGATAAAATGAAATTAACTCAAACTCAGTCAGTGGGACTGTGTACATGCTGAGAGCTTATAGAGTAGATGGATGCTGCAGGATTCTGTTTAATGTTAAAACAACCCATGTTGGTTTGTCTGTGTGTGCTGTTTTGGGAGAAAATTTGAGACTTCCATGAACTGTTCTGTAATACCTAATTTTTGCAGCTGAACAGATGTGCTGATAGAAGCAGGAGATAAAATTGTATTTTTATTAGGGAAACGTTTTACTAATGAGTTCCTCTTCTTTTTTAAAGGAATGTTTTACACACTTCAGTCCAAACACTGATGTCACTTAGTTTCAAAATGTTAATTATTGCAAACTGCTTTTTCAGCCACTCACGGCAGTGTGTAAGCAGAGTTAATATTCACCTGGGGGTATGATTTTTTCTGAAGACAAAGGGATGGTTTGTTACCTAAGTGCTGAAAGGCAGAGGGAATTGCACCTGGATGGAGGTTCTTCTGGGCTGTTACCTAAGTGTGAATTTGTGCTGGTCTCCCAGGAAGGATATTAATGACCATTTCAAAGACCTGGGGGCTTGGCTTGGTACAAATAAACATAGAGGTGTTAAAGGTGAAATGTCCTGTGAAGGCATAGCAAATCTGATAGTCTTCTGACAATGAAGAAATACATTTAAGAGACAAAATCCCCCTTGTGATTTTACTACTGTTGGATAGTTGAACATCTTCATTAAAAGAATATAAAAACATTAAATTGTTACTACCCATAAATTGGGAAATTAGGAATAGAAGCTCTGTTTCTTGTGCACTCAAAATGGTATTGATAGAAGGAAATAGATGTATCCTTGCTGTTATGATGGTGGTAGTAAAACCCTGCTTCCTCCTCTTTTCCTTATGTTCTAGTAGCAAAGCTTAGTGACAGTGCTAATGCATCTCACACAGGTGGAGAAAAACTGTTTGAGAAATAATGACCACAGTGCCTCTTCTCCACCTGTAACTAAAAAAACAAAAACCTGTTCAAAATGACAACAGTGTCCTCCCACAGTAACATGCTTTTGTGTTTGTTTTTTTTTTTTTGTTTCTATTCAGCTGTACAAAGAGATAGAAATCTGTCAGAAAATTACACAGCACATTCAAATCGAGAAGTCTGATGCATCCTCTGATATTTATGGTGAGTTTCTCCTTGACTTGTTTTTCTTTTTCTCCCAAGTCAGAGCAGGTTCCTGCATGCTATTCATTGATACACCTGAAAGGTCTGCTGAGCACAGAAAGAAAAGCACATCTGATTCCTGAGCCTGCACAGAAAGCACCCCCTGCCCTGGAGCAGGACAGTTTTATTTGTGGTGCACTGAATGCGGCTTTTCCCAGCGCTGGAGCTGGAGGATGTGCAGCTCTCTGGTGAAAGCAGAAAGGACAAACGTTTGCTTGTTCTTGTAGTTTCTCCAGACACCACCCCCAGAAGGTGCAGGTGGCAAACAGCATCCTGTGCCAGCTGTCACCTCTCACACAGTGTCTTCACAGGCCCTGCCGTGGGGCTGGGGCTTCAAGCAGTGCTGGCAGGGTGAAGGGCTTCCCACCCCCTCACTCCTTCCACTTTTTCCTCCTCCTCACTTTGTCCACCTCTTCCCACCCCCTCACTCCTTCCACCCAGTGACAGCAGGGACTCTGCTGGGAGCATCCCTGTGGGTGGGAGGCATCTTGAGGTCTGTGGCTGGGCAGCTGTCCCAAAACAGGTTTTCCTTGTCTTTCCCCACCTGCCAGGGCCACGCAAGGTGGGTTTCTGCCTCTCCCCAGCATTCCTGAGGCTGAGAGAGCCTGGCCCCAGCCCTCAGGGGTGTCCCGTGGATGCCTGGAGCCAGAATCTGACACAAAGTACAGATCTGTGCATGAAACATAAAGCAGGGGAAGTCCTCCCTGTGTAATTTCAGGAAAATCTCTAATCTTTATGTAGGGATGTTCATACTTCTTTTAGCTTTCAAGTATTTCAGGCTGCAGACCTCCAGCCTGGCGAGTTTGCCCTTTGGTCTGGCAAATACAGTTCTGGGGTGTGTTCTAAAGTTATCTGTGGAACCTACCCTGCAGGAAGCCAATCTGCATCTTTTTGCTGTTTATCTAAATATTCTGTTTTAATGAATAATTCTGAATCCCCAAACTGCTTGTTACGCAGCTGCAGGCCATCTGAATATTGAGCTCTGCTACAAAGCAGTGGTTTGAATACTGAAGGCCTAAGAAAGAAGTATTAACCAGCCCAGGGATGGCCCCAGGTTTGATAATTATGGTGTGCCTGAAAGCACTGTGAGAGCTGGGGGTGCTGTGGCATTTGCTGTTTATTTCTTTTTCTTCTCTTTTTCTGAGTGATAAATGGGAAATACTCTGAAATGCACTGGCATGTCCTGTGGAATGACATCAGCCATGTGTGAGGTGTGGGATGTAGCTGTACAGTGGCTCTGACCCCAAAGCACCCCAAAAAGGCTGACTTTTCTCTCATTAGAAGAAAATGGCAAAGCTTATTTTGCCTCTAAATGGCAGAAGGTTTTCTCTAGTGCATATGTTTCTCATAGAAGCAGTACTGGGTGTTCATACGGTGACAAGCTGGTGCTGAAATCATACAATCCTGGAACCTTTGGGTTGGAAAGGCCCTTAAAGATCATCTTGTTCCAACACCACATTTCAGGGCAAGCTCACCAGGCAATGTTTTGTAGTGTTTCTACTCCCACCAGTGTGCCTGTGGTAAGAGGCACTCCAGGAGTGTCTGGCCAGTGTTTTGGACCTTGCAGTGTTAGATCTCTCAGTGGGATGCTGTTGCTGCTGCCTGAGCACATCCGTTCTGGCCTTTTTCATTGGTACTGTTTCCCTCTTTGGCAAGGCCGTGTGGGCAGAAATCAGGGTGCACCAGCAGTAAGAGCCCATGGCTTCCAGCTCCTGTGAGTCCCAGGAACGTGCTGGCATGTTTCTCAGCAGCTGGCTGTCACAGGGGGCTGAGGGGATTATCTGGAGGTGGATTTGTTCAGGTATTGTGCTGGGTCACTGAGACACACATGCACTCGGAGCTGCAGACTTTTGTTCTCCCATCATCAAAACTTTGCAGTAAAGAGAAGGCTCTGTCCGGGTCACCACCCATCTCTTCCCACCTGTGTTTCAGAGTCCATGCACAGTTTGACAATAATGTTTTTGGCAGGAATGCCAGCTTATGCAATCGCTGTCGCTTCCACCCACTCCTGCCCTTCCTCCCCTGCAATGCCAGTACACGTGTTTGCGTGGAGCCCCTGCAGAACTCAGCCAGATGAAAAATGTACATTCCAGCTATACATGTGTATATACAGACTGCACACACACACA
Organism: Calyptomena viridis; assembly: GCA_013390005.1. Classification (NCBI taxonomy): domain Eukaryota; kingdom Metazoa; phylum Chordata; class Aves; order Passeriformes; family Eurylaimidae; genus Calyptomena; species Calyptomena viridis. The sequence continues at coordinate 46,895 of WEIV01025307.1, read as the reverse complement.
TGGCTGAGGTGTTTCTCATCTGGGTGGCAGCAAAAGCAGCGGCACTGCCGTGGCACTGTGCTGCTGCTGCAAACTGCGTGTGAGATCCAGCCACTGGCACAGCTGTGGAACTAAAACAGTTTATCCATGCTCAGGATATGGTCATGTACCCTGTCTGAGGGGGTTAAGTGTGTTTGTGAGATGACCAATTCCAGGCTGTTGCCAGTTGCCCATCTCTTATCTCTCATCTCTTAAAGCTGACCACAAATGTGTAATTGCTTCTTACACCCCTTCTGCAGGAGTAACTGCTCAGGATTTATGGGGGGCGTTTATGACTAAAAGACAAACTAAAAAGCAACTACACATGCATTTAAACCTGGTGGATTGAAGCAGGCAGAGATCTTCTGTCAGGGAAATCATAGAATCACAGAATGGTTTGGGTTGGACAGGTCTTTTAAAGCTAATCTAGTTCCACCCCATGTCGAGGGCAGGGACACCTTCCACTATCCCAGGTTTCCCCAAGCCCTGTGCAACCTGGCCTTGGACACTTCCAGGGATGGGGCAGCCACAGCTTCTCTGGGCAACCTGTGCCAGGGCCTCCCCACCCTCACAGGGAAGAATTTCTCCTAATATCCTATCTAACCCTGCCCTCTGGCAGTGGGAGCCATTCCCCTTGTCCTGTCACTCCAGGCCCTTGTAAATAGTCTCTCTCCATCTTTCCCTTCAGGTCCTGCAAGGCCACAATTAGCTCACCCCAGAGCCTTCTCTTCTCCAGGCTGAACAATCCCAATTCAGCCTTTCCTTATGGGAGAGGTAGAGCTTGGGATTGCCTGGATGTGCTGATCTCCTCACAGTCAGCCACAGTGAGAACCTGAGCTGCAGCTCAGCCTGGTTTTAACTTTGTGGCATTTGGCTCCAAACTGGCATTTCAGTTGCAAGAGGGTGATGGGTATTAGGAATTGATTGATTGTGCTGACTCAAACTGCAGTCCTGGACATGTTCCACTGTGCTTCTGGATAAGGGTTCTTCAGGTAGGCTTTGTGGTGATGACAACCAACAGCTACTATATTTTACAACTGCTTCTTTTAGTTGAGGGGTTTTCTCTCTGCCAAAGCTGGTGTGTTGAGTGAGCTTCACAAATTTCATTTGATTCATCCTGAGGAGCTCACATACATGTTCCAAGTAGCTCAGTAAGTCAGAAAAGGCCATATGCTTCTCACTTCTAGGCTGCCACGTTCTTCCCCCTCCTTTCTTCTTCTTCCTTTTTTTTAATCATGGATGAAAAAATATCTCTCAGCCATAAGGATCAAGTTGAAGGGAGTCCTAAAGTCAAAATGGGCTCCCAGCACATCTGCACCTCTTGGCTGGTGACTGATTCCATGTCAAGTGACTCCCCCTAGAGATTTGTAAATGTTTTTTTAGTCAGAAAAAGAGAGAGCAAATGGTTGCCTGCACTCATTTAGGGAGTAATGAAGTTTGAGAAAGGCAAATGTTCTGCTTTAGATAACTCTCAACAGTAAATAAACAACCCACATTTAACTGGGCACATTGTATTTCCTTTACACATTGTTATCTTAGAGTGTCACACACAAACGGCAGGAAAATCACCCAAACCAAATGTAACAGTTCCATTTGCACTGTTTAAATTAAGGCTGTTTCAGTCCTTCCACTGTGAGGCTGTTCTGTGGGTCTCTTGTGTGGCATGAAATGTGCACCAGATTGAGACTTGGCAAATGACAGGTCATGCCATAAGCTGCTGAAAATAAAGTAAGGGGAAAAGGAAAAGTGGCATTTTTACCAACTTGCCCAACCCAGGAATCTCAAAAAACAGAAGTCAGCAATCTGTTTCAGCAGGAGATGTTGTGCCTTGTCTGAGTTCAGGATGGCACATGAGCCAGAGCTCTCCAGTTCCTGGCTGCTGTCATTGTGTCCCAAACCACAGCTCTGTGCAACTTTTGTCTGCAAACACCAAAACTTCCTGAAGGGACTTTTTGTGGCGAGAGAATTGGAAGTCTGTTCCAAAGTTTTGCAGCTGTGGTATCCTCAAATGAGGCTGTAGATGATTTATATATAAACTCAGAAATTCAGTTCGGGTTTTTGGTAAAGCCACTTTCCTTGCTTAAGTTTCCTGTAATGTCTGTAAAGGTGTCAGGAAAAGGAGAAGGGAGGGATTCCCGACTGCTCTCTGCAGGGACAGCACAGCCAGAGCTGTAGTGTTTGTGGTTTCCTGACCAGCTCTCTGGGTATCTCCCCAGGTTTCTCTCTGTCCTCCGTGGAAGAAGAAGGGGTGCGTCGGCTGTACGTGAACAGCGTCAAGGAGACAGGCCTGGCTTTCAAGAAAGGTAAAAGATTTGTCAAAGTGGTTTTGTCACTCTTTAATCCTGGTATAGACCGTGAGCTTGTGGGGGTAGGAGCTTTACAAACACACTGACCCAGGGTCCCAGTCCAAAAGCAACCAGGGAGACTTTAGGGAAGAACCTTTGCTACTGAATACAAGGCTGTTGTGCTCTTGGCATCAGCTGTGGTACACAGCCGGCCTCTCAGTTTGGAGTTGCTGTGTGTGTGGCAGGGTCAGCATGTCCCTTGCAGCCAGGAAGAGGAGCAGAGGCTCTCTTAAGTCAGTCACTGCAGCATAAACAAATACAGTGACAACATCGTAGTGCTCCCTGTGGCTCCTCCAGTTTTGCTTCCAGCCTTTGCAGTAAGCATAGCAGCACTCAGACCAGAGGCCAGCAGGCATAACTAGGGTGCCAGCTCATCCCAAGGCAGAGCAGGACATGGTTTAACTGCAGCTTATCCACTGCCATGCCCTTACTGCTTTTCCCATTCATTGCCCTTCCTGATGTGCCAGTGCTGCTGCACAGAATGGGCTGGGCAGGGAGCTGGGCAGGTGAAAACTAACCAGATTTTGATACAGAATGTGGGGAGCTTGAGGATTGAGAAGGTTCTCATCTCTTCATAACCCATTGGTGTATGCAGAGTCCTCAAAAACACCTTCAGAGTTTTCTTGACAAGGGGTTATATGGTCTTGCAGAGCTTATTCAGCACTTGGCTGTTGCCAAGAGCTGTTCCAAAGGTTGGTCTGCTCCATCCCTTGGCCTAGTGCTGCCTCTGGCACTCTGCTGAGCCAGCCCAGCTCCCTGTCCTGACAGAAAACTGCTGTGGCTGGTTTTGTGACCCCCTGGCAGATGGAGCTGGTGTGCATGGCAGGAGTGGCACCGTGCAGGGACAGGACTCTGCAGGCACAAACGGGGAAGGAAAGAGCAGTGGTCAGGGGGTGGGGAACAGCTTGGAGTTCCACCCAGCTAGAGCCTCTCACCCCAACCTCAGCAAACCACAGAGGTGGTTCTGGAGGCTGCTCTGTGTGTCTGTTAAGCTTGATAAGACCATCTTTCTCTTTCCTGTCCCTTGTCACCCTGCCTTGGCCCCATACAATCTCCTGGCTAACAGGATGGATATCCTGCCTAAAGCCCTGAGCAGGGGCTGGGGGGGCTCCCTGCCAGCCTGGCAGAGGGAAATGAAACCCTGGGGTGTTTCTGTGGGGAGCAGAGCAAATGTGAGGGTGAGGGTGGAGAAAGGTTTCAGCAGGGCTTCCCTGTTCTACTTTAGTTAGCGTTTGAAGAACAGTTTAAATGGATGTGTGAACACAGGCTGCCTCCTATGGGTCTGGAGTGCTACAACATGTGATAAAAACTCAGGGTTACGTTGCTTTTCAGAATTGATCTGAAAAGCCACTTCTGTGTAAACAGCACTCGGCAGGATCCTGTGACAAGATTCCCCAGGTTAGCAGAAAGGAGGGAGGAAAACTCTCTCTGCCTCCCATAATGTGCATACATGTCTCTGTTTGACTGCACTTCCTACACCGAGTCTCAAGAAATGAGATAGGGCATTTCATTTTAAATCTTTTCTCCAATTAGAAAACTTTAATTTTATTTTCTCCTAGTAATTTTTTTGATTTATCTCTTTGCTTCTTCTATTGTTCTGTGTTAGCAGGACATTCCATTGTTGGAATTTGAGGTGCTTGATTGTACTGAGATAGATGTGATGCTTTATCCCAGATAATTCAAAACAAGGATTACAGAGAGTAAATGAAGCCCCAGATATGATGTTTATTGTTTCAGGCCTATTAGTGTGCTACTACTGTGCCACAGAATCACTGAGTAGAATAAATTAAATAATGCAAAATGCTTGACTTGTCTTGTTTTGTCCTTCTTTCAAATATGATTTTACAGTCCATTTACTTTGTAGCTGTTTTATCTAGTTCATTTTATTCTCTCCCAAACTGCACAGCACACTACAGTTTCTGGGCACAGTTACATTTATTTAGAAAGATCTCCATTTTCCTAGAGAAGGCTGAAGCTCTTTAGCTGCCTCCCACATTTTTCCTTGGATGTGTTTCCTGGAGGATGCAGCTGAGCTATGCTCACAGCTCAGGCTCATCAAGTCTGGCCTTTCATCCAGTCATTTAAGGATGGCAAGACTCATCCTTTGCATGGCTGCCCAGCCAAAGGAGTACACAGCATGAGGGCAGGTCACTTTGGACCCTGTAAATTCCAGCTGCCATCCCTGCAAATGCCAGGACAGTGACCAGGATGTTCCAGCATCTGAGGCTGTCAGCACTGGTGTGTCCTGGCTTGCTGCTGCCTGCTTGCCCCTGAAGTTTATTTGGGATTAAACCCTGCTCCAGCCTGCTGGTGTTGGGTCAGAGAGTGAGCCCAGCTGCCTGTGGGGAAGGTCAGATTTGCTGTGTCCCCTCAGAGGGCTGCACATTGTCCATCAGCATCACTGCCTTGCCCCTGGAGTGTGCAGGATCAGCTGTTTCCTCTGCAGATCCCCTTTTCCCTTGGGCACTGCTGCTATAAAAAACTCCTGAAATCAGGCTGGAAAAAACCCATGATGAACTTACCAAGCACTCAGATTTGCCTTTTGAAGATCCATGCGGATCCATGATAGGATTCAGGAAGGGCCAGAGGGGAAGCCCTGGTAGCCTTGGAGGTATGAAGTCCTACTCCATAAACCTTGGCAGAGTGGGACATGTTTTCTCTCCTCTGTGGTGTACAGGTAGGTGACCACTTAAAATAAAAGCCTTTGCTTATATAAAAAATTAAAACTAAGAATCAGCTGCTCCATCCTTCCCTCATGCTGTGTGCAGCACCAGTTGTGTGCAGACCAAGGTCCAACTCTGTCTGTCTGGGTGTATTTATTTAGGAGTGATGTGCTGTGTAGGGTGGTGTGTGGCACAGCAGCTGTTCCCTTTCACAGTGCCATGAAGGAAAAGGGGCTGTCCTGTTGCTGGTGTGTGGTGAGAGACCTTCTGGGGACTGTGCTCTTAGGGATGGTACTGGAGTACCAGCCAGGCAACACATCTCACAAAAGTCTGTCAAATTTCAGGATGATTTGCAGTCTTAATACATTATTACTTTGTGTCTAGACAGGCACTCTATAAACATGTGTTGCTGTCTGTGGGGAACACTGCAGTGCAAGTCTCACCTGTTCCCCTCTGTGTCGCAGGCCTGAAAGCCGGTGATGAAGTCGTGGAGATCAACAAGAGAGCAGCAGAGGAGCTGGACTCGGCTCTGCTCAAGGATGCCCTGGTGCAGCCCGCGCTGTGTCTCACCGTGCGCACCTACCCCGAGGCAGAGGAGGGGCAGAGGCTGGGCCAGCCGCCCCCGCGCCGCCCGGAGAACCCGTCCGAGCTGGGGGACACTGCCCTGGCCTTTGCTGGGGGCAGCCAAGGTATTCGTGGCTTCAGGATACAAATACGTGGAGAGGGATCCCCACTTACTGTGTGCCGCTGTATCCCGTTCATCCGTGCGTGTAAATTCCACAGTGGGAGGGAGGGGAATTTGTCTGCACTGGGCAGGCAATGTGGGTACCAGGGAAGGGTGGCCGTGTCCACGCTCAGGCTGTGACGTGTGTCATCACCAAATGCACGTCACATCCTCCAGCTGTGCCCACAGTGAGTCGCAGAATGGATTGCTCACTTCTGGGCAGCTCAGGAGGTGCCTTCAGCTCTGGGTTTGCCCACATATGGCAAGGGAAGGAAGAGGGAATGAGCGTTCTGTGTGCAGTTTGGGGCACCACAATATAAGAAGAATATGAAGGTATTGGAGAGTGTCATGAGTGTAATTGCAGAGGGACATGAGGATGGTGAAGAGTCTAGAAGGGCCACATGAGAAGTGGCTCAGGACACTGGGCTTGTTCAGATGGAGAGGAGGAGACTGAGGTCAGACCCCACTGGGATCTACAGCTTCCTCAGGAGGGGCAGTGGAGGGGCAACTCTGACCTCTGCTCTGTGTGACACAGACAGGACCCAGAGAATGGCTGAAGCTGTGCCGGGACAGGCTTAGGTTGGATATTAGGAAAAGGTTCTTCCCCCAGAGGGTGGTTGGGCACTGAAAAGGTTCCCCAGGGTTTAGTCAGAGCCCCAAGGCTGCCAGAGCTCCAGGAGCATTTGAACAACAGGGACAGGGTGGGATTGTTGAGGTGTCTGTGCAGGGCCTGTAGGTTCTGTCCAGCTGATTCAGCCTCTCGGATTATCCAGGAGCACAGGAGCCCTGTGTGTTTGATGAGATGCATAAATAACTCCCAGGGAACATGTTTAAAACACCTAAAGGTAGGAATTGATACTACAGCCAGACATCGAAGTGATCCCACAGCACACTCCAGTGGGAAGGGCCATTCCAGGCCTCCACACTGCCCTATCAGGGAACCCAGCTGGCAGAAAATTGATCTATAGCAACTGGGAATTGTTTGCCAAGAGTTTGGCTTCCTGGGCCAGCCAAAGACAAGCATCTGTGCTGGGGTAAGAGAAATGGCTTAGGAAGAGCAGCACTGTTCCTTGGTAGCTCCTAGCCACTACCTCTGTACATCAGCAGTGCTGGGAATTGCACTGGGATAACAGGATAGCTCCTGCACCATATCTCTTCTTAGCTGCCTGCTTAGTCAAGTCTTACTTGCCCAGCTTCTAAATGCCCCCTGTCTTTGAAAACAGAAGAAGATACTGATTGTACCTCCTTGCTTCAGTTTTTTGGAATAAATTAAAATACAGGGGAAATTAATGGAATTGCCAAAATGAAGTAGTTTCTAGCTAATCAAAACTATGTTGAGCTGAGGTAAATTCTGACTTTCAGCCAAAGCTAAATGGCGTCTGTATATGTCAAAATACTTTGGTTTTTTTCCCCCAAGACAAAGGTTTGAGAATTGTCAAAATAATTTTTTTGATAACTCTGAAACTTTTTGGGTAAGGATTTGGAATAAAAAGCTGGAGCAGGAGTAGGGCTGTTGATGCAGCTCACTGGTATTAAAGTCAGCCTTCTCCCAGGACATATCTGAGTGCTGCAGTCCACCTGGATTAGGGGCTTCTGGGATGAGTCTAGGAGCAAACTGGAGCTAACCCAGGACACTGAGGGCATTAACATGGTGCTGAGCCCGAGTGAAGGACCCACAGAGAAAGACAGTTTGCTTGGGGTTGGGACCAAGCCGAGTCATGTCTGCAGGCAAAGGGGCACGGACTACAGCCTGGCTGCAACACCTCTGGAAGCTGCTCTGGTTTTGCTTAAAAACCTGTTGTTTAAATCCTGGTATTTGACAGGACAAGAGGAAATGACCTCAAGCTATGCCAAGGGAGGTTCAGGTTGGACATCAGGAGAAATTTTGTCATGGGAAGGTTTTTTAAACATTGGAAGGGGCTGCACAGGGAGGTGTTGGAGTTCCCATCCCTGGAGATGTCCAAGGAATGACTGGATGTGGCACTTGCTATGGTCTGGGTTACAAGGTGGGAATGGGGCACAGGTTGGACTCGATGATCCTGGAGGTCTTTTCCAACCTAAATGATTCTGGGATTCTGTCATATTTCCTGAAACTGATCTAGCAAAAATGCCAGTGCTTAGCTGATGGGAACATCTAGCAGGGAAAGGGAAAGCTGGAAGCTGGGCTGGCTTTGGGAGTGGGATATTCACAGCAAGTGAAATAGCAGGAACAGGAAAGCTTCAAAACAGCTTATTGAAAATCCCTCTGAAAGACAAAAACAACCTCATGTAAGATGTGGGCTAAACCCCCAAAGGCAGTTAAAATTAAACTTTTTCAGAAGGACATTTTCCTCTTTCAATTTTCATGGAAGTTATCCCAATTACTCTTTTGTGCTGAAAAAATCAAGCCATTCTTGTACATTTTCACAGCTGGCCACAAGGTGCCCCCATTTACTGCTTAACACCAGCTCTTCACAGGCCCAATCCTCTTGTCCTTGCCTGTGCTTTTTCACTGAAACCCCGAGCGCTGCTCCTTGTACCTCAGCTCTTCACTGGAGTGTCTGCCCTGGGTGCAAACAGCTGGGAGCTGGCACTCTTGTATTTCCACAGCCGTGATGTGGAACAGCTCCTTGTTTTCCCGTGTCCTGCCGTGACCATCTGAACTGCCTGGTGTCCCAAACCACCTCCTTCCTCCCCAGGACCTTGGGGCTTCCCTTCCCCTTTGAATTTCTCTGGGTGCAGCTGCCCTTCATTCGTAGTGTGCTCAGTCAGCTCCTTCGCTCTCCCTTCGAGGCCACAGAACCTGGAGCTCTCCTGACTTGGGCTTTCCTTCAAAACATGGCAAATGTTGGGGTGGGATTCGCCATCGTTCCTTCTCAAAAGGGAGAGGAGTATTTCTCCAGCAGCAGTAGCTCAGCAGCAGCTGTGCAGGTGTGTCTGGCACTTCTGAAAGTGTCTGTAGTTGCCATATGAAATAGGCCTCTGAATAACCATGTTAAGGTGGTGTTTAAAGCCAGACAACACTGGTGCTCTAATCTGGGATGACACAGCCTAAGGTGGGAGTGAAATCAAGGAGCTGCACCCAAGTAGGTGATTGGGAGGCAGGTGTTTTGATCTTCCCGATCCATTTCCCTCTATTTGATATTTACTAAAGCCTTTATTCTTCTGGGCCTGTGCTCTGCCAGGGATTTGTTAACCTAAAATGGGGATCCACAGGAAATTTTAAAAAGGGGTCTATGCTTTTATTTGGGACATTGTGGCTGTGTCTTAGATATTTGGTCTTGGCTCCACAGCTTCTTGCAGAGAGCAGTCAAGTGTGAAATACCCACTGACCTATTTATTTGTGTCCTTGTTGATTCCCAGCAGATCAGCTCCCTGATTTCTGTTGAATGGGTTATTTATAACAAGCAGATTTTGTCTTTGTTCCTGAAGCAGCATAGCCTCCCTTTCATGAGGGGAGTGAAGCATTGCTGGGCCAGAGTGCCAGCAGATGTACATCACCTGTAGGCACATCCATGCTCCAGAAATCCAGGATCTGGTTGACTGATCATGCTGATGTCTTACTGTCCTCACTAGCAATTCTTATCAGCTGTGAAGGCAGCAAAGGGTAGTTTTTTTTTCACATGAGGCATTTCATACTGTGTGTTTTCAACAGAAAGATGCTGTGTTACATCCTTTTTTAAGGAAGCTTTCCTGATGCCTGGCTTCTCAGTGTGAGTTCGTCAGGAGCAAAGCAGGGCTGTGTTTCTGGGAGTCGATCTCCCTGAAGTGGCTGCCAGTTCTCCTGGTTAAATCCAACCTCTCTTACAGCTCTTTCATTGTCTAGAACTCCCTTGAATATGCTGATGTTGGGGCTAGAGCTGCAAATCAGCTCTGTGGTAGCAGTTACTTCACTGTGTTACTTAACTTATTCTTGAAATGACCTTGGATTTTACATCTCCCATTGATGCGAAAAATATCATCTTGGGTATGATACAGACTTTCTGCATGGAATTTGTGCTGCATCGGGCTTGCAGAGCCACAGGTTTTGTTCCTTTCTTCTCTTACTGCTTTTCCTGGCTCTCAGTCTTCTTTTCTGCATCAATTTGGCAGAGGAGGATTAGCTCTCGTTCTGTCTGGAGCCCTGCAGTGTGTTTTCCTTACTGCCTGGAAGGCTCAGTGAGATCTGTCTCCCCTCCCACAAGGAGCGTTTTGTGTCCCCACTCTGCTTCCCTCAGTCCAGGGAGTCAGAGTCTCAAAGCTGGAAACACACCCCAGAACATCAAGAAGATATTTTGTTAATAGAAGGGGATTTGGAAATGGAAGTGGTACCCGTTTTTGTTTGTGGTCTCCTCACAATTGACTCCTTTCCTTTACTCTAGGGTAGATGTTCTGAGGTTTAGGTATTTTGTGCTCCTGCATTTTGGAGACCTTTGGCATGAGGGGTAAGTCTGCAGGGATAACTATGAAGTGTATAAATCCCATGCAGAATAGGTAAAGCTCAAAAAGAAAGTGCAGCCCTGTTTGGAATGGGTGTATTCTAGCTGGGAAGCACTTGGTGTCTGTTACTTTGTTGTTCACAAAGCAGCCAGAGGCTGAAGTTACACACGCCAAGGTCTGTGGTATAAAGCTGAAACAAATTTCCACTGCAGTGTAAGAATGGCCACTATTTTTTATTCCATCATTGTCACAGGTCCCCTTGGCTAAATAATTTGGATTTCAGAATGAGCTGAGGCCAGCAATAACCTTCATTTCTTCAGAGTCATTTTCAAGAGGCAGACGGCTAATTTCAGTAAAAAGTACAGTTCTCATTCAGTGCTGGATTTAACAGTTCCGGGGGCATTTCCTGCCGCAGCCATCGGAGCGTTTTGGGATTAGAGTGAATGTTTCATCCCAAAATTCCTGTGGTGCTGCCGCGCCCCCTGCCGGAGTGAGGATGGTGTTACCGAATTCCTGCTGTCCCTCGTTCCCAGTGTTCCTGAGCTCACATTCCATTTGTATGCCTGTGAAAACCCCTGTTTATTCCCAAGGAGCTCCTCAGGCACAAGCGTCTGACTCAGCTCCTGGCCTGGGCAGGGTGGAAAGTGGCTGCAGTACAGTTGGTACAGGGGAACTTTCAATGAATCTGCATTTTTCCCAAGGAGAGGGATTGGACTGAATGACAATCAGTGTGGATTTTTCTGTATTTGGAAGTTTATTACCTAGCTGGAATGGAAAGAGAAGCAATACAGTTTCCTTCACTTCAAGAAGGACATTGAGGGGCAGGAGCATGTCCAGGGAAGGGAACGGAGCTGGGGAAGGGTCTTCAGCACCAGGAGCAGCTGAGGGAGTATAAAACTGATGTTTCCTTCTTTCAGGTTTCAGTGTTTCAAAACTAACCAGAATGCTTTTGCAAGAGATAAAAAAATGCATATTTACCTTTCTTATTGTGGATTTATAGGCAAAATGTCACCTTCGATAAAATTTTAATCTGAGCAACAGTTCCCTAGCAATTTGTATTAAAAATGTTCCAGTTAGTGACAGAGCCTCTTCTGCAAAGTATTCCACTGTCATAGCGGGGGCCCTTCCCCAGCAGCATTTGGCAATGGCACTTTTTGTGTACGAAAGCTGCTGTTGAAGAGCCCAAGTAGGTGAGACTGTTCTCTTTGAGGATTACAGTCCAACGTGAGCCACTGAAACCTTTGCAGCACAGGACCCCAGAATAGTCGGGGTTGGAAGGGACCTCTGCAGATCATCCAGTTCCAACCCCCCTGCCCAGGAAGGGCCACCCATAGCAGGTGACACAGGAACATGTCCACGTGGGTTTGGGATGTCTCCAGAGAGGGAGACTCCACACCCTCCCTGGGCAGCTGTTCCAGAGCTCTGCCCCCCTCCATGGAAAGAAGTTCTTCCTTATGGCAAGGTGGAACTTGTGTTTTAGTTTATGGCCAGAGCTCTGCCTTGGTGTTCTGTGGGCACTGAGCTGTGTAAAACAACCTGTTCAGGAGACTGAGGCACCTTAGAAGTTACAAAACTTTCAACCCTCTGAGCCCATTTTTGCTTCTGGTCAGCAGTGTGTAACCCATGGCACATGGCTGTCCCTGCCAGCACGTCCCCATTGCTGCCACTAAGAGAACTAAATTGGGCATTGCCCATTGCACATCCTCAGGAACTAGACCCCGAGATGCAGGATTCCTGATGTGTATTTTGTGTCACTAGGGTGCACACTTCTTAGCTTTGCACTGCAGCTGGCAGAGCTTGGCACCGAGTTTTTAGTTCCACTAGGGTAAAAAAAAAAAATACAACCAATATAACCTGGGTCCAAGAAGCAGGCTGGCTTTAAGAGTGGTACCAAGTATCATGGAAGTCTCACTAAAATCTCAAGTGACAGCATCCCTACAAATTGGAAGCAGCAGCTGTGGAAAATTTTAGCCAAGCACTGGCCTGGTGCTTAAGCTTTCTGTGATTCTCCAGTCCTTTAAGCCTCAGCACCTTTGCTCCAATGATATAAGACTTCTTTTTATTTTGCTAGGTCTAGCCATAAGTGGGAGTTATTTAATGGGCATTAGTCACAATGTCATGGATATTACACTGCTGAGGCAACTCAGGAGCTTGTGTGACCTCCATCTGTGCTGGTGGCCACATGGATTTGACCCCCTTTTCCTGCAGCTTTTTGGATTTCCTTTTCTAATTCCTTAATGTCAAGTAAAGGCAGCAAATGGCAGTGGTCAGGTAGCGTTCAGGGGCTGCTGAAGGAAATGAGCACGTTCTCCTAAGAGCTCCTGGCAGAGCTAAATAAAGATCTACAGGGCAAAAAGCAGGTGATGTAATGAACCTGACAGAAGTGGGACGGTAACTGGGAGGTATTAACAGGTAGGAATGTGCAGCATTATTGATCTGATTGCATTTAACAACCAGCAGATAAACCTGCTAAAGTCGAGTTGGCTTTGGCAGCCGAGGACATAGAAATACCCTGAGCACACGTGCTGTGTGACTGCTCCAATGACAGATTGCTGTCTGCTGGGTAAAAGTGTTTATACTGCAGGAAGCAGATTAGGTGGTGTTTGAACATTCAGGAAAAGAACAAGTGGTGGCTTAAAAGCAAAAAAACAGCCCCCCTTCTCCCCTCCCCACCAAACAGTATTGCCTTGGTTCTGGATGAGACACCTTGGAGCCGTTTATTTCACACAGCTTGGAATAGGAAATTAATTGCACTGAAGAAGCACAGACTGCCCCATACAAATTATGGCACACAGCAGTTCTGTCTTATTTTTTAAATGGACAGGTTAAGTGGTTTAAGAATTCTTTTTCATACATTAATAGTGAGACCAGAAAGCTGATAGTGCAAGTTGATAAAATCTGGGCAAGGCTCAGAAAACTGAACTTCTTACAGGAAAACCCCACTTCTTCAAATAGATTTTGTGGTACCAAACAACCACTACAGGCACATCTTTTTAGAGGTAAACCCCATCTCCTCAGAAGAGAGGCCTGTCTTCCAGCAGCTCAGCTCTGAGCTACCTTTTATGTCCTTTTCATTTCATTGATGCCCAACGTAGCTCCATCCCAGTCTGCAGAATATGTTCTGAATTTATTTCTCAGTTTTTGAAATCAGTTTTTCCAAATTGTTGTGTCTGGAAATAAACTGAAAATCTTGCACAGTCATGCAAATTGGTTTTGATAATAGGGTCTAAAAGCTTGCAAGAACAGCAGCTGAACATTGAATACTGAGAAACCCAGACCTGGATCTCTGTCCTCGGTCTGGGTGTGGGGGGCTGTACCTGGTAGGTGTTTGTGAACCAACACTGACCATTAACATAAAACTCCTTGAAAGAAGAGCAGTGGTTTTTGAATTGCACCAAAGGGGCAGCAGAAATTTTCTTATTTGTTTAGGAAATATATTTCTTAGAGACTATAATTTCTGTATAATGAAATCTACTTCATTTCAGTTTAAATACAAACAGATGTACCAGGTGTGTGTAATCAGGGTTTGTACTTTCAAACTCTGTAGATTTTAAAGCAGTTTGTAATTTTATCTGAATTAAAACGCCCATCCATGCTTTATAGCCTCTTTGGCTGAAGCACACAGTGTTTAGCTGGAATATGTCAGTATAACAGATGTGTGTTACCATCACGGTGGCCTTTTTTTCTCACAGCATTGCTGTCTAGCCACATGCTTAAGGCTTTCAGGGCATTCCTGGCAGAGTTCAGTCCACCACTGGTCAGTATAATTTGCCATAGCTGGAACCTGAATGTATATAAAATTTGGGTTTATGTGAAAATTGGCAGAGGTAGTAGTAATGCTGCTTTTTACAGCTACCTGAGTCAGAGAATGACATGCAGAAAAAAGTGACTTATCCATAGAGCTCTGGGGCTGGGGTTAATTTTCTTCTTTTGTTGCTTGCAGGTGACAAGAAGTCAAAAGGAGTTATTAGTTCTATCAACAACACAGTCTCCAGAAGGGTGCTCAGGGAGGCAGTTGTTGTTATGTACTGATGGAAATGAAATTTAGTGTTCAGTTAATGTAATAGACTCTTAAAATTGCTCAGCTGTGTTTGTTTCCTTAAAAATCAACATAGAAACTCAGAAGTGGTTGTGTTAGACCAAAACTGCACACAGTTCAGAATCATCATGTTTGCCTTAATCCAGTGGAGGGGCTGACCAAGACTTGCACAGCCAAGGGCTGCATTCCACAGTTCCCATTTGAAAGCACTGGGGTATAAAGGTCCTTGGCAACTGCTGAATGTAAGAATTTCAGTGTGACCATTTTAGCCTTATCTCCGAATTGGCTCTTGTAGTTTCACACGAAATAGTGTGTCTGGCCATAACCTGTTTGTTTTTATACCTGTTATTAAACATGGTCTGTGCTGTAAAACCTCCTTTGAGGTCATGGAGTGCCTGTGGCACAACATCCTGTTGGAATGTGCTTGTGTGCAGGATGGGGCCTGGCCCTGCACCGGAGCTCCATGGCTGCACCCAGGTTTTTGGCTTTAGGGGGGTTGTGGCTGAGTTTTCACACACGTCTCAATTTCAGCAGGACACTCTCTGTGTGGAGACCCAGACAGCTCTGCTGAGACAGCTCCAGAGGAGGCAGAAACGCTGGACTTGGAGTCGTCTGACGAGGCCGATAAGATGAGCAAGGTGAGAAAGCTTCATTTCACATGGCAGTGCAGCCACAGCCGAGGGGCTGGTTAGAGCACCCTGCCTGGAAAAATGCTGATGTGGCTGTCACGGTGTTTACAGATGATCTGGAACGGGACAAATCGCAGCTTTGATTACGGCACATCACTTGCTCCCTCTTAAGCAAGATTGGTGCCCTTTTTCCAGGGTCAGTTCACACCTTCAGTATTTTGTGATAATGCTCCTACACCATTTTTAAACGGACTGGTTTATCACCTCCTTCACCAGAGCAGCTCTGCTAAACCAAAAGATCAGGTGGATTGTTACGATTTCTTATCCTTCCTTGATTTCTAGGCATGGGAGGTAGGTAAGTAAAACTGTATTTCCTTAAAGCAGTGGTATAGCTCACATGCTGGTTTTTAAATGCAAATTAATCATCTACCTTAAATTGAAGCAAAACTCTCCAATTACAGCTAAGAGCTTGTGCAAATGGGTTTATAATTGCCATCGATTAAGGGATGGTTTTTGCGGTGGTTGGTGGCTCACACGGTGCTGGGGAGCTGTACACACAGTAAGTGTGATGATCAGTGGCTTTTGATGCAGAATCCAGTGAGTTTCTCTGGAAGGTGCTAATTGCTTTTAGGTGTTGGTTGTGTAGGTGATGGTGAGAGCTTACAGCTATTCTTCTTCACAATAACGATCTAATGAAAATCAGATCTCACTCCGTTTGTGCACGTTTTCTCCCAGCTCTTGTTTTAACTAAGATGTGTTGTAGTGAACTCTGAACTTGTCCCTGTGCTATTCTAATGTAGAGAAAGGAAGGAAAAGACCTTGGCCTCTTGTTTCCTGATCCCTTATGTCACTCCAGCCTGTAGTTTTGTCTTTAATAGCCAGACAGTGGAAGTCAGATAAGAGAAAATATTCCTATGCGTGAAAAGCACACAGAGAAGGTGATTACTCCTAGTTTGTTCCCAGGTTTTATTACCAAGCTTTTTCTTGTAAGTAAGCTTTTCTTTTTCTTCTTGTTCAGCAAGTGGAAATGTTTGTTGATACTTTGGGATTTTTAACTGTAAATACGTGGGATTTTCATATGCTGTGAACAGTCTCTTCTGTCAATGCCGGAGCAGTGTCAGAGCATAAGCACAACACATGGCTGCTCGGGGGATAAACGTTCCCACTGTGCTTCCCATGCCTTTCTATTTCTGAGCTGCTTGACAGGCTGTGGGGTTCCATTTTGCATCTTGCCTCCTGGATCCCCAGAGCTGTAGTTGCCAGGAGGAAGGCGTTAGGATTACACGATTAGCTCTGCGGATCAGCAGATTTAGTTAAACTGAGAAATTCGCATTAGCAGCTTTAATGCTTAATATTCACATACTGGAAAAGTAGCTCCTAACTCTGAGGAGCGTTGGTTTCCAACGGGAGGAACTTCTGCCTGTCTGTAAATGAAATGTTGACATCACTCCATTTTCTTTTGGAATAGACAAATATGTCACTATGTTTGTGTGATATAGAGGGGAGCAAAGCATTTTATTTTATTGTTGGATAGATTACTTGGAATGGTCTCCCATTAAAAAAAGGAAATGTACATATAGTATATATACAAGGTACTCAGTTTGCCAACCTCATGGATGCCGCTGTCCCTGCTCACATAGAAGAGCTCTGTACTCAGTGAGCTGCTTCCTATCTAATGGAAACCCCCAAATTATTCTTCAGTGCCTATAGATAATTCCAGTATATGGTAGAGGGGAGGGAGAAAAATATCAAAGTCAAAGCAGGGTTTTCCTAATCCCTTTGCTTTTCTGTGTGCTTGGGAAAGCTGATCTGCATGGGAAGTAAGGATTCTGTAATACGTGTTTTTCCATGGGAAGCCACCACCCGGCTGGTACGGTGAGGAGAAAAACAAAGGTGTTTTCCTGGCCATGCACTCCCACACCTTTCCATGCTCCCGGGATTATGGTACAGAAGATTAAGCTGATGTCCTCAGCACTGTTTTACAGGGGTTATTTTTGTACGTGGGAAGGGAAAGGCTCTGCCCTCACACCACCAGGAAGGGCATGTTCCCCTTTATCACGGTCCGGGCCACAGCTTCCAGTGTCCCTCAGATGGTGGAGTTCAGGGGACACTTCCTTTATTTTTCTGGCTGAAGCAAGGCAGGAGCTCTCATCCATTCCCCGTTGGGCAGCAGAGGAAATCCCTTTTACCTGCCTCGGAGCCTCCCAGCCAAACGCAGAGCTGCCCTTCTTTCAGCACAGAGGCAGCGCTGAGGGTCCGAAAATAGCCTTTGGGGTGTCTTTTGCCCTGTGATGGCACAGTCCTGAGGCAGGGCTCCGTCCTTCCAGCCCCACGGCTCCCATGGAGCACTGAGAGGAGGGCAGCTCCCAGCTTCCCTGGGCGATCCTGGGGGAGCATTAATAATTCATGGGAAAAGGAGGGGAAGGCAGCGCCGCAGCTCTGCTCCATCCGCTCTCCTGGCACAGGCTTTGTGTGAAGGTAAGCGCTATGAAATCCTACCAAAAGCTGGGCTTGGGACTTGCTGGTACCTCTCTCATGCAGGTGACAGGTGGATGGATGTGCCTTCGAATGTCTTCCCTCCTCCTCCTCCTCCTCCCTCCAGCTGTCCCTTCCCCCAGCCCAGCATGTGTGCACGTGGGTGTGTGTTTTCTTCGTAGTGGTGCATTTGTTTCTTAATCTGCAAAAGCCTCCAAGCTCGTTCTGGTGGGGAAGGGTTTGGAGGGTACAGCAGCTCTGAGGATTCCTCCATTTTCTGAAAAGCTTGTCCTCTGTATATCCTAAAGGCCTGATGATGTTTGCTTCTCCATCGCTATTGTCAAAGTAATAATTATATATATTATATATAATAAGGGAAAATGAGGTGTCTGTGGAACTGTTCTGATACAATATTAGAGACAGGTTCCAAGATGTGTTGATAGTGGTGTGGGATAGCTGTTGTTCTCTGGACTTGCCCCCTATCTAATTTCACCCTCCTATCTTTGGATTCAAATCTATGCGAATTCTAGCAAGCAAGTAGCTTCCTGGGTGCAACCCTTTTCCTTTAAGTCATGCAACTGATAATGGCCTGAGTTTTTCTACAACTTGCTCCTGGGATGAATTTCTGATTTTGCTTTCTGTCCCCATTTCATACGGAGCTAAGGAGAGGAGAGAGCTATGAAGGAGAAGAGGTGAGGAAAGGAAAGCCTGCTCTCTGCCACCTCTGCAGGCTTGTTTTCTTCTAACGTGTGAACTCAAATTTCAAGCTGTATGAAACCCAGGGGAAGCTCCTCTGTCAATCTCTATTGAACAGAATATTAGGAACATTTCATAGTAGGGTAATTTCTTAAGTGGTTACTTGCCTCTGTGGTGACCTGATTGTTTTGGTCTTTTCTATATTGCAGAATAAATTGAGGTTCAGAGGAGACTCCCTAAAAACTGAGCCATATGTGCGAGTTCTTAATGTTGGATGTTACTAAAGGCTAAGATGGGTGTTGTGTTGCATCTCAAAATCATTCTTTGTGTGTATTTTTTCCTGTAATTCCACTTTGAACTTCCTGGGGATGTGTTTTAAAAGGTGTCCCCAGTTAAAATACTGCAGGACACTCATTTCTCCCTGTTTCAATTAGAGACATCTGCCTCTTGCCATTAAGGCTAATTACCTCTCAGCACTTGTGCTTGGGGGAGCATGTTGTGATGGGCTGTGTGTGCACATGTTTACACCATTCAGAGGTATTTTTTTCCAAGAAAGTAGGTCGTTTGCTCTCTGCAGCATTGTTCAAGACCAGAATTAAGTCTCCAAACCTTCAGTGTGTTGCAGTGGATGTGAAAGGATTAAAACAAGGATTTGAGGGGTGGGTTTTGCAGTAACGTAACTGGCTCTTTCAAATTGTTTCACTTCTGTCCCTTCAGATGTTTAATATTCCTCAGCAGCCGTTCGGAGCCACTCGGCTCCTGCTCATTGATATTCCCAGGCTGCCTTCGCCTCCTTGCTGCATTTCAGCCTCTCTGCTGAAGTTTCCCTGGGAAAGCAGCCCCTCCTGGAGCCTGGCTCTGAATTCCCACCGACGTGGTGAGCGGGCGAGGCTGGTGGCAAATGACACCCGCGGGAGGGCTTTGCTGGGAGGAGGGTGGGCACTGCCCCTTGCCGCCCAACTGCGGCAGCGCTCCGAGCTGCACGCCAGGTGGGGAGCACAGGGGGTCTGTCTGGAGTGGGAAAGCCCTTTGGATCAGCTGAGTATGTGCAGCACTGGGATTTTCCTGCTGGATGAGTGACAGCCCTGGCAATCCTGCCTTCCCAGCGATGTCGGCTCCTTGGAGGGTGAACCGTAAGCTCAGGAACGAGAGCGCTGGGAGAGACGGGGACTCCCTGTACCGTTTGCTGTACCTGGTGAGCAGATCTGCTGTGATTTGTGGCTGGTCGCAGCAATTAGCAGTTAAACTGATTTTCGTGCTGGTTTAATTTTGGGGTTGTGGATTCGAGGCTGAGCTGTAGCGTTTGTGCCCTGCAGAGGCTTTTTGTTCCTGTGCAGCGCCGTGAGCGCTCCTGGCAGTGCCTGAAGGGATGCAGTTTGCCTGAGTTGGGTTTGGGAGGTCAGTGCTGCTTGGAGTTTGCTGTCTTGGAGGAACAGAGGTGCTTTGTGGCATTCAGGGGGGCAATTGCCTGATACCCTGTACATCTTTACATGGTAAGCACAAGGAAATGGCACTCTGCTTTCAAAAGTAGAAGGCAGATAGCCAAAACTCCCCCATGTGCCTGATGAATGCAAAGACTTGATCCTCCTGCATGGGAAGGATGTGAGCTTAGCTCCTCTGCTGAGCCCCCTGAAGTGGAGGGTTAATGTCCTTGAGAAGCAGACTCCACAGCCCAGTTGTGCCAGCCCTCAGGCTCATTTTAAGGTTGTCAGAAGGGATTGTTTGCAGAATTGTGCCCTAGGTGTGATGCCATAATTCTCTGGGAGAAATCCAGCTTTAGTGCTGTCATTGTCACAGCTGGCAAAACAGATCTGTTGTAGGGAGATAAAAGGATCTGCTTCTGTTCCAGACTTTCCCTGCTATCTACTTTCTCTAGGAAAATGAGGACAGAAAGGCTTCTGTGAAATCTGTTTGAGAGTTTTCATCAGACTAGCTGTGTCCTGAAGCACCCTATGTGCAATGTGCACCTGCTTTCTCTCTGGAAACTGACTTTTTTAAGGAAATAAAACGTGGGCAGGATTACATTCAGGAATGAACCATGGCAGTTGTCACAGACGGAGTTGTACACTTCATTTGTAAGAAAGAAGCAACAATATACTTTATTGATATAAACTAGTAAATTAACGAGGTTTGTTGGTCAGTGTGACAGTGGTTTAACAAGACTTGGTGGCAAGGTACACTTGGTTATTTACTGCATAGAGGACAGGGTCAGATGAAGTGATCAGGGCTCCCATTGGGTCATGAGGCTCAGAAAGGACCCTGTTGCTTTATAAACTCCTTCTCAGAGATGGGTTTAGTTGCAGCTGAGTCCCTCCTAGTCCCACACTTGATCACTGGGTTATGTCTCAAGGATTATATATGCACAACCAATCCTTTATACCCCTTGGCTAAGAATTCAAGGTTTAGCATGGTACTGATCACTTACCAGGAGGCTTGAGAAGAAACCTTGAGAGATGTCCCTACTCTCCCTACTCCAAGGAGAATGTGGTGTGCAGCTCTTGCTGCCCTACAGGACAGGGCAACAGGCCCTGGCATGTCCACTCTTTATGGAGTAAGGTGATTGATTTATGGTTGTATTTGCAAAGCAGAAGGACATCTGGGTCACTGCTCCAGACAGCCCTTGACTATTGTGCTGCCCCCAAAGTGTGGAGGAAGCTGGATGGAGCCATCCCTGCCCCACTGGGCTGTGGCTTAAGGAGGGGGAGGGAGGTCACACACCACAATTGCAAGAGAACAAGTTTGTGAATTATTGTGCTGGAGACTTTTTGTCTGTCCAGAGAGTGTCAGGTGAGTGTCAGATCTTGAGGAGACGTGAGGCAGTGCTCAGCCACTGCTGGGGCTGGACATGGCTGGAGCCCTGCAGTTTATTAAGTGTGCACAAGTGGAATGAGGCTTTGGGAAGTCTTCCACGCTTCTTTCTGGCATAAGGGTGTAACTGCTCCTTCTGGGGCACACCACATGCCTGTATGAGTTACCCAATTTTCAGCTTGAGTGCTTAGCTGGTGTTTCATGCCATAAGTAGATTTTCAGTCTCTCTTTCTGGGTGACCCATCTTTCCCTGAAACTTACTGCACGTGCATGCACAGGGTGGTGAGCTGTCTGCAGGGTATCAAGCATGAAGTGCTTGAAACACTTGGTTTATTTCTGGAGTTTGATTCCATATTGTGTCTTATACATTGGAACTAGTTTTATTTGTACTTTTGGCTCTTAAAGCAAAACACCACTGGGTATCTCTTCCTCAAATATACTTTTACAAAGCAGTCCTAAATCTAAACATTTGTGAGCATAGAAAGCCCTGTGTATCCTGGGTCTCTGCAGGCTCAGATTAACATACATGAATGTCAGTGCTTTGTCCTTTTCCAGCAGAGCAGGTGACTTGGGCAGGTACCTGGAGCCAGGCTTTCACCTACTGCCCTTTGTGGATTTGGGGTTGTTGGGGTCAAGGTCACACTCTTGAATCTGATGCAAATGTAATCTAACAGTTTGGGTGTGCTTACAGTACAGCCTGTATAGGTGGAACCTGGATGAGAAATAACAGGAATTCCTTTGACTAAGGAATCTTAACTCTCTGTGATACGTGCCATTACCAGAAGTGGAGTTAAATGGAAATAGACAGATTCAACTCACTGCTTTCTCCTGCCTTCAATTTGCAGTATTTTTCATTTGTTCCACGTGAATTAAACCTCAAATACTGAAGATGAATATTTTCCCTGTAATAAAGTGTGTCCAGGAGGCATTTTTGTATAGACAGTCAGTTACAATTAGTTCCTTGCTTATACTTATGTCCTGAAGAAAATTATCCTGTGCATAATAAATGTCTTTAGTCATATGCCATGAAGTGGTACCTTGGGTGAGCATTTGCAGCTGTAAGAGACCTCTAAGGAAAGCCACTGTGTAAGGGCAGGAAATCCTTATTTGTCCCTGACATGGATTGTAGGTGCTTGGAGAGGGAAATAGCTGTGTGTGAGCAGACTGTGTAGATTAAAAAATGTGGAGGTTTTTTGGTAGTGCCAGCCTGTGGGAGTCCAGTGATCTCCCAGGGGTCAGGGCTCTGCCTCCAAACTGTCAAGTGGTGATGTGCTTTGTTCTCTCTTTTTTTGTCCTTTTTGGTAGTTTTTCCTTCTCTCTTTGTATTTCTCAGTTTGAACAGGCTAATTTTGAGTCAATTGTTTGACATAATCACAAAATCATTGAGGTTGGAAAATACCTCTGGGATCATGGAGTCCAAGCTGTGCCCCATCCCCACCTTGTCCCCCAGCCCAGAGCACTGAGTGCCATGGCCAGTCCTTCCTTGGACACCTCCAGGAATGGGCACTCCAAACGTCCCTGGGCAGCCCCTTCCAATGTTTAAAAACCCTTTCTGTGGAGAAATTCCTCCCGATGTCCAATCTGAACCTCCTCTGGCACAGCTTGAGGTTGTGTCCTCTTTTCCTTTTGTTTGTTACTTAGGAAAAGAGCCTGACCCCCCTGGCTCCCCTTTCCTGTCAGGGAGTTGCAGAGAGCCAGAAGGTCCCCTCTGATCCTCCTTTTCTCCAGGCTGAGCCCCCCCAGCTCCCTCAGCTGCTTCTCATTGGACTTTTAGTATGAACTGGAGGACTATAGAGGCAGTGCTGGGAAATCACTGCTTTAGATTCCATGGTAGGATTAGAGAAATGTGATCAAGTGGAGCCGTTCTTTCCCCTCTAGGTTTCTGGGAGGGATGGAGACAGAGCAAACTCCTGCTTTGGCAACCCCAGGAGCCTGGGGCTGTCATCACTGACACCAGAGGTTGTACCTGCTGCAAACTTTTCAGCGTAACGAAAGATATGAGAAAATGATGTAACACGAGGAGGTGAAGTGAGGATAACTGGCTTTAATGTTTAATCAAGTGTCTATGTATGAAGAAGCCAACTAGATGTAGCAGCTCTGGGAAACGTGACTGTTGGAGAAGAAATTCACCCAGTGAATTTCTCTTTCCCAAAGAGCTTGTGTTTGGAGCTTGCAGAGGCTTTGGCTCCCAGGATGGCTCTTCTTCCCTGAAAAACAGCTGGAACAGGTTCTGCCTCTGCATTGTCTCCCTGGTTGTGTTGGCACAGCTATTCACAGGACTGGTGCAAACTGGTAGGGAACTGACAGAGGGCTTGGATGTGTATTTTGTTTGAGCAGTCATTTTTGGTTCCCAGTTCTTGGGCCTCTTTGTTACTCGACCAATTTTAATTAAAATTTTAATTAAAATTCACACATGTCTGAAACCAGGACTGTTATTGAACAGCGCTTTGGTTAATTTGAATTATGCAACTCTGTTGGGTTTTTTTCTTTTCCCCCTTGTCCCCAGTCACTGAGAGACACAATGAACACTTCTGGACTTTGGTGCCTGCTAAAAAATCCTCGAGCTGCAGCTGCTGAAGGGCAAATGCTTCTTAGCTCCATCATTCCTATGGCTCTTACTTAAAATATTACCACTGGTCTTTCCTCTTCCTTCTTTTTAAAGAGTACAGAGCAGGTCGCTGCTTTCTGTCGCAGTCTGCATGACATGAACCCTTCTGATTCAAGTGCTCATCCCCAGGAATTTGCAGGACCCCAGCTGGCCACCATGAGGCAGCTCACAGACGCAGACAAGCTGCGGAAGGTTATCTGTGAACTCCTCGAGACAGAACGCACCTATGTCAAGGTGAGGGGGCTCCATGTGTGGGTTCACTCCAAGAATATTCCCTGTGAAATGGTGTTAGTTTCTCCTCTGTTACTTCAAGTTATGTCTCCTGCATGCATCTGTTAGTGAGCTTGCATTCAATTCTACAGTCTGTCCCTGAAACACCAACTTGCACCTCTGAAATTTTCCAAATTCTTGATGCTGTCATTTTGATGCTATTTAATTGAGTGTGCTGAGGAACACTGCTCAGTGTTCCAGATGAAGTATTGATTTTGTGAGTAGAACTGTGTAAATGCTTCCTTTTACTGCCTTAAACTCTGTTAAATCCAACTGTCCTGTTTTGTGTGTGTAAAGGAAAGATTGGCAGACTGGGTAAGCAGTGCTCTTTACCTCTTACGTACATGTGCACAGGCAGTTTGAGGGACCAACATGGGCATCTTTTTCTGACTTTTTAGGACTTGAATTGTCTAATGGAGAGATACTTGAAGCCTCTACAAAAGGAAACATTCCTCACACCAGATGAGGTATGTTGACTGTTCCTTGCCTTTTTCCTGAGAGCTTTCACCTGCACCTCTGCTCTGCCCACCCCCAGCTGCACTTGACTGTCTGAAATGTTTGATTCCATTTCTTTTCAAATAGTGAATTGAGTAGAGCATAAAGGTACTGCTCAATAATGTCTGTAGGTGCTTTTTCCCTGACAACACATTGATTATACAACTGAGAATTACTGAAGTTCTAGAAAACATGATTTAGGCACAAAGTGATATTTTCGGCATTTCTGCCTTTTTTTTTTCCCTTCTTATTAGCTGGATGTTCTCTTTGGGAATCTGACTGAAATGGTAGCATTCCAGGTAGAGTTCTTGAAGACTCTTGAAGATGGAGTAAGGCTGGTTCCAGACCTGGAAAAGCTTGAAAAAGTTGAGCAATTTAAGGTAATCCCATTGCTTGCATTTTGAGGAGTCCTTTAAAGCTGTTCATCATATTTCTCTGACTGTCGTCACTGTTCATGTAAAAACCTGCATCTACTCACACTTGAGATTGATTTTCAGCTAATACTGGTGCTGTTTGGAAATTACCCTGCTACAATTGTAGTTTATGCTGCATTGAGCCATATAGAGCACTGGAAACCTGTAACACCATGTGCTTCTGGGTGCTATTCTTGCTCTTCTGCCAGATTTCTTGCCTTGAGCTGTCAGAAAAAGCTAGAAATGGAAAGTTACATAAAATCTTTGTTCTGACAAATGTAATGTTCAGAAACCCAGAGGGACTGCAGATTAGAACAGTACATTGAATTCTGTCTTTGGACTTTTGATCCATAGTGGAACTATGTGGCAAATACTTTCAGCTCTCAGCAGATGTGCATCATCAAAGGTAGAAATGTAAACTGCAGATACATAAACTTCAATTTAAAAACCAGGAAAATGTGGAAACAAATTTTGTTTTCTTTCCAATGCAGTTGTGCTGGTACTGGAGATATGGCAAGTAGCTGATAGAATGTTTTCTCTGTGGGGAATTTTACTCTGGCTTTGAGCACTCACCTTGGTAAAGGACAGGATGTCTTGATGAATACTAGTAATTCCACTGGGATTGCTCTTCAGCTAACATACAGCCCTGGAAGAACTACTGAAAGAATCTTTCTACATGTGTGTCTTGGCCATTGGGGGTTTGTTTAAAATGATCCTCAATCATGAACACTGCCCTCATGGAACAAGAACACAGCTCTTTTGTAGGAAATGTGCCCTTGATGGAGAACACAGAGACCCTTTTATACTGGAGGAAGCCTTTGTGATCACTGTCCTCTGGGTTTTAAGAGGGGAGTGCCAGGGAAGCCTTCTCATGGACAGAACTCTGAGTACTGCTGCTTCCACTTCTTTCCATAAAAAGTGCTCCAACCTCACTTTCAGTTCTGCCCTATGGGCACTGTCTGAAAACAGCCTGTGAAATAGGAGGCTGTGGTTTCAGTTCTGCAGTTTGGTTCCCTCTTCTGACTGTCCCCCTACCACATGTTGTCTGGTTCCTGAGTGGGTAGCAGAGCAAACACTTAGGAAAAGATAAGACCTCTTAAGGAAGGATTGTGTTTGCCCCTTAACACAAACTCGTTTCTTCAAGTGAAGGTCTTGGTGTGTTTGTGCAGAGGGATGAGTGTTGCTTGCATTCCCTCAGTGTCTTGATCCATTACAATGACAGATACATCCAGTCTTCTCTGTGGCCTCTGGCCATTACTGAGATCAGTAAGGCTTTTAAATACAGCTCTGGAGCTGTGAACTCACTCCCTCTGGAGCTAGGGGTGTCTCCAGATTGGAACTTGGCTAATGATGTTAATTACATAGTCTGAATCCACACACCAAGGCTGAGCCTGTTTCTTGGTGGATGAATCACAGAATGGGTTGGGTTGGAAGGGACCCAGTCCTACCCCCTGCCATGGGCAGGGACACCTTCCACTATCCCAGGTGGCTCCAAGCCCTGTCCAGCCTGGCCTTGGACACTTCCAGGGATGGGGCAGCCACAGCTTCTCTGGGCCTCCCCACCCTCACAGCCAAGAATTTCTCCCCAGCATCCCTGCCCAATATCTAACCCTGCCCTCTGGCAGTGGGAAGCCATTCCCCTTGTCCTGTCACTCCAGGTCCTTGTAAATAGTCCCTCTTCATCCTTCCTGTCAGTTCCCTTCAGGTCCTGGAAGGCCACAGATAGGTCACCCCAGAGCTTCTCTTCTCCAGGCTGGACCATCCCAATTCCCTCAGCCTTTTTTCACAGCAGAGCTGCTCCATCCCTCTGATCACCTTGGGGCCTCCTCTGGGCTTGGTCCAACAGCTCCATTTTCTGGTGTGAAAACACTCTAAAACTGTATTGTGCTGTCATCCCAGAGCTATGTGGAAGCTTCAGGTGAAGGGAGGATAACTAAATGGCTTTTATGTGCTTATTTTACTAGTGCCTTTTTTTTTTTGATCCTAGAAAGTGTTGTTTTCCTTGGGTGGATCCTTCCTGTACTACGCAGATCGGTTCAAGCTGTACAGTGCCTTCTGTGCCAGCCACACGAAAGTCCCCAAAGTGCTGGTGAAAGGTAAGAGAAAGGGAGAGTCCTCACAGAGACACCTTGGCTTGGGCTGCTGTAGGTTGGCCTTGTGGATAGCAAGGGGTGGCCACTGCACCCAGACCATGCAGGGCACATCATGGGGCAGGAATGGGGGCACCCACGTGCCTGAGTGCTCTCCTGGAGCCTTTGCAGTAGGGAATTAAATCCATCTGGCCAGAGAGAGCTCTGTACTGTGGGTGTTCTGGGACCACCCTCGATGAGACGATACCCGAGGAGCTCGTTACAAGAGGTGGTTAACCTTGCCTATAGTTTTTCTCTCTCTCTACACTTAATTTACTCTCCCTGACATATTTCAGTCATGTGGGAAGATTTCATAAAAGGGCAGTGTGGCTTTTGCTAATGGATCACTGTGTACTTTGGAACGCAGAGTGGTGTTGCTTGTAATGACCCTGGATCCTCCTGGGATGGTTTGTGCCATGAATCCTTGCCATGGCAGTCCCACTGAATCCCCTGACAGTGTGGTTGAACACTGGCAGCCACTAGGAAAGGATCAGTCTGGGAGAATGTTTTGTGGAAGCTGTCTAAATATTTTAACTTCACCCTACCCTCTCGTCCTTCTCACCTTTGTTCCAGTTTGCCTGAGAATTCCGACAGAGCTTGGCTCGCTGAGATAGAGATAAATGAACTGCGGTCTGGCTTAGAAATGCTTCTGGGCCAACTTGCCTCAGAGTGATGTCTTGTCCCTGTGAAAGTGTTAATCTCTTGGAGTTACCAGTGCTTCATGCAATTCCTTTTTGGCCAAGGCATTGAATAAACAAATGGTTCCAGTTGTAGGAGCAATGCCATTAGGGAGGAGCTCTTATTTTTCAAAGAACATCTGGACCCCTGATAATCAAAAGTTTTAGGATTTTGTTTCTTGGTTGGTTTGGGGGATTTTTTTTACTTTTTTTTTCTGAGTACTTTTCCGTCTTTCATTTCTACTCGTAAACTTTTATTGCCCATGCTGCAAAGAATACTTGGCAGCTCTGTGGAATACATAAATAAGTGATTGGTTGCTAGTCACATCCATGCTTTCTTTTGGAATCATTTCGTTGGACCTTAATGTTAAGGCCACAGTTTAGGTAGATCTGGTTGTTTTGCTCTGCTTTTTCACTGCAGACTGTACTTATAAATGAGAAATGGTTGTGCTTGAACTATGGTACAAACAGAACCTAAAATTTCATTCCAGAGATAAATCTCTTAAAAAGCCTGGGAGTGTATTTCAGGTGAAATTCGATATCCCCAGCTGAGGTGCAGGTTGGCTTTTGATTTGAAACTGAAGTTGTTTTATTGAAATCAGGTGACTGTCTGCAAAAACCCCACCCAACCTTGGCAGGGTACATGACTAATAAAAGCAATTTGTGAGGAATTGTTCCTGCACTGAATAACTTGTGTGTCTAAAAATACCACCTCCTCCTTACTTCCCTCCTTATGCTCTAGTAGAGGAAGCAACAGCGAGAATAGCATTTTTATAAATTCAGTAGCAGTCAGATAGAAAAGATGATGGCAATGAGGTGGCCAGGCTGCCCATGCTCCCAAAATCTGGCATACTGGCTTAAGTTTACTGCTTTCCCGCCTTCCTTTTAGATCTTGATGGTGGTTTTTCAGTGCTGCATTTTAAGGTTTAATAAGGTAACCAGACATGTCAAGACAAGAATAAGGTAACCAGACAAGAACCAGACTTGTCAATATTGCAGTTGCACCTGTCTGACTGGGCTTAGGAGCTTATAAATATCCAGTTTGAGCTTTTGTTTAAAGGAAACAGAAGATTAAAACAATTTATGCTCCTCTAAAAGAGTTGCAAGGCCAGAAGTACTTATTGCTGTCTGCAGCTTCCTCCCGAGGGGCAGCTCTGCCCTGTGCTCTGTGTGACCAGAGACAGACCCAGGGAATGGCTGGAGCTGTGCCAGGGCAGGAAAGGTTCTTCCCCCAGGGGGTGGTCGAGCACTGACCAGGCTCCCCAGGGCAGTGGGCACAGCCCCAAGGTTGCCAGAGCTCCAGGAGGGTTTGGACAACAGGGACGGGGTGGGATTGTTGGGGTGTCTGTGCAGGGCCAGGAGTTGGACTCAAGGATCCCTGTGAATCCCTTCCAGCTCAGGATATTCTGTTCTACTGTGGGCAGTGAAATTAAAACCTACCTGTGTCGTTGTGGAGGTGAGTGGGTGCCTGTTGTGAAATCCTGAATACTATATCTGAGGCAAAGTGTCAATGACTCAGAACCTGAAGGGTGCAAATCTAATTCTGTGGACCTGATAAATCTGCACTTGCAAAAATGTCTCTAGGTAAATGAATTTAAAGATGGAAAAGTCACTTTATGTTTTTTGATTTGTCCAATGGCTTCATTTTAATCCTCCAGCCAAGACAGACACTGCTTTCAAGGCATTCCTGGATGCCCAGAACCCCCGACGACAGCACTCCTCCACGCTGGAGTCTTACCTCATCAAACCCATCCAGAGGATACTGAAATACCCTCTCCTGCTGAAGGAGCTCTTTGCTCTCACTGATGTGGACAGTGAAGAACATTATCATCTTGATGGTAAGGAGTTAACCCACTGGGCTTTTCCCTGTTTCATCTCTGCTCTGGAATCCTACTAGTGCCTTCCCTTTTGTCTCATCCCCTGTCTCTCTGCCTCTCTTGTAGTGGCCATCAAAACAATGAACAAAGTTGCCAGCCACATTAATGAGATGCAGAAAATCCATGAAGAGTATGGGGCAGTGTTTGACCAACTCATAGCAGAACAAACAGGGGAGAAAAAAGAGGTAACACACGATGAGATTTGGAAGGAAAAGGCTGTTATTGAGGTGCCCATTAACCTGGATCCAGTATTTACCTTTCCTGTTGTGCCACTGAAGTGGATCCTGGTGCAAACAGATAAATCCCAATTGAATTCAAGAACTGCTTTTCCATGTATGGTTCAGTGAGTGGGACCATTGTAAAGTAGTGGATAATCAACTCTCAGTGTTGTGCTTGGGTCAAAATCCCATCCCAACCTGTCCTGCACTATTTTGGTGTCTTTGTCTTGACTCTCCTGTTTGCACATCAATAACCTGCCCCCAGCAGTCTGAGTGGACTGGCATGCTGAGGCAGGTCTGTCCTTGGCTCTCTGATGGCTTGGAAGAGATGAAAATGGGAGTGTGGTGTGTGACTGCTGATTCTCTTTTTGCAAGCGTGTTAGTGGGCTTGGTATGTAAGAGTAGCCTTGGGCTGTGGGCTGGAGGTCTCACGTAGTGCAAATGGAAACACACAGAGATTGGTGGTGGCTCAGTCCTGGCTGACTGTCTCCCCTGGAAGGGATCTTGAAGTCCCAGAACCCTGGACTCAGGGTAACCCTCAGTTTGCTACTCTGGGGGACTATAAATCAAAGAGAGAGACATCTATACTTTGCCCCAAACTGAATATGTGTGTTAGGGGCTGTGCTTAGATGTTCAAACAAGAGAGAAGGAAACTGGTAGGGAGAAACAGGGACAAAGGAGAAAAAAAAGGCAAAGGATTCATCTGGATTTTGCCTTGACTTCCCATCAAATTGCAAGAGCTGGACTCTGAGTTTAATTTATCCTAATTTATACTCACCAATTAAGGAATTATGTGGATCTGTTGCTAAGTCTCACAGTCTGTTTGCACATGTTTGCAGTCACCTGATGAAATGTTCCAAAAGTTTGCTTGTGGGGCATTTTTTGTTTGTTCAGGACTAAACTTCAAGCAAGTTTGAACTGGAAATTCATGCAAGACTCCTTGAATTGATTGTGACATTGTGTCTGTGCATGTGTTTGTATTGGCAGGTTGCCGACCTTTCCATGGGGGATTTGCTCCTGCATAATACAGTGATATGGCTGAATCCTCCTGCTTCACTGGGGAAGTGGAAGAAGGAACCTGAGCTGGCAGCATTTGGTTTGTATCCTAGTGCTTTCATTTCAGATGCCTTAGAGACTCCCACATATGCCTTAGCAGATATTGGTTGAAGGTGACTGAGCATTGCCTTCCACAAGGTTGGCTGGAACTTAAATCATAATTGTTAGTCCAGAGGAGAGAAGACTGAGAGGGGATCTCATGAATCCACACCAGTGTCTCCAGGGGTGTCAGGATGGTGCCAGACTCTGCTCAGTGGTGCCCAGGGACAGGACGAAGAGCAATGGCCACAAATTGAAATACAAGTTCCACCTCAACACCAGGAAAAACTTCTTTCCACGGAGGGGGGCAGAGCTCTGGAACAGCTGCCCAGGGAGGGTGTGGAGTCTCCCTCCCTGGGGACATTCCAAACCCACCTGGACACGTTCCTGTGTCACCTGCTCAGGGTGACCCTTCCTGGGCAGGGGGTTGGACTGGGTGATCTCCAGAGGTCCCTTCCAACCCTGACTGTACTGGGTTGGAAGTCAGTTCTGGGATTCTGTGACTACATGGCTTTTGTCTCTGACTTTCTCCTCTAGTGTTCAAAACTGCTGTGGTCCTTGTGTACAAGGATGGCTCCAAACAGAAGAAGAAACTTGTAAGTTGCACAGACTGTTTCAGTGATGCTGGGGGGCTTTTGCCTTGCATAAAGCTGTGGAGCTGGAGTGTGCTTTTCCACATGTGATCCTTGGTGTCTGAGGTGCTGGGTGGTGCTGAGCAATGTGCTGTTCATCCTGAATGCAGCAAACACTCCTTTACTTTATCCTTTGCTCTCCGCTCAGCTAATTATTCGTGTCCCTGCCACATCCATTCCATGTTGTGGCGTGGATTGGCCCAAGGTTTCTCATTTCCTAATGGCATTTTGAAATTCTTCCAGGGAGGATCGCATAGAGCTTCAATTTATGAGGACTGGGATCCGTTCCGATTCCGCCACATGATACCTTTGGAAGCACTGCAGGTTCGGGCCTTGGCCAGTGCAGGTAGTGTTCCCACTGCCTGAATTTGGCAGGGTTCTTGAAGTTTGGGCTGTGGGCTGATCAATGTCCTTGGTACACGTGTGTGCAGCTCCTGGGGTCTGAAAAGGGCACCCACAACCTCAGCATCTGTAACAGCCCTGGAGAGAGGGGAAGCTTCACTCTGTTCCTCTTTTGGAGATGAGAAGGCCATTTGCATCTGTGAGACAACAGAACTAGTGAATGGTTCTTCTTGTGGTTGCCAGCTTTGCTAGAAGGTTATAGTGGTAAAATTTGCAAAAGGTTTATGCAGTTTTCTCCCTTTCCAATGCATAAGGGAAAATGCTTGAAGTAGCTGTAAAATCATAGAGTCATGAAAAGGTTTCATTTGGAAGGGACCTTCAAGCTCATCCAGTTCCACCCCCTGCCATGGGCAGGGACACCTTGCACTATCCCAGGCTGCTCCAAGCCCCATCCAACCTGGCCTTGGACACTTCCAGGGATGGGGCAGCCACAGCTTCTCTGGGCAACCTGTGCCAGGGCTTCTCCACCCAAATGTGACAATATATTATGGAATACCTGAAAAGCTGGGTTGTTTTTTGTTTGGGTTTTTGTTGGTTTTGTTTATTTGTTTTGTTTGTTCGGGTGGTTTTTTTATAGTTCTGGTTGGTTGGTTTGGTTTTTTTAATATCTATTTTTATAGGACTGAGTGAGAGCATACAAAATACTGCCAGTTGAAGAGTCTCTTGTTTCATTAGTCATTTGCCCACTGCTGTCTTTCACCCATGAGTTAATATTATTTGCAGTGTATATTATCTGTTGTCCTGGGTGGTCTTAAACCATTTCTTCATGACTGTGGAATAAATACTTTGAGGTTAAACTTGAGGAACTGTTACATGAAGCTCTGCTTGCTTTTCCCTCTAGATGCAGAGACCAATTCTGTGTGTGAGATTGTCCATGTTAAATCTGAGTCTGAGGGCAGGCCAGAAAGGACATTTCACCTTTGCTGTAGGTAAGTGTGTATTTCCCGTTTTCCATGGCAACTGCACCTCTGGATGCCAGCTTGCCTATGTCTTTGCTTTAAGTCAATCTGGGAAAAACCAGAGGGAGAGGGTGTTAAAACCTTATTTCTGGGTGGTAGAATTTTGTAAAGTCTCTGAAAATAGAGGCATATATTTGATCACCTTTACGGGAGTATCCTTATTACAATTTCCAATTCACATGCAGTTAAACTCCAGCACTGGATCTTTGTGCCACGTAGCTGCTGGTGTGTTGTGTTCAGCTGGTACCTTTCATGCCACCTCTGCTCTTAGGGCATTGCCCTTTCCTTAAGAAAACATCCCTGTTTGTTGTGGTGGTTGCCCTGATGTGGTTTTAGAGTTCAAATAAGAACCTGGAACACAAGTTCATCAGGATCCAACAGAGCTGATGCCAAGCCAGTTCCTTGCCAGAGGTTGCAGGACTTGTGCTCGGTGTGTTTGCAGGAGTCAGGTTTAATGAGCCACCAGAGCCAGCTCGGAGTGCATTGCACACAGTGAAGTGTGTGGCTGGCACTGGAGGAGGGTTGCAAGGCTCAATGTTTTGTTAATGAAGTGTGCATTGGTTTCCTTGGATGTCCATTGCAGTGAAAATAGTGTGTTAAATGGAGTCTTCTCTGCCAGTCGATTTGCACTGTCTTAGCTCACAGAACTGGTCATTATTTATCTCATTTACAGGGAGTTTTTAGCAGTTCCCAAGGGATAACGCTGCCTTTTGTGTTCTCACCTGTTTTTCAGCTCCCCAGAACACAGGAAGGACTTTCTGAAGGCAGTGCACTCCATCCTGCGGGATAAGCACAGGAGACAGCTGCTCAAAACCGAAAGTTTGCCCTCATCCCAGCAATATGTTCCTTTTGGTGGAAAAAGATTGTGTGCTCTAAAAGGTGCAAGGCCAGCCATGAACAGGGCAGGTACTGTAGGGCTACAGACTTTCAAGATCCCAGTAACCCCAGCACCGTTGTAGGACACGTGGTGTCTGTCACTTGTATATTAGGATTAGCATTTTCTCCTGTGTATGTAAAAACTGCTGGTTTTCCATGCTTCACCTCCTTGAGAGCCTTAAATTGCCTCTATTTACCTTGCTTTGCACTCAAGGCTCGGCTTCAGAGCGGCCCTTCTGGCATGGAAGGGAGAAATGGAATTCCTGTCAGTACCGATTGGCTGTGCACTTTAATCTGGAACTGGGTTTCAGCTGGACAAAGCAGCAGCCTTGCTGCCCCGTTTCTTAAAAGCATGTACAGAATTTTGGGATTACTTTTAAACTCAAATGCACAAAAAAAAAAAAAAAATCAGCTTCCCTGAGCAAGTAGCTCTGTTTGAAGGGACAGCTTTGGATGTGCTCCTTTTTAGCCTTTTCAGCCCTACTGCTAAAAGGCACGTGCTCCCACTTCTCACATTTGGAGAAACATGGTACGATTATTTTTGTAATGGCCTGTCCTAAATCATGGATTTTCCTTTTCAGTTGACTGCAGGCAAAAGCAATGAGAAAATCCCAGGGAAAAGCAGGTTTTCATTTTCAGAACACTAGATGATGGAGGGAAGAAAACATTTGCTTCCAACTGAAAAGCGCACGGCAGAGCTGCGTGTTTTGTTCTGGTCTGTTGTTTATTTTTTGTTCTGCTCATTAGATCCAGCAATGTAGACAAACCAGGCTTTCTGTTCCTCTTCTGTTCTGGGCAGGCCAGACCAACACCATCCTCAGCGTGGCTTCTCACTCGGGGTGCTGCTGGGCATCTCCCTCACAGACACTTCAGATCCTAAGGAAGGAGAGTCAAAGGAGGGCCAAAAACCACAGCTCTGTTTCCATCAGCCTGTGGGGCCACTGCTGTAGATGCTAAACCCCCTTTCAGTTTCATCATTAGCAGGATGAATTCTGGAGAGATTAAACCCTCCCTCAAAGTCCACACCTCTCCCTGCAGATAAAACTTGCAGCTGCTGAGCCGTTGTGCTTAATGTACATTGTGAGGCTCAGGGACATTAAAATGCAACCCTACCCCGAGGCAGAGTTTGATAAATACATCCTGAGAGTGCTGAGGTGCTGTTTGGTGGAGGGGGACAAACTCTGGCCTCGTTGAGCTGGAGTTACCTGTGTGTGCACATAAGGCACCTCAGTGCCTGCAGGGCCTTCAGCCACAGGATTCATCCCCTGCTGTGGAGGTGTTCCAACACACGTGATGTGAATTTGCTAATTGGGCCAGTTGCAAAATCTAGTACAGTAAATGCTGAGTAAGGAACTTCTGGTAGTTTTTCTGGTTTTGGGGTTGGTTTTTTCCTCCCTCAGTAGGGAGGGAGAAGTGAAGGGAGTAGCAGAACCTGGATAGGGAACTTAAGCAGTTGGAGCATCTTCAGCACTGGGGCAGCCACGTGGAAACCTGTAGCGTTGCTCTCACCCCAGGCAAAGCAGTTTCCCTTTCCAAGGTGTAAACCTGCTGGCAGCAGGCACTGCGTGTGAGAAGCTGAGCTGAACAGATGCCCTTGGTGCTGGCTGCCTGCCCACCGCTCAGGAGGAACAGCCATTGTGGGCCATTATCCCACCTGTGGATCTGAGTAGCAGACACTCCGTGTTTTCAGACGGAGAGAGACCTGTGCTGAGGAGCTGAGAGGAGCGTGACCTGCCCGCAGGGAGTGCCCGGGTCACTGGGAGCCTGCCTGCCCCGTGCCTAGCGGTGTAAAATAAAGGGCCCCTGGAAGAGTAACTTTTCCGAGAGAGTTGTACCGTGTGTAAAAAGCCTGTGGGGTTTTATCTTTGTGTGTGCAGTGTCAGCCCCAAGCAAGTCTCTTGGGAGGAGGAGGCGGCGGCTGGCCCGAAACAGGTTTACCATTGACTCAGACGCCGTCTACACGAGCAGCCCCGAAAAAGAGCCCCAGCAGCCCACGCACGGGGGGGACACTGACCGCTGGGTCGAGGAACAGTTTGACCTCGCTCAGTACGAGGAGCAGGAGGACATCAAGGAGACGGACATCCTGAGCGACGACGACGAGTACTGCGAGGCCGTGCGGGGCGGCGCGGCC